>CM062620.1:43637021-44222021 GCA_025617555.3 Puccinia polysora | reverse complement strand
CATAACTTAAGAGGAATGTTCAAGCACTTTGGAAGCTCTTACAAGAAAAATGCATGGCAAATAATATTGCCAGTCAAACATTAGCATTTGCTAAGCTAAGCAAAAATGAATTTCAAGAAAAAATCAGTTTAATTGCAGATGTTAGAGCTGCTGTTATTAAAATGAGACTGGTTGGTTTCAAGTTAGAAGAGAAAGCCTTGGTCATTATGATATTCAAAAAATTAACTAGAAAATTAGAATCTTTTTTTAGGATTATATCACATAAAAATGAAATTTCATCTATTGTTTATGTGTTTATGAATCTTGAACAGGATCATATTCAATTATAAATCTCCACTGAAAATAAAAAATCAGAAGCACTATGTTTAAATAAAAATAGAAATATGATTTGCAATCATTGCAAAGAAAAGAATCATTTTGAAGCATACTGTTGGAAAAAATATCCAGAAAAAGGTCCTCAGGAATATTTCTACAATATTGAAAGTGCTAGATCTTCAGAAAAAATATACAAGGAAGTAACACCTCTTTACAAGAGAAACAGTTACCATTTAAGTTTGTTTCCCCATACAGGATTGAGGGGGGGGGGGTGTTGAGATTGTAATCCCTGTTGAGGGAAAACTAATTTCTACAACAAGCTGATTCTATTACCAATTGAAAAAGAATATAATTTGGACCATGATGGAAAAAAGAATCATTTCAATATGCTGAGTAATAATAAAAGATTAAGTCTCTGTGAAGTATGTCACAGAAATATCAATGCAGCCCAGAAACCTGGGTGCATCATACTAATGAAGAAAAGAAAATAAAGTATAAGATTCATAAATAAAAAAATTAAAAGAAATTATTATGTATTCAATTCTGAAATTTCCTATACAGATAAGAATAGCAAGGACTATCACAGAAAATAAACATTTCAACTTTTGCTACTGCGTGTCCATTGCACTTCATCCCAGCACAAAATAATGGCAGAATTTTGGGACTTGGTCAAAGAGGCCTGGGCAGAAATGGTGGTGGTCATTGAGACCACTTAGGCATATTTCCCCTTCTACCCCTTCCTTCCCATGTTGTAAGCACTATTCCATGCCCAAAATAAAAACAGACTTTTGATTCTGGGCTTCCCAAACCAGATGCGTCCATTTTGAGAGCAGCCTCTGGCCCAAGGGAGTGATAGAGAGAAATTTGAGAGAGAAATCCTGATTTCAATCTGCAACTTTGCGCAAGATCTGGGAATCTGTGATATGTGCCTTTGAGAGAGTCCTGAAAATCCACCCTCCTTTGTCTTGAGTTGCTGGAGAGGTACCTGGACCTCCCCAGAAGAACTTCCACACAGTTCCCTGTACCTCTTCTGAAAAGATAAACAAAAGCCAGACTGCCAGCATGTTCAAACCATACAGGACATAGAAAAGAAATAAGGAGAAGGACACTGTGGGGTGCCTAGTTGTTCTGGCTTTTGAGAATGGATAGAGAACCCCCTCAAAAATTCAGATTTAATCCCATCCAGAACTACACTACTAGCCATCCCACATCAATCTAATCCTATATACACACATCTTCTTTTTTGGATCACTTGCCTGTTGCATTGCCTGCCTCCTTCTTGTTGGAATTCTACTTGTGTTTAAAGAAACGGCATTGTGCTGCGCCTGAATTTTCTAAAACAATCCACAACCCAAAGCCAGCAACAATCCCAGAAACCCTATCAAATAAATTAAATAAATAAGGAAACCAAAATTCTGGGGTGTCTAGTTGTTCTGGCTGTTTAGAGTGGCTAGAGCACCCTCTCACAAAATCAAGCTTTAGAAATTCATCACCCCCAAGCTTGGAAGTTTTCCTCAGAATTCTGTAATCCCTTACTCCACCAGAGTGGCACCTTGGGCCCAGGCTTGTTGCCAGACAGAGAACCCCGCTCCAACTAATTGGGATTTCCTGAATCCATGCATTCTCCATTTGAAATTTTGTCCGCCCCTGCCATCCTTTCAAACAAAGTGTACCCCTGGGCAAAGAAAAAATTGAAATACAAAGCCGTGGCCCTGCGCTTGAGAAGAGACCCATCCAATTCCTCAAGCTGATAACTCCAGCCTTCAAATTTTGATGCCACGTGGAACAGCCTGTTCCATTGGTTGAAAAAAAGCTTACCACACTGAGACTCCAGGCTCTGGATGTAAATTAAGACCAAGTAACCCTTTGGCAACGGCTCCCAAAGCCAATAGGAGTAGCGCTTGTCCCAGTAGGAGACAAACTTTGTATGGGTTGCCTTCAAACTTTCTGCAGCCTTCAGCAGCATCTCCTCACCCCTCAAAAGTTGCTTGGAGCACGCTTCCACAAGCTCCCCATGAGTCTTAAACTCAAACCAATTGACTCTCAATAAATTATCCAGTTACATGTCCACCGGGAGTACGGGAGGCTTCCCATAGAGCCGCTTTTACATCAATTAGCCCTTTGACAGCTTCACCAAGATTCAATCCCCAAAGAGAACCAACAGAAGGATATCCTGCCACCACTTTCCATCTTCCCCGCACATTTTTATCATGGCATCCTTGATTGGTTGATGGCCACACTTTATCATCCCGGAACCTTGCGTATAGTACCCCCTTACCTGTCCAAAGTTTTCTCCGCAACTGTGAACCAAGGCCATCAGACCATGGGCCTCTGTCCACCATTACCAAGCAGAGAGAAACGTACTGCGCAAACCAATTTTCCTCCAAGAACTGCGCCACCTTATTTACCAAAAGCTTTACCAGAGGGCACCCCTCAACCCATCCAGAAAGAGTTTCCCAACAAGCAAGAAGATATGTGAATTTTTCCGCCATGATTTGGACTAAATCAAGAGAAACCCTTCCAAACAGTGCTTCTTTTTCAGTAAGATTACCAACCACCTGGGGCAGCCTCAAGCTTCTTGATTGACAAGCCTTGCACAATTGCACCAAAAAACGTACTGCAAATACCACTCCTGACCACCAGAAACTTGCTTTTACCCTACTCCATGTTTTAATCTCACTCCAATGACCAAGATTGTGGTGGAGACATCTCAAGATCCTTTCCTGAGCTGTCCTTGACATAGTGACCACAAGAGGCACCAGAGCAATTAGATACCACAGCTGACCCTCATGCAGGTAAAAGTTTCCTGCCAAATTTTTCCCATTGAATGGCCAAGCTTGCAGTGCTGTCTGGAAAACAAAGATCCTGCAGATAGGTGCAAATAACTGCATAACACCAAGAATTCTGGAGCAGCAGCTGGACCTCCAAACCCATGAACCCTACCCCAATAACTTGAGCTTATACATTGAGAGGCTTGGTGCCCTCAAACAGATCCTCCCATAGGTACTGCAACAGCGCATTGGGCATTGTGAATGCCTTTCCTGGAACATTCACAACAAAAGAAAAAGAGAAGAGTTGAAGGAACACCACCCACCTGGTCATGAGAGATTTTGGCAGCCCCAGAAAGTTAATCATCTGCGCCAAGGCCTCCACTTCCACCAGAAGTTCAAGGAAAACTCCCCATAGGAGATATTGGAGCCCCCACACAATCTGGGTAACCCTGCATAATTATAAATTTGACTGCAATTAGTGTCTCTCCATTGTGGTGAAAGTAATGGAAATTCAGAAAAAAGGCCAATCCTTCCCATCTTCCTCCTGCATCAAAACACCTCCCACCAAGCTCATTCAATTCAACCACCATCCATTTTGGAAAGAAATTTTGTGCTACACTAAATTGCTGCAACAATCTCGCTCTGGTACCCAATACTTGTCTAAACCTTTGATTTACAATACCTTCTCCGCGCCCAATAACCTACTAATCCAGCCTCTGCGTCCTAAGAATTTTCCTTCAGCTAATATGCAATGAAATAAAAATAATAAAAAATGTTGGACTCCCCAACAAGCTTCACACTGAAACATATTTTGCAAAGTCTCCAAGTTTTTTACCAAGGAAGAACTCTTTTGGCAAATTTCAAGACACTTGATAATAAGAAAACTCCACTTAAATACTCCTAAAATCCTCCTAAGTTACGCTATGATAACTCCCAAGAAAAAATCCATAAAAATTTGATAATGATCCCTGTGATAATTTTCAAACTTCTTATATACACAAGCCAAAATTACAACCCAAAACAAAAGAAGAAAACAACAAATGAGTTCCTCCACACTGCCTTCCTAACATGTTCTGCAATGACACAGTACTCTATTAGTCCTGATACTACTAGCTGATACATCTGCATAAATTAGATTCAGTGATACTATTGTAATTTCCAATGACCCTAATAGTTGATTCACCTTGATGCAGCACTACAGTCTGATCCCCTTTGACCTTTCTCTAGCAGATCCCCTTTGATCCTGCATGGGGCATCACAGAAGATGTCAGCTTGCTACTATGTCTGAGCTAGCTGACAAAGCACCAAAAACAAGACAATTAATTAAAATAAATAAAAAATAATTAAAGAGTAGGAATATACAAAAAATTAGTGAGGATTTCAATTCCTCACCCAATTTTAGGTAGGCTCACTCAGCAACCCTACCCCCAATTCATACTCCTTACCTATCTTAATTGATATAATAATCTAATTGGAGCCCAAAGCGCCACCAGTCCACCTTTTGCCGTTCTGCACATTTCACATGAAAATTTGGGGTTGGTTTTCATGGCAAAAATTCAGTCAGAATTAGAGAATTCGGTATATTTTAGGATTTATCAAAGAAAAGGCATTTCGTCAACACTCTTGCACGCAGCAGCTATGGCTACATACTTGCGCTGCAGATTACATGTAAAGAACTGCATCAACAAAGGTTGAACGGGCGCGCAGCCTTGGGCAGGTTCCCCGCGAGCAGCCACAAGAATATTCAAAGCAACAGCTGCAACAGCCATTATCTAACAACAAGAAGCTTCTGTCAAAGTACATAATGGTCAGGAAAAAAACTACATGGAGACATGCAGCCTATGTAAAAATTTTTTCAGCGGTTAGAAGACGGATCAAAAAATAGTTAAATCACATAAAAATACGTAAAAGGAAAAAATAATATATTCAAGTAAAATATTTAAATAAATACATAAAAGAGTTGAAAAGGACTATTAACAACTTTGGAGGCCTGCGTATTTTACTTAATATGGCATATATGAGGACTTCAGGACTTCAAATTGTGCTTCAAAGTCTCCTTAAGTAAATATTCAAAAGTATTACAAAAGGTCACAATGGAAATATTTTAAATAAATTATTTTACTAAAACACATTGAACTTCAAAAATAACCATCAAGAGATTGGAAGAGTCTAATAAACTACTTCCCATGACTTTTATGAAAGTTTAAAGACATATTAATTTGTTGAAGACCTCTCTCAACTTGAATAAACAAAAATATTACGTGGAAATTATAATTAATTATTTTTATTAATTAATGTAATAAACAACACCAATTTTGACAATTGATGTCAACAACTTCAAAGTAGCAGAACTCCCACTTGGAGTGGGATAACCAGGAACTTTATTGGAAGGGAATTCTTTTAGAATTTCAAAAAATTGGAATATTCAATCAAGATAATGAAATTCTCATGAAATTCATGACTAAAGGGAGATCATGTGAACAACTGGGCGCTTTTTCCCAACAAATTATAAAATCATTATTGGAAGTAGCTCCAGATCCGTACTGATCCATCTCCCACCCAGGATAAAGCACCTAGAGAACATTCAGGGCCACCACTTGTTAAACCTCTAGCCTTAGCAAACTTCCCCTTGGGCCCCTATAGCTCTCAGAGGGACAGAAGTGGGACCCAAAAAGATATAAATGAAGGACCCTTTTTGAGGTTATTGAGACCCCAGAACCAGTTATATATACATCCAGACACCGTGCCAAAGTGATCAAATTATTATAAGAGATACATTAGTGATTTATGGCCTTAGTCTGATTGATATTATCCATCCCAACCCTATTTTTATCAATTTATGCTTCTGAATAACCTTTAACCCCAGCCACAGGTTTCAACCCATCAGTACACATCCCAAACAGGTACCTAAAGGATTAAATAACATACCAGTAAGTATATTGTCATTTTTCTGTTGTGGAAGCTTGGTCACAAAGCCCTTCCACTCCAGCATATACTATATATATATATTATCTTTGGGCAATAACTCCTTGAAGAATATAAATGAAATGTTCCAGAGAAACCAGGTATATGGATTTCAAAGTGAACTCCCTGAAGAAGAGGTGTGACAGATTTCCAATATATCATTGTGGACAGTCTTTTTATTTATTTATTAATTGATTTATCACTAATTAATCATCAAGAACCAAACCATATCACCTTTTATTTGCTTTATCAATATATTTATGAATTATTGCTGCATATTTTGAATAATATACTTATTATTTATCTTATCACCTCTGGTAGCTAAAAGGTAGCTAGGACCTTGCTATTCAGGAGGCTGACAGAGGACTCCTGTAAATCTTCCTTCTGGATCCCCATCAATCTGCATGAGGCCTGTTTGACTCTAGTTTCCAATTGTCCTAACAATTAAATATCATCTGCAACCCCCATGCATACCCCACAGCCAACTCCTGGATACATAATCCATAGCTCCAATCACTTACAGGAACATTCTTAGTCCAGAACCCATAATTACAGAGAGGGTGAGTTAACAACCACAAATTTTGTTCTGCAAAAGGAAGGAATTCAGCTATTTATCCAAAAAAAAATAAAACTATGGCCATTGCTTCCGCAAAAGGCAAAAAAATGGCCACCACGCTATTGTTCTGGGGAAATTTGCACCCACACAGCTTCTGAGCCAAGGATTTTTCATTTCCAGAGTAGGAAACTAGCCATAATTTACTTTTCAAAACTATTTTGCTGCGGCTTCTACAACCAGCCACTGATGAGCCCTCTGGCCTTGTTGACTGCTGATCAAACTTGCATTTGGGTCTATAAATAGCCACCAAATCCCCCCACAACTTGAATTCTGTCCCCAGGATTCCCACATACTTCCAGTGCCATGTAGAACATCCTTCACCCACCCATACTCTACTCCCCTGACTCCTAAAAAGAAAGACTTCCCCCATTACTCTTCCATGTCATCCTGCAAATACTGTGCCAAAAAAATGGAGGTATTGTACCCATACCGCTGGCCCTCCAGCTTGCAATGACTGCTTCCTGGGACACTGCAAGTGCTGCCTTGTGACTCCAAAACCTGGTCTCACTTGGCCTTGCCCTCTGCCTTTTCCCCAATCCTCCAACTGCCCTTGCAACAAACACCATTGTTGTGGCCCAATGGGCAACTTTGTGGTGGATGATGATGAGCAAATAAAAACAGAAAGCTTGACTCTGGAACTCAACCATGCTGCCTTGTTGTTGCCGTTTGGGGAGGCCACAGATTGCCTCTCACTCACACATTCTTGCAGAGGCTTTGCTATGTCTGAAAAGTGGGGTGAAGCTACCTGTACCTGGGGCCAACAACACAAACTGAATTTCAGACTTGTCCAAGTCTCTTGCAGACCAAATCAAAATCCAGTGTTTGTCCAAGTGGCCACACCTCCAATTCCTCCTCCAACTGCTCCAAACATCCCTCTATTCCACCCTGCAACTCCATCATAACACCATCCGCTTCTCCTTCAATTCCTTCTCTGCCCACAGATGGTGAGTCTCCTCCCTTAGAAATTGTAATTAGGTCCAATTTGCCACCAATGCTCTTTAAGTTTTTTTTTCAACACCAAGCTAATCCTCAAAAAAATAAAAAACTCCTGACAGCCCCTGCTCCAACCGCATAGTCTCTGTTGCCACCAACTCAGGTCCATAGATCTGTGTGTCAATTGTTTCTGGTTCAGACCCCACCACATCAAACATCCCTCAAATCCACCTGCTCCCACCCTTCTAGGCCTTCACAATTTTTCCGGGTATCACCATACTATCAAGCAATCCTCAGCAATGAGGAAGAAGTTGGTTGTGGAATCAAGGAAGACAATCTTGATTTTTACCTCTGCAACTTGGACAGAAAATACTGGAAATCCTCCAACGTTTGGTTGGAATCCCAGTTGCAGAGAGTTTCAAGCTTCTCCGCAAGCATCATTTTGCTGTTGGTGAGCTCTGCCATGCTATTTTCTTCTCTTCCTAATCCTGTATAAAGAAAAATTTTAAACCCCATAAAGAAAACAAAATCACACCAAAAGATCTTTTGTGCTTCTCTGGGCTCCCTGTATATATAACTTGAAATTAATATGGTGTCTGGCACTCCCCACAAGGAAACCACTTCATTCAACACACCATCCTACAAAAAGAAAATAAGAATATGCAAACATCCATGAGTGAAACCTCCTTCATCTCTGAAATAAGTGAGGCAAAAATACTGAGACAGAACCCCATGATACTTGAAACACAATGCCACAAAATAAGACAGAACAAAAAAAATCTCTGCCATAAGAAAAAATATCCGCTGTAGGAAATCACCTGAGGGAGCTGGACCAGCCCAGATAAAGGCCTCTAATTGAGATAGAACTTCCTTGCTGCTTGTCAGCTTACTTATACCAGGAAATTTTCTGTCCTTTAGCTACAGAAAGTGATATTGGTGTGGGAATAATAATAATTTCAAGAAAATTACGTGAAATGCTCAAATGATTGATTTAGAAGCAAGCGCAAAGTTTGAGTGGTTTGGTTGGATTAAATTGGTATAAATTTATTTTTCAAGAGAGGCCACAGTTCATGCAAACCGGGGATCTTTATTGGATAACAACCTCTCTTCAAGGGGCTCTTTTGAACTGTGTAAAGACCTTGGGACAATGAGGTCCTAAGTGATTACTCAAAAGGGGTTTACTCAAGTGACTGGGTGGACTGGCTGACTCACAGCACTTATTCCTGGAGGCAAGGAGGAGATAACTTACTAATTTAAGCAAAAATTTCAAGAAACTTGCAGAAATTCATGTTTGAAAGGGTCTCAGGACAATTTTAGGGGATATTGCTGATATTCTTCAATGGAATCAACAATGGTTTTAGAATTAGTAATTATACTATCAGAATGAGGCCATAAATCACTTGTTTATCTTGAATAAACACTTGATCACGGATGGCAAGGGGTCTGGATTGATTACTTAAAAATTACTGGTGTTTAAACCATCTAAAAGGGGTTGTTTATATACTTTTTAGGGGTAATAAGATCTTCTCAGGGCATGTAGAGAGGGTTTTGCTTGTGTGCTGAGGCTAGAAGGCTAACCAAGACTATTTTGGCACATAGTCTTGGTTCTGTCAATTGTCTAGCCTTTCCTGTTTCATATTTCCATGTGAAATAATTGTCAGAAGGTATTTAAATTTAAATTTGTTATTTTTATGGCTCAGACATATTTCCTTATTTTTTATTGCTTTCTTTTTGAGTGGCATGGGTAGAATTGGGTATTTGTAGATTCTACACTATCTTCTGCACATGTTGGTAATTTTTAATAGTTTTTTGGTAGACTTTTGGTGTGTCTTGTGGTTCATAAAGATTTGGCAATCTCATTTACGTGACAACCTTCATTATTGTTTCTCACAATTTATTTGTTTTAATGTTTTGATTTTCATATTTTTATTCAATTTTCTTAGGTTTCAAACATCTCCCTATCCGTCATTCAACTTGTTACATATGCGTGATGTATGCATGCAAGTTGTAGCATGTTCCTGCGGTACCTGACTGTTGGAATTAGCACAACTGATGTTGATGTGCGCAGGCTTGAAAGCTCTGTGCGGGAATCCATTTTCAGTCATTTTGCATGCGGGTTTCTTGAAATGCGCCTACATATTGGTTTTCAGGCGTGTGTGCCCTTGCTATATGAATGCAGGGCTGCGCGCGGGAATTGTGTCATAACACCAATCCGCCTGTAACTCCTAAAATATACACAACACCTCAATTCTGAATTAATTTTAGGTGTTAAAACTATACGTTGCATTGTGTGTGAAATATTGAAATGGCCAAAAAGTACCATAGTGGTGCTGTGGTTTATTGGTCTTTTTCTTCTGAACTTATTTAAAAATATAAGGAGTTGGAATTCAAGGGTGGGGTCAGTGATTGACCCTACCTATTTTTGGGTTGGAAATCCATTTCTGCAAAAATATATATGGATTTCCCAATCCTTCTAATTTTATTATTTATTTTCTGTTTTTGATCTGCTTTGAAAGGTTGCTCTTGTCAACTAGCAAGCTGACAATGCTCTGGTGATCTGAGCTTCCACATCCATGTTTCCCCCCCCACAACTTGAAAATTGACCCCAACGCTCAATCCTCCTCAGACTCCTCTCCCTCCAATTCTCCATCCTCCTCTTTGGCATCAAACATTTCCCAATTTTCATCACCAGACTCTGCAGTTTTGCTGAACTCCATAGTGCCCTGCACATGTAAAATCTTCACATGATCCACCACTGCCTTCCGCTTATGCAGAGTGCAGTCCAACTCCTCCAGCTGATAGCTTCCTCCAGGGAACTGAATCACCACTTGATACAGGCCATTCCACCAATCCCCAAAAATTTTACCCCACTGAATCTCCAGAAACAGCTTATAAAGCAAAAAAAGATCCCCCTTCCACAAAGGGTCCCACAATTGATTGGCCCACCTCTTGTCCCATTACCAGACAGACTTTCCAAGAATTTAATGCAGCCGCTTTGTTGCCTTTGCCACCATCTCCTTCCTGCGCCCATGCAAAAACCAAATACTCCATTGTCTTCACCTTCCACCAGTCAATGGCCAGATAGGTGAGGGTTTTTATATAACCGGAAGTAATGGCTGCCATCTGTAAACCAGCTTGCATGGTGAGTACCCTGTTCTCCGTTTGAACAATATCCAATCCACAAACAGCACTATCAGAAAAGGTTCCTGCCACTTCTTATGGCTTCTTCCACACATCTTGACCATTGATTCCCCTGATCAATTGGTTACCTCTCTCAACAACCCCAGCGCTCTCTGGGTAATACTACATTACCCATCCCAACTTGGCTGTGCATTAATTGAACAACTGCCTCAAATAGCCCTGGAACTCTGCCTGCTTTTGACCATACTTAGCCATAAAAAACCATACCAAGAAAAAAAATCCTCCTCTAAAAAATTCCCAACTTTTAACCAATGGATGCGCCTCCACTGATCCCAACAATTTGTCCCGCGCCACCAGTAGGTAAGCAAACTTCCCCACCTTGATATGGACCATGTCCAGCAAAACTCATCCAAAGAGTTTGTCTTCCCCCTTTGTAATAGCTACCTCCCGTTTTAACCTGGCACTCCTCTGCTGGAAAGCTTCACAAGTTTGAACCCAATCCCGCACAGGTTTTCCCAAAACTGGCCACCAAAACCTGGAATTAACTCTCCTCTGTGTCTCTGCCTCGCCCTGGTGCCCCAGGTTGCCATGAAGACTCCTCAACAAGTCATCCTGATCCTCCTGTTTTGTAACCACCACCAAGAGTATAGGAGGTGCCTGATTCTATAGCTTCCTTTCCTGGAAGAAGAAATGTGGCACCTTCTGCCAAAACCATCAATGGAAAGCCCTCTGGAAATTTGAGTGTTTGGAGATACTCCTCCAACACCTGAAACCTTCCAAATTGTTTCAGGGGTAGCTTTCCAACTCCCGCTGTTTTCACCACCACGGTTAAAAGCCTCCTCTCCATGTTTGAATCTTCCTTGGCTGCTTTCAGGACCTCCAGAAACTGGGACAAGGAATATGGAATTGTAAAAGACTTCCCCAGAACATGCCTGAAGGTGAAATTGAACAACTGTAAGTACACAATCCACCTAGTCATAGGAGCATTAGGAAAGGTTGGGGAATTTATCATCCTGGCTAGTGCCTCTGCATCTACCAGAATTTTGAAAAACACCCCCCAAAGCACATGTTTTAATCTCTGCATGATCCTCTTCACTCCACACAACTTCAACTTTGGCTGCAAATACAAATACTCAACCTCCAAAAAGGTTACCAATTTGTAGGGCACAGGCTGATCCTTTCCCTCATCCTCCTGAATAAGAGGTCCGCCTGCTCCAAACTCACTGAAATATACCTCCAACCAGATCCCCACCTTTTTGTAATCCAAATCCTTCAAAAATATCCTCTGCACAAAAATCTCCTTCAACTCCAAAAATGCATGATTAAATCCCTTGGTCCAATTACACTTGGCTCCTTTCCAAATTAACCTCCACAAAATGCTTGATTAAAATCCACACCCATCCACAAAGACCTAAAAAATGAGACATGTGAGTAGGATTCCCCGGTTTAAGCCACTCAAGGATTTTGTTGACTTAAGAATTTGTTATATGCCTCCCCCTTGTGGATACCTCATTGTCAAGGACCTCCAAGGCCAGAACGCAAGCCACAAAGTTTTTATCCAAGAATTTCAACCCCACTTCCTCAACCCAAAACAGGATCTCCTCCAAAGTCTGTGCATACTCCCAAACAAGCCACCATATCCCTGGGTTACAGGCAATGGTTTCCCTGCAATAGTCACTACTGGGCCCTTTGATCCCCGCCTTTCCAATAAATATCCAAACTGTTTCTGGAACATTTTCCTACAGAATACATGTTGTTTTAACCTGATAGACCGCTGCCAAATTTATTTCTCCTTGCAGAAGCTGCATCATCTGAAGTCACCCCAACTTCATTTCAAACCCTTTCATTGGGCAGGACTCCAAATGAAGATACCGCTGGTCATAACCTCCCATCAAGTCCACCAAACTGTGGTAGATTCTCCCTTTCATATTCTCCACAACCTTGTCCACCTTTGGAGGCAATCCCCCATCCCTAATGGTGACCAAGTTGAGTTTTTGAATGTCATGGAGAATCCGCAAACTCTTCCCATCCTGCTTGAGCACTGAAAAGATTGGGTTTGAGTAACTAGATCTCAAAGGCTCATAAAGTCTGGTCTGCAATTTTTCCTGCACCAACTCTGTGAACTGGTCTCTAATTGCCGCTGGAATATGTATTGGATTGATCTTCCATGGTTTTTGTGATACTTTTGGAATTTGGAAGGGGTCCGCTATCTTGTGCTTTAGTAAACCCTGCTTCTCCGGACAGAAAGCCAGAACCTTCCTCCTATTGAAAATAAATTCCTTCAAAAACCCAATCTCCTCCTCACTGAGCCATCCTTCTGGTCCAAAGTTAAGCTCCACCATCTTTTCCTCCATCACCCCCTGTTGGTGTCAGCAGAGACTTATATGGGTCCTGCAACCAACTGATTGGCTTCATTGGCAGTTTCAAATGTTGTGGCATTGGTTTTTTCTGCGTTTGCACCTTTTTTGCTACTGGTTTTTACTTTCCCCCCCAGGACCAAACCTTGATTAACCTTGACCCATCTCCCATCTCCTCCACCCATAATCACCAACCTGAAACAAACTCCAGGTTTCTCAAAATTGTGGCACAATGGTAGATTCTTGTGCTAACACCTGTTGGAGGCACATACATTGAAGGACTCACTTTGATTCCCACCCCTGAAACCCATTGCCATTGCACCAATCCCAATTTTCTTTCACTCTGCCCCAGTGACCCCCTCCCCTTGCTCCTTGCCGGTCAACCATCTGTGAAAATACAGAGCCATTTTGGCACATTTTCCCTGGCCAACATCTAAAAATCCTCTGCCAGGGGTTCCTCATGTCTGCCATGCATATGCAGACACACAATTTGGTTTCCCCAACTTCTGCTCTCAGGATGACATATGGTAGTCTTTTAATGATTGTCCCACAAGTCCACACCATAAGGAGTTCCTCCCTTGTTTCAGGCCTAAAGCCAAACAATGCACAGAATGCAAAAAGGAACAGCCTACCAAGAATGAAATCTGACCCGCTCACCACTAGATATGATGGCAGAGCCAATAAATTTGCCACTTTTGTCATCTCCTGCTCTACTACTCCCTCCATCATGCATTCAAAACCACCCACAGTCTGTAACCCAATGTTTACCTTGTGCAAGACTAATCCTGCATCCTTTGCCCACTGGGGCAGAAGGAGGTTGACCATAGAACCACTATTGACCATGGCCCAACACCTCTCCCCTCTAATCTGCATGTTGAAATACCCCAAAGGATACATCATTGCTCCTTCCAACCCTGGATTTTCCATCCAAGAATAAAGAGAACCAACCCGGGCCTCCTCTTTGGCCTTTGGGTTTTCCTCCTTTTTCCCAGTATATTTCTTAAAGAATGCAACCATCTCCTCTGCCCTTACCATTGAAATATAAGCCAGCTCTTTCAAGGTTATGGAAACCAGGTGATCCTTTCTGCAAATCCTCCTTGCCACTTCTCCTACTCTCCTGAAGGATCCTCCCGCTTTAACCACCACTCCCAGTCTGGACCCTTTGCAGTGGATGGAGTGTCAATGTCCATCCTTCTCTTGTTGGACCTAACTGGTCTGACTTCTGCCTTAACCTGCGGGGGTTCCCACAATAAAGGGAATGCATACCCCGCCAAGAATTTTACCTCCTTCTTCTCTGACGCTACATGAACCAAGTCTTTTGGTGAGGTTTTATCTTGCAGACACGGTATTGGTTCTCCAGATGGAAAGAAAAAATCCCTCCCCTCCATCTGCAACAGCTTTTTCTTAATGTTGGTGCTCAGATATTTGCATGACCTCTTCACATTCCCGTCCTCCCAAAAATAATAAAAATGGAAAATGTGGGTTTTTTCATCTTTTTGGGGTGCCAGAGTTGTAGTTGCCTCCAGATGCTCCAAGGGTGTTGCAACTGTTTTTTCCAATTACTTCTGCACAAAGAGACACATTTTGTTAAACATTGCCATCATCTCCAAGGTCTCTTTTAGCGTTACCAGCCCTTTTAACTGCTTAACTCAAACCTCCTCCTTTTCTGGATTCTTTGGGTCCTCCTCCATTAGCTCCACAAGTTCCAATTTGCCCAATAACACCACCCAAATTTCTTTCATACCCAGGAGGAGGGAAACTCCCCTGTCCGGAAATCTCCAAATTAATACCCTGATGTAAAGCTTCCTATGGATAATTCCTTCTAGCTCTGCTCTTAGTTCCCGCAGGAAGTTTCTTTTTAACAAACCTGTTTGGTCTCCCAAAATCTTGTTGCGGACAAGGTAATTTAGTATCCAATCAAATGAGGAACAGTAAATTATTTCCTCCATGGTTGAATGGGCAACGTCGTTACTCGTGGATTATCCTTCTGATTTGACGAGAGCATTTGTGCTCTCTGGGCTCATGATTGTTGCCTGCCACTGAAACATGTTATCATCAAGGAACTTCATGATCTCGGACGTGATCCTCCCTCATCCTGCTCTGCTGGACCTCAGGGTGATAACATGTTTCAGTGGCAGGCAACAATCATGAGCCCAGAGCGCACAAACGCTCTCATCAAATCAGAAGGATAATCCACGAGTAACAACGTTTCCCATTCAACCATGGAGGAAATAAATACCTCACATCAAGTGCTTAAAACTCCTTCAATTATCCCTCTTAGTTTGCCAGGATCCAATTCAAACTACCTCGACTGGGCTATGATACTCAGGATCCACTTTCAAGCCTCAGGACTTGGCTATCTAATCAGCAACGATCCTCAAAAACCGAATCAAGAAACAATAACTTGAGACAACCTTGCCGTATGCTCCGTCATATCAAGATCAATAACTTCATCAAACTTTCAGTTCATACGCAAACACAATGAAAGCACCGTTGGTATGTGGAATGCCTTGAGAGACGCACACCAGGATAATTTTTCTGGGGGAAGAATGTACTGGTTGCAAAAACTGCTTCTCACAAGATTAAACAACAAAGAAATGACCACCCATCTTTCCAAAATCATATCTTATGGAGAAAACTATCTTCCCTGATCACAACCAAAAATCATCTCACCACCAATGATATTCAATCGACCGCTATCCTTCTCTCCTTGCCTAATGACTGGTTGAGCTGCATATCCAGCATGATGAACAAAGAATCCATACCGTCTGAAAAACTCATTGCAGCTCTTAAAAAAGAAAATCTTTGTCATAAAACCAGAAACAAAGATGCCTTGGCTAACTCAGTGAAATTGTATCAACCTAAAGGATCAACTGTCCAAAATCAAACAACTGAGAACAGACCACATAAAAATTACTTCTGCACTCATTGTAATGTTGAAGGACACTCTTTCTCTAGGTGCACAGAGGTACAAAAGCTCCTACAGCAACCAAAAAGAAACAAAAACAAGTCCAAAAACAAATCAGGAACAAACAAACCAAAGTCCTCAAACGCGAATCTGAGCAAAAAAGACTCTCACAAAATTGACTCTGACTCAGACAATTTTTCAGACTCCCAAGTTATCATATACGCTGTTTTGGCCGCTATATGCAACTCAACAAACTTCATCACCAATCCTCAAAGAGATTTCAATCTTGACTCTGGATGTTCAGTTTTGATGACTCCTTACAGCGACCAGGTCAAAGAGAAAATCTCTGACAGCACAGTTATCCAACTCACAGACGGATCAACAATTTCATTGAACAAAAAAGGAATAATCCCATTTTGATTTGGACATCTGAAGTCTCTGGTTGCTCCGGATCTCCATGATCCTCTGCTCTCCATATCCAACATCTGCGACGCAGGACTGAAAGTGGTTTTCCAGAAGAACAGTTGCAAAATATTCAACAAGTCAGTGTCAAATATAAAAATCAAACCTCTCCAAACCGGATACAGAAAAGATAATCTATACTATCTGTTGCAAGTCAATGTAAGCTGTGAAGAATCAAACCACTCAAGTATTGTTCAAACCTCTGACAACAGTCTTTTTGGTTATCACTCTAGGATATCACATCTCAATCTGAAGTCACTCCATAAATACCTCAAATTGCATGGAATAAAACCTCACCCAATGAACAAGAAGGAATTCCAACAATGTACCACATGCATTCAATCAAAAATGACACGAAGGCCATTTCACTCCCGCTTGAGTTATTCGTCAACGAAACCTGGTGAACTCATTCACTCAGACGTTTGCAGTTTTGAAACTGTCTCGAGAGAAGGTTACAAGTATTTTGTCACTTTCATCAATGATTGCTCAAAAGCGCTTTTTGCCTATCCAATTTGACTTAAATCCAATGTTCTACAATCCACTCAATCTTTCATTGCCTTTTTTGAAAACAAATTCAACTCAAGAATCATCTCTTTAAAATCAGATAATGGAGGTGAATACCTCAATCAACCCATGAAAGATCTTCTCTCCTCAAAGGGAATCTCACACAAACCAGGACCGCCCCACTCACCACAACTCAATGGAGTTGCCAAAAGGTCAAATCGAACCATCTCAAACTTAATTCAATGCTCACTTCTTTCATCAAATCTTCCCAAATCTTTCTGGGAAGATACGCTCCACCACATTCTCTTCTCCTTCAACTCCTATCCGTGCAAAACACCACTTGGATTTGTCTTGCCAAACTCTATCCTCAAATCCACCAACATCAATCCGAAACATCTTCATCCATTCGGATGCCTTGTGTGGTACAAAATCCCCAAGGCAAACCAAAATAAACTAGACCAGAAAGGTCGACCTTCCGTTTTTCTATCCTATCTGCTTTATCACTCAGGTTTCCATCTGTTTGATCTGACTACAAAAAAAATTGTCAAATCTCGTGACTGCCTTTTCAATGATTCTTCCTTTCCATACGGGCGTTATTTCATTTCCAACGATACTCAAACTTCCATTCCCGTAGAGTTGCCGTGGCCTGATCTTTCCTCACAACCATCCAAGACTTCTTTACAACCACCCAAGACTACGCCTCCCCCTTCCCCCGCCCCTGCCCCCATCTCTTCCTCTTCTCTTCCCCCTAATCACTTACCACTCTCCTTTCCCTCTGATCCGATTCCACCTAGTTCCCATCCCTCATCTCCCTCAGTTCCTTTCCCTCAGCCTTTCCAGTCGTCAAGTCCCGTTTCATCTGCTGATTCAGACCTTCCTCCTCCTTTCTGCCTCACACTGCCTGCAACTTCTCCTCCATCCCCTGACTCCCCTCTACCTCCTTCCCCCCCCCCAGCCTCCTGCTTGTTCTCCTCTGCTCCCGCCTGCCCCGCGTTGCTCCTCTTGTCTCTCTTGTACCCCCTCCCGTTATGGCAACTTCTCCCGTCACGCCTCAGTTAAGGATGATCTCACTGCCCCCACAAACTGGAAACAGCTTCTCTGATCTCCTCATTGTTGCCGCTGGATTGCATCCGCTCAGGAAGAGATTTTGTCTCTTCACGGCATGAACACATGGACCCTTGTGCCCCCCCCCAAAGGGCGCAGGATCATTTGCAGCAAGTGGGTCTTCAAGGTGAAGAGACGCCCCAATGGTTCTATCATCAAGTTGAAGGCCAGGCTTGTCGCCATGGGATATTCTCAAATTTTGGGTCTGAATTTCCCCGAGGTCTTCGCCCCGACTCTACAACTTGAGAGGTTGCGTCTACTGCTCAGCCTGCTGGGTCACAAAGGTTGGGTAGGCCTTCAACTTGATTTCAAAACAGCCTTCCTCAACGGCCATTTGGATGAGCCCATCTTCATGTCTCAACTGCCTGGTTTTGAAGATCCAAGTCATCCAGTGTCAGCTTGCTACTATTGCAGAGCAAGCTGCAAAAGAAACTAAAATAACATAAAAATAATAATAATACAACTAACCTAAGAAGGAGTAGGAAAACCATAAATATTATTACAGAAATGGATTCTCCATCCAAAATTAGGTAGGGTCACTCACTGACCCCACCCTTGAAATCCAACTCCTTATACTTTTAAATAATTAAAGAAAAAAGAACCAAAATACTACGGCTCCAGTATTGAACTTTATGGCCAATTAAATATTTCACACACATTGTCACGTATAGGTTTCACACCTAAAATTCAGTCAGAATTGAGGTGTTGTGTATATTTTAGGAGTTACGGGCGGAAATGTGTTTTGTCACAATTCCCGCACGCAGCCGCGGCAGCCACAGCACCCGCGCGCAGCTGAGATACAGCCGTGTCAACCCGTCAGGGTCGTGTACGCAGCCCCGGGCCTCTGACAAGTACGCAGCCGCGGGACTACGGGCTGACATAGTGACAGGTGGCCCGGGCACCGCGTAAACAGGCTACAACACACACGGGAACTTGTTACATATGTAATAAAGGTTCCTGTGGATAGTAGACTGTCTAAATATACATAATATTATATAAAAATACCTAAATATTCTTTAAACATATTTTTTATTTAATATAATGCAAAGAATCAAGAATGTCGAAAATAAGACAATGACAGCTTCAAAAAATATATTAAAATACTTTAATATACTTTTATGAGAATTACTATACATTAAAATCTTTGTGACATACTAAGGAAGATAATGATGTAATAAAATTACATGAATTCTTATGACTTATATTTTTAAGTAATTATCTTAACAAATCAACTGGAACTTGTAGATAAAGAGTAAAAACAATATTATGACCTTTTACTCCAGTTATATGATACATAATGAGAACTTACCTGACATCAAAATGTCCGTAGAGATGTCTAATAATATAATTATTATATTACAGGGAACATATACCAAGGATAATTAATTAAATAATACATAAATAGGACAGATTAGTGTTATTCACACGTCCTAATGTCCATTATAAGGTAGAATAATTCCCATACCCTGAGGAATTAGATGCTACCCGGGCTATAGCACCAAGGGCACATGACAGGCTACCCCTGGTTACCCTGCTAGCCTTAGTTTCCGTCCTTTTGAGCACCTACAACCCTCAGAAGGACCATATTGGGACCCCAAAAACTATAAAAACAGAGCTCTTTTGAGGATGTTGTTGGGCAGAGACCCAGTAAAATTCATATCCAGACGCCGTGCCAAGGTAATCAAATACCTATAAGAGATAAGTAAGTGATTTATGGCAATTTCTGATCAGTAATATCCGTCCTCAAACCTCTTTTTATCAATTAAAACTGCTTAACAACCTTATAACCCCAGTATACAGGTTTAACCCTTCAGTACACGTCCCAAAAAGATACCCAAAGGATTTAATAATATAACAGTGAGTCTTATTATCCTTTCTCTGTCGTGGTAGCTTGGCTACAAGGCCCTACCACTCCATTGTATATTTCATATACATATTATCTTTGGGTATAATAATCTTTAAACTAAAGAACCTAAAGTAACCAGGACCATGTGTTTTCATACTGAAATCCCTGAAGAGAGGTGTTAAAGATCCCCAATATAATTGTGGCCCCTCTATAAATATTTAATAATCAATTTTGATTCAAACAATAAACAATAACCAAACCATTTGACCTTGCAATAAGCTTAATCCAAGTATTCTACAGATTTTTGCTGCATTTATTAAATAATATATTTATTATTTACAATATCACCTCTGGTAGCTAAAGGATAGCAAGGGTCTTGGCATCCAGGAGGCTGGCAATTGGGGGTCTGGTCGGGAAATATTCCATTTTATTATATTTAATACCTTGGACCAGACATTTTCACAAAAAAGTAAAATCAAAGATAAATTTATCTGAATTTATAACCGTGATTTATTATTAAATTCTTTGGCAGTGGATTTAAAAACCAATGCAGAATTAATAATCTATTATCTAAATCTTTTAAATATAAGAAAAGAAGAATACGTTAAAAGTTATAAACCTACTGGTTGGAAAGCTTTAACTCCAGCTGAGAAACTTAATATTTCTTCTGCACGCAAACACCTAGATAAACTCCTTAAACAAGAAGATCTTGAAAGGCGTATCAATTTTCAGGCTCTATTAAGACATATTGGGACCCCAAAAACTATAAAAACAGAGCTCTTTTGAGGATGTTGTTGGGCAGAGACCCAGTAATATTCATATCCAGACGCCGTCCCAAGTTAATCAAATACCTATAAGAGATAAGTAAGTGATTTATGGCAATGTCTGATCAGTAATATCCGTCCTCAAAGCTCTTTTTATCAATTAAAACTGCTGAACAACCTTATAACCCCAGTATACAGGTTTAACCCTTCAGTACACGTCCCAAACAGATACCCAAAGGATTTAATAATATAGCAGTGAGTCTTATTATCCTTTCTCTGTCGTGGTAGCTTGGCTACAAGGCCCTACCACTCCATTGTATATTTCATATACATATTATCTTTGGGTATAATAATCTTTAAACTAAAGAACCTAAAGTAACCAGGACCACGTGTTTTCATACTGAAATCCCTGAAGAGAGGTGTTAAAGATCCTAAATATAATTGTGGCCCCTCTATAAATATTTAATAATCAATTTTGATTCAAAACAATAAACAATAACCAAACCATTTGACCTTGCAATAAGCTTAATCCAAGTATTCTACAGATTTTTGCTGCATTTATTAAATAGTATATTTATTATTTAAAATATCACCTCTGGTAGCTAAAGGATAGAAAGGGTCTTGGCATCCAGGAGGCTGACATTCAGACTGGGTCTGCAAGGTTACCAGAGCAATATACGGGCTGAAGCAATCCTCCCGTCAATGGAACTCCAAGCTCAACACCTCCCTTCTATTTTATGGTCTCTCCCGCTTGTTGTACAATCCCTCCCTCTACTACAAGCTCGATAGCAACACTCTTATTGGGGCTGTCACCGCCCACATTGATGACCTTACCATTGTTGGCACGTCCTCATTTGTCACCACCTTTGTGAGCGCAATCAGCAAATGCTTTGAGGTTGGCTCAGACAAGGATCTATCCCTCTTCCTATCCATCTCTATTACCCGCGACCTTTGAAATAGGTCAGTTTCCATTTCACAAAGCCACTTCATCTCCTTGGTTGTGGACTCCTTTCTCCCTGGAACTCCTGCCACGGCCCGGACTCCCACCAATGTCCATTTCAAAGATTTGTCTCCTTGTGCTGCAAACTCTCCTCCCTCTCCGGCCCATTACAACCAGCTCATAGGTTCCCTTCTATGGGTATCTCAATGCACCCAACCGGATATTGCCTTCCCGGTCAACCGCCTCTCCCAGTTCCTCACCAATCCCTTGCTCGACCACTGGAACGCTGCGCTCCAAATTCTTTGCTATCTCCACACGACCCGCAATCACCGTCTCACACTTGGAAGTCCCTCCATTCACCTATCTGGCTAAAGCGACTCTGACTGGGCCAAAGACAAGGAGGATAGAAAATCCACCTCGGGCCATACATTCCGCTTGGGCTGCGGGGCAATCTCGTGGAAATCCAAGAAGCAACCTACTGTATCCCTCTCCAGCACCAAAGCAGAATATAAAGCCCTCTCCAACTGGTGCAAGGAGGGTCTCTGGCTTTGCAACATTCTGGTTGAGTTGCGTCTGAGAGATGATTACCCGGTTCCTTTACTCGTTGACAACGCAGGTGCCGAGGCTCTCGCCAAAAATCCGGCACACCACACGCGAACCAAACATATCAATGCCCGCCACCATTTCATTCGCAAATGCGTTTCAAAAGGAGTCTTCACCGTAGGTCATGTTGCTACTAAGGACATGCTAGCGGATATGCTAACCAAGCCTCTATCCCATGTCCTCCTTGAATCCCATCAACAAATTTTTGGTCTCTTGGGCTATGGTTAGCAAGGGGGGGTGTTGGAATACCCTCCCATCTTTCTTTTCTTTTCATTCATTTCATCCAATCATGTCCTGTGCTTCTCCCTATTCTATTCTTTCCTATCTTCTATAAGTATACCTTATTTATAATCTGACCTCACCTACAACCAACTGTCACCTGCGCGCTCTCAACCATCTCTTACTTACAGTTCACACAATCTCACACTTACATGTCACAGTTCCAATCCGTTGTACGCTACCTGAGGACAGATTGTGGAGCCAGACAGGAGGTTTCTTTCCTCATCCTTCTGTCTGTCTTCCAATCTGCATATCCTCAGGTAAGCAAAGTGTTCTTTCTTTCTTTTTCTTCTTTATTCATCACAATTCCTTTCCTTTTGGTACTGTTATCATCTCATCTGATTCTGATATGAAATACATCCTTCTGTCTGTCTTCCAATCTGCATATCCTCAGTCTGCGTATCCTGAGACTCTAACATGCTCCGCATGTTATATCACATTCCAACCAGAGATTGAGTTCCTTGGAGTTTGGAGCTCAGGTGAGTGAGTTTAAAGGAAGACTGAATGAATTAAAATTAACTAATCTAATGAAATTGTTGCCTTTTGTAGTATTGATGAGGTTCCGTAGATATACAACTAATACACCACCACCACAACCATATTTTGGACCATTGGACAAATTACAGGAAAATAAGATCGGAGCCAAAGTGGAAGGCAAGGAATTGGTCAAAGCAATTCCTGAGGAAACAAGTGGAGAACAGAATGAGATTAAAGGAGGAAAAGGAATGAAACATGAGGAAGTGAATGGAGGAAATTTAGAGGACAGAGAGAACAAGATGGGATGGGATGAAGGAAATTGAACAGAGAGGGATGGAATGGAGGGGAATGGAATGGAAGAGTAAAGAAAAGGAGCTCAAGTGCAAGTTGGGGTACCAGTCAAAACTGATGCAAGATGGTTTAATGGCAATGTTGGAGAGAGTTTGTTGCAAAGTCAAAGGAAAAGAGTTCAGGAAGAACTCTTGGAGGATGATGAATTGAATGTCAGACCAAAGAGGGCTTGTACCGCACAGTGCAAGGAGAGCTTTTGGAAGGTTTTGGTTGCACAATTTCTTGTGTTGCAATGGATGTCAGTGTTAATAAATGATGAAGATCTTGAAAAATTTAAATTGATGGGAAGGGAGTTGAGTGAGAATTGGGAAGAAGTGGAGAAGGAAATAAAGGAACATTTATAATTTAATATATATTGTTTATTTATTTCACTATTTTTCTAATTATTATTATTAAAGGTTTTTTTCTATTTTTTTTTGAGAAATGAAAAGGGTTATGTTAACAGGATAAGGGAAGAAATAATAGAAACATATAAAGTTATAATTTGTTATCAAAGTGAGGAAGTTAATTTTTAAGAAACAAAATGAGATAGGATGGAATGGAATGGGAGGATAGAATTGACTGGGATTGAATGAGATGAAATAAAATGGAAATGTAGAATGGAATGGGGTTGTATGGATATAATTAAGCTTGAAAAGTTCTGCAAGGATATTCTGCATGAAAGTCTTGGACCAAGTTGGGAGAGTTGCAAAGGTGATTTGTTGGTGCCCAAGAGGTGCAAGCTTTTTTGGAATGCAAACCAGTCCATTTGAAAATTTATTGAAGTTTCCCTTTGCATAAACAGGAATCCAGAATACAGCTTGCTTCCCACTCTAAATGATCTTGACATTGAATGTTTCAGGAGAGGGATGATTCTTGCCCGGGTATAGGAATCCAGCTGGCTCTAGGAGAGACACATGAAAGTAAGGGTGGATACCTTTAAATTTTTCAGGTCAAGAAAGTTTGAAAATGTTTGGAGAGATGAATGATTCAACTTTGAAGGGGCCAAGTTTTCTTTTAGAGAGTTTTTGGGTTGGGAAATTACTGAAAATTGTTAAGAGGTTGAATTGATATTACTGAAAACTGGGAACTACAGTCACACACAGAAGGGATGAAACATCAGGACAAGAAGGATGAGCATAAAGACAAGCTCAGATAAGAAAGACTTCTACAAACATCAGGCATTGAAAGATGAGTGTTGACTGAGGAGATGGCTGATGGAGGTGTAGCACGGATGTGGTCTTGGAGAAGCAGTTGAAAGATGAAGGAAATCAGAGCACAATTGGAGTGACGCCAGTGAGGAGATGTTGACAGTGTAGGGCTGAACAGATCTTGAGTCAATACAAGAATGAGAAAATAAAATAAGGATTCATGAAAAGGAAGAACATCTCACCGGGCATGAAGGCAAAGTATGAGGATCTTAATCAAGGGTGGTTTGGGAAGAATGAAAGGATAAGAGATGTAAGATTGAGTCAAAGGAAAAAGTGCGATTAGAATGATATGGAAAGTAAGGTTTGACCAGTCTACGATGAGGCTGATGGTTTGAAGGTCTATTGTTATTCGTGAAGAAGAACTGAAGACAAGATTGAACTAGTACAATTCATGAAACTGAGCGGTTATTTCAAATACCTCAAATCCTGCTCTAGATCCAGATGACCATGAAACAGAAATAGAGTGTCTTCACCCCAAGAGGTTGCAGGGATTAGATGAGAACCGCTGAAGACTTAAGATCCCTCCATGCCCGTAGAGATGTTGCAACTGATATGAAGAAAGGAAAGTGAAGGAAAAGACAAACAAAACAAACAAAACAAAAAAATGAAACGAAATCAAGATAAAATAGAAATCATTGAGAAGAAGTATGAATGAAAGGGAAAAGAAGAGCAATGCTTTGAGCAGAGACAGCTTTGGTTAGGGAATCCGCCGGCATGTGGGAAGACTTAATGAGTTTAATTTTGATTCTATTGTCGCTAAGTTCGTCCCTCATCCCTTTGGTTTTTAAGTCCAAGTGTCTCGTCTTCAAGTTTGATCCAAATTTACGGATCTTGTCGTCTAAACCGCTGTTATCAATACTTAAAGGAAGAGTTTTAATCGTCAGAGAGAAAACTTCTTCCATGAGAGCTTTGATCCACGTGGCTTCATGGAAAGAGTCCACAAGAGCGTTCAATTTGGCATCAGTTGACGACCAAGTGATGCTCTTTTGCTTGCAACTGTTCCATGAGACCAGGCTGCCATATGCTACGCATAGATAGCCAGTTTGAGATTTCCTTGTGTTAGGGTCATCGGCCCAGGAAGCGTCTGAAAAAGTTTCAAGGATGCCGGCACAAGGACTGTAAGTGAGCTCAAGTTTGTAGTGTTGGGTGGCCTTTAAATATTTCCAGGTCTTTTTGAGTCCGTTCCAGTGGGTAAGTCCGGGCTTGACATTGAATCGAGCAAGACTTGAGACTGCAAAACTGACGTCGGGCCTGGTGTAACATGCAATGTGGTTGAGTGACCCAATGGCGGCGCGGTAATTAATGTTTAATGCCCTGAAAGCTTCGTGATCTTCATCAGAGGCGGGTTTGAGTTGAAGGCTGCGTGTGAGTGGAGTTGATGAGCCTTTTGAGCTGCTAAGTCCTAGCTCCTTGAGACCGTGTTGGATATGATTTGGTTGGCAGAGAAGTATTTTATTGTTTGCGACTTCTATCTTCATTCCAAGGATTGTATTTGGGTCCTGACAAGAAGACCCTTTGAATTTTTCCAAGAATTTCTGTTCAAATCCCTGACCATCACCCACGAGAATCAGATTGTCAACATGAAAGAACAGCCTCGATTTCCCATCTTTTGATAAGTATAGGCATGGATCACAGGACGATTTGTAGAATCCGATTTCCTTAAACCAGTTCGTGAGTGTTTCGTACCAATTCTTGGGGGACTGTTTCAGTCCGTACAGGGATTTCTTTAATCTGAGAAATTTCGACGGTCGGCTTGAGCCTTTTGGAGTTCAAATAATAACTTCCTCCTCAATGGGCGAGTGCAAGAATGCACTTTTTACATCAAATTGACGGACCTTTTGTGCGGATTCGAGAGCATAAACCAAAAGGAGACGGAGCGTGGACGGCTTTCCTGTCGGAGCGAAGGTGTTGAAGTAGTCTAGGACCTCAATTTGTTTAAAGCCTTGTACACAGAGGCGCGCCTTGTATTTGATCAGATCCCCATGGCAATTTTCTTTCAGTTTGTAGATACACGTAGTCCGGAGTGGATTCAATGGTTCTGGTCCGTCGTAATCTTCCCAGACATTGAAGGATTCTATTGACGCAAGTTCATTTTCCATTGCGGCGATCCATTTTCTGTTCTCTTTGCATCGAACAGCATCCTTGTAGCTTCTAGGCTCATAATAATGAAAGAAGCCATATCGTCGAGGTGGTCAAATGGCAGAACAATCCCTGAGTGTTTGAGTGGGTTGAATCGGTGGTGGAGACACCCAAGGTTGAGAGGGTGGAGAAGAGGCCACTAAATCATCATTGATACCTTCGGATCCTTTGGATTCAGATGAGTCCTGATCTGGTGATGATCTTTCCTCTGAGTTTGAGAGAGATTCATCTTCAGACGTCGACCTGTACTCGGTAAACGCTGGCTTGTCCCTCGTTGCTTTGTCGACCACACGAGACTGATTATTGATTTGAGGTTCTGATGGTTTGCTGGTGGTGACTGTATTGTCAGATGAGATTGACAAGATTGAGTGTAAAGGATTTGACATCTTCAGGAATTTAACATGTTTCGAAGAAATGATTGATTGCAATTTAGTCAGGATACGATATGAGCGGAGAATGGGATTGAAGCCTACTAAGATTCCCTCCTCCCCTTTTTACTGGAATTTGTGACCTTTTTTGCGACGATTGAGTAGGTAAACACATGGACTACCTATTGGTTTCAGATAGGAGGCTGGAAGATGGAAGCCGTGTATACAAAACCAAGGCGAATCTGGATGATTGTCCCTAGGATTTGATTGAGCATCAATGTGCTCGATTTGATGATCTTGTGCCACAAATTGGCTGGTAGTTGAGCATCCTTTAGGATTGTTCGTGTGGATTTGATTATGGTTCTGTTGGCCCGTTCAGCCTTGCCGTTGTGCTCGGGATGGTAAGGTTCGGAGATGACTTGCTTGATATGATTTCAATTGTAGAACGCTTTCAGTTTCTGATTAACAAATTCAGAGCCACCGTCGGAGAAAATTTTGGTTGGATAGTAGCCTCAACGACGACGTTCTTTTTCTACCAGATCAATGATGACATCAGAAGTCTTGTCCTTTGAGCTCAACGGGAAGGATCCAATATAGCCAGACGCACTGTCTACTAAGGTGAGAAAGAATCTGTGGCCCCCCTTCGATAATGGTTTGAGGGGACCTACAAGGTCCAAATGAATTTGTTCAAATACGTTGGTTGCCCTTGTCAAGGTTTCTTTGAATGGCGCTTTCGTTATCTTGCTTGTAACGCATTGTATACATTCAAAATTGCGTTTTGCAGCAGATGGAATGTGTTTTGTCATTGATTCAAGTCTTGAGATGGAGGCGTGTCCGTGATTACGATGAATTTCAAAAAGTTCTTCCTCAGCGGTCCAGGCTAGATTAGCATGTTGGCCAGAGATTCTGGATCAATTGAATTGTGGAGTTTTGAGAGTATAAAGATTATTGATTATCTTTCCACAAAATACCTTGAGATTATCCTTTACCACAGAGAATTGATTCTTGCAGGCTTGAAGCGTGCACCCAGATTGATTCAGTGCACCAGCACTTATTAGATTAATCTTCAAGCTAGGTACGTAGAACACATTGGATAATTCAAGAGTGAAGTTCCCCCATAAAAGTTCAACAGTGCCTCGTCCCTTAATTTCAAGTTTGGCTCCTTCTTTCCTGGTTTTAATTGACTGCTTGGTGTGCAGTGCCATCTCCTTGAAGTAACAACTGTTGTTGATCATGTGGACCAAGGCTCCACTGTCAAGAATAAACTTGGATTGAAGGTCCCCGTGATCAATCCATGTTGACAGAAGGGCAAGATAGTGTGCGACAGGATTGGATTTTGACTGGTTCTTCCTGGCTTTCCATTTGGCTTGCTCCTCCTTCCACCAATCTGGAGCAACTTCGGGATGTAAATGCCAGCAATTTTCTGCTGAGTGGTGTTTATCTTGCCTTGGATTGTGATGACCTTCCGTGAACCTCTTAATTTCACCTTGTTTGTTAGGAATCGATGGTTTCAAACTGACCAGAGCCACTTCGGTCCTGGAGTTTTGATTATCTTGAGTGATTTGTGCCTTAGCTTCATTATTGAGTTGGTTTAGATGGTTGAAAACATAGTCGACAGTCATCTCCTTATCCGTGTGCATGATTTGTTGTTTGAAGTCCTTCATAGCTTCAGGAAATTTGAACAAGAGTAGGTAGGCTAGGATATCATTCGGCAGAGAAATACCGACTTCGGACATTTTCTTGAGAATGACTTTGGCTTTGGTGATGAAATTTTTGATGTCCTCAGGTATGAATTGTAGATACAAGAATTTGTTAAAAATCCTAGCACAATTTGAGGCTTGTGAAGACGCATATTTGTCAATGATGGATTTCCACAGTAGTTTTGCTGAGTTTTTGTTCTGAGGGGTAACTATGTTATCATGCGTGGAAGCTTCGAGTCTAGAGATGATCAAGAGTTTGATTTTGTTGTGTACCTCATGGTCAAGAACGGAGTCTTCGTCATTGATAGCTCTTGAGCATCCTCGTACGTCCAATATTGCGTCCATCTTATCCTTCCATACGCCATAATTGTCCTTGCTGAGTCTAGGTATTGTATTGAGGGCGGTTTTCAGCATAGCCTGCCAAAATCCTTCGGAGATCAAGCCAGTGGTCATTTCCCAGTTATTCAGTTTTGATTTGAAACCAAGAGAGGTTAATCATGGTAGAGTCGTTTGTCGATTCGGCTTTTAACCGTGTTAAGAGGTTGAATTGATATTACTGAAAACTGGGAACTACAGTCACACACAGAAGGGATGAAACATCAGGACAAGAAGGATGAGCATAAAGACAAGCTCAGATAAGAAAGACTTCTACAAACATCAGGCATTGAAAGATGAGTGTTGACTGAGGAGATGGCTGATGGAGGTGTAGCACGGATGTGGTCTTGGAGAAGCAGTTGAAAGATGAAGGAAATCAGAGCACAATTGGAGTGACGCCAGTGAGGAGATGTTGACAGTGTAGGGCTGAACAGATCTTGAGTCAATACAAGAATGAGAAAAGAAAATAAGGATTCATGAAAAGGAAGAACATCTCACCGGGCATGAAGGCAAAGTACAAGGATCTTAATCAAGGGTGGTTTGGGAAGAATGAAAGGATAAGAGATGTAAGATTGAGTCAAAGGAAAAAGTGCAATTAGAATGATATGGAAAGTAAGGTTTGACCAGTCTACGATGAGGCTGATGGTTTGAATGTCTATTGTGATTCGTGAAGAAGAACTGAAGACAAGATTGAACTAGTACGATTCATGAAACTGAGCGGTTATTTCAAATACCTCAAATCCTGCTCTAGATCCAGATGACCATGAAACAGAAATAGAGTGTCTTCACCCCACGAGGTTGCGGGGATTAGTTGAGAACCGCTGAAGACTTAAAAAAAATGTTGCAAGCATTGAGCCATACCTGATATCCTACTGCAAAGGTTGTTGCCATAGTGCAAGGTTGGTCTGCTTGCTCCTTGTAGTGCTGGTTTGCTGCTTCAAGGTTGGATGGGAGTTGAAATTGAAGAGATTGGATGTGAGTAAGATAATTGGTAGCAGGTTGAGAAGTTTCTATGTAAATGTAAGCAAACTTTGGGTTTCTACCATAAAGAGTCTGGAACAGTGACTTTTTGGTGGAAAAATGAGTGGAATTGTTGTAGGAAAATTTGGCTAATGGGAGCCACTGCAACCAGTTTTCCTGTTGATAGGAGCTATAAATTCAAAGATACTGTTCAAGAATCTTATTAAATTTCTTTGTTTGCCCATCTGTTTCCAGGTGGTAAGCCATTGATAAGTTGAAAGTGATCTTCAAATTCTGGCATAGCAAGGTCCAAAAGCTAGAGGCAAACAAGGACCTAAAATCACTAAATATATTATCAGGGAGGCCATTTTTCAAAAATACACATTCTATGAATAAATTAGCTAGGTCTGGGGAAGAGGCCTTCACAGTAATGCAGGGAAATAAAGCCATCTTCAAGAAGCAATCTACTTCTACTAAAATAGCATCATAACCACTAGAAATAGGTAATTGAGAAATTAAATAAATTGAAAAAAGTTGAAAGGAATATGCGGGATAGGAAGTGGCTGGAGAATCCCATACTTCTTTTGTTTTGACAAATTGTTAAAATTGCAATAATAGCATGGACTAACATAGTCTTTTACTTCTTTGGTCATACCAGGCCAATAGAATTCTTGGGCAATCAATTGGTAGTTTTTATCCTGTCCATGATGACCAGCAAGGGGAGAGTTGTTCCAAGACTAAAAGATTTAAAAATTAATGAAAGGATTATCAGGTACTATTATACAATCTTTATAGACTTAATAGCCATTTTTGTTGATACTTTAATCACTATCTATTAAATTTTGATCTCTTGAAATGTTTGTTACACTCAGGATTTTCATGTTGAGATTGTCAAAGTTTGGAAGCTTTTTATTGGAGGTGGTTGATGATTGAACTGAGTTGGGTAGACTGATTGGAGAAGAGTGTCCTAATGTTTTCAGGATTGTTATTGGAAAAGGTTCTCCCCCCCCCTGGGTAAAATTCTTCCCAAAATGATAAAGCATCAGGGACTACTGCTTGTTTTCTTTGGCGGTACGTGATTTTAAATTTGAACTTGGAGAGGTATTTGGAGCAAGGTGCCTGTCTGCATGTAAGGACTTTTGACCTCATGAAGTATTTCAAAAAATTTTGATCAGTTAAGAACTCAAAGGGTTCAATAAGACTCAAAGGTTATGAACACCATTTCTTCAATCAATAAAAAATTTCAAGAAGTTTATTTTCATGAATCTTTTAATTAAGCTCAGCATCCAGCAGTTTGCAAGGATCAAAGGCTATGGGATAAAAAACAGAGGAAGAAGAAGAAAGCTGAAAGATTAATCCTGCAATTGCATAGTTGCTTTTGTCTGTTTACACAATAGTGCAAGCTAGCTTGTTAAAATGAGATATTATTAGACAAGTGGTAAAGGCCTTCTTTAGAGCTTCAAACTCTAAGGCATTTTTTACATTGAAAAAAGCATGAGGGTATTTTTGAAGAAGATTATTAAGATTAATGTTTTTCTTGGTGCAATTCTCAATAAACCTCCTGGAAAATTACTAAATCCAAGAAAAGTTGAAGGGATTGGACTGGAGAAGTTTCAAGCCAGTCCAATATGTGTTGAATTTTGGCTGGGTCTATCAATAGTCCTTGCTGCAAGACAATGACACCTAAAAAATGGAGGGAATGAGGATGAAATTTGAACTGAGAGGGTTTTGAAAACAGGTTATTTTTCAAATTTTCCACAGAACCTCTTGGAATTGTGCAATGTGATCCTGGCTAGATTTTTAGTAGAAAATTATATCATCAAGATACACCACAAGGTATTTCTCTACAAGGTAAGAAAAAATATCATTGAAAAATTGTTTAAAATTAGAAGGGGTGTTGAAGAGGCCAAAGGCATGAGGGTATAATCATAACTGCTGTCAGCTTGCTAATATGTACAGAGCAACCTGTCAAAGTAACAAAAATACAAAATAAAAATAAATAAATAAATAAAACATCAAAAAAGAGTATGAAATCCATAAATATTATTTCAGAAATGGATTCCCAACCCAAAATAAGGTAGGGTCACTCACTGACCCCACCCTTGAAATATCACTCCTTCATACTTTAAATAATTGAATAAAAATTGACCAAAAGGTCACGGCACCAATATGCACCCTTTGGAAAATTTATTATTTCACACATATTTTCACATATAGGTTTCACACCTAAAATTCAGTCAGAATTGAGGTGTTGTGTATATTTTAGGAGTTACACACAGAAATGTGTTATGTCACAATTACCGCGCGCAGCCCCGCTTCCATATACAACCCCTATGCATCAACCTCCTGCGTACAGAAGTCCCGCGTGCAGCCAATTTTTCCACGCATGCAGTGGATCCTACCCCCCGCACATCTGAATGGACTGATCCCCGCATCAGGATCTGTGGTGACAAATCTGGCAGCAGGTACCGCTCACAGGAGCTAAAACCTAGTTAGTTTTACCTGGTATATTTAATAAGGTGACATATGCATTGTAAATGGTCTAAAAACAGTAAATCCTACATTGAAAATATTCTATAATTAATTGAAAAATATTTTAAATAATAAATCAAATATTGAAGGTTACCACAAAACAGACAGATCCTGATCTTTGAAGACCACAAAGCACTAAAAAGAGTGGCTGTAAAATTATCAGAACTAACTATGTGCTCATCTGATCATGGAAAATCAATGAATATCCACATCTGTCTACTTTAAACCAATATCAATAGTACAAATGAAGGATAAGTGCAGAATGATCAGAATTATGCCATTAAAAGATTAACAGATCCTGTGGCTAAAATAGTACAGAAATCCAGCATATCTGAGGGCAGATGATCAACAGCACCAAGTGGACGTGCTAAAATTTTTCTGACTGGCCTACCAGCCTCATACCATGAGCATAACCCTCTCTACGTGCCCTGAGAAGCTCATCATCACCCCAAAAGGTATTTATATTGACCTCTTTTGATCCATTTTTCCCCATCAGTTTACCAGGAATTATTATTATCAATCAGACACTGTGTAATTGTTGATCAAGTGCTTATAAGGAGATAAGCAAGTGATTTATGACTTAGTCTGTAGTATTATTATTATTTCTTAAAACAATCAACCTGATTCATTAAAGTATATTCAAGCAATCAACCCCAACTGCTCTGAAACCCTTTAACTGAATCTTTGCAGGCTTTCTGTGGAATCATTTCTCAGAGTAAGTGTTTTTCCCTTCCTGCCTTGGCCATTGTGCTTTTTTTCCCGGCCATATCAGTGGATAAGTTCTTATAAGGCACCCCATATTCATTCCAAGGTTCTTAAACTGTCTAAGGAGTCCCCTTGAAGAGAGGTTGTCTGTCTGTAAAGATCCCCAGTAGTATAATACTTTGGCCCCTCTTTTTAAAAAATATTGAGAAAATTTTTAACCAAACCAACTAACCCTTGCAACAGCTCTTGAAGTATTTATTATTTGAACTGTTTCAGTGTTTATTTTTGGAATATTATTATTCCAGTATTTTTATCACTCTATGTAGCTAAAGGACTGCAAGTTTCCTGGTATCAGAGAGCTTACAACTTCCAAACCCTGTTCTCATTGCAGTCAAATAATCATGGCCTTTTGCAATGCAAAAAGGTTATAGGAGCCTTGAAGTTCTAACTTTGAGAAATAGAAGCTCCATGGAAGAAAGTGAGGAGTTGCAACATAGGCCGTACTGGGTAGGAATTCTTACGGTGTAAGAATCCAAACAGTTCTGAGCCCCAGGCAGTTCTGTGGAGGGGAAAGGTGCTTTTAGGCTGCCCTCCTAAGAGTTACAATAATATTTAAATTTAACCAGAATAAAGATCCAGAACCTTGTAAATAAGGAATCAATGGAAGGGATGAATTTGATAGTAGTTGGTAGCAATGGAACAACACTATCTGAGGCAAGAAGGTGCAGGAAAATACTTGAACATAATGAGTTAAAGTTTGTTCAGATTTCAATAGAACAAGGCAGTTGTAAGTAACAACACCCACAAGCTAATAACTCTGGTTTTCAGAAGAAGATTATGAAAGATCAACTCAATTCCAAACAACCTCCAGGTTCTCAATGAACCTGCCCAAATCCCTGCACTAAAGCGCTTGAAGGGTACCAGATAAATTTGGGTGGCTATAAAATAAAATCATTTGTTTTATGAATCTCTAGAAGCAATTCATTAAAAAGTTTGAACAAGAATGACCCAACACCTTTCAAGGGACTCAAGAATAGTGTGGCAGAATTTAACTTCAAAGAAATAAAGGGATGTTTAACACTCCAGGTTTCAAGCTTAAAGAAACCTCTTATTCAAACATGAATGGTTCCAGAAGGATGATCAAAAAAAGAATGATCAGATAAGTATGCTCAAAAAAGGGATCAAAGAGTGGTATAAAACAATCAAGAATTCAATCAAATGAATTCTTCTTCAACCAGTAAGGCTATTGGTTGGTCATAACGGATAAGGTCACAGAGGACAGATCAAAGATTTGAGTATGGAGGCTCAAGGATCAAGGGGAAATCAAAAGATATACCCAGGATAAGGATGTTCAGATAAATGGGAAGGGCCCCATGGATTTATTGCTCAGATGTTGATGATATGATGATGATCAATGCATGATAGATGGATAGGATTATTGATTTATGGTGGAGGATAGATTGCCAAAAAGGAAGGGGAAAGCCCCTCCTTTTATGGAAAGAGGCCCTGCAGACTAATTACAAGAGATAACTACAAATGAGAGCCTGGAAAAACATTTTTTTTATGATAAATGCAATGATAAAATTAAGACTTGCAAATGAATGGTATGACATAAAAACTTAAAAGGAAAAAAAAATGAAAGGGGGAAGACAACACAGCGGGCAGAGATGAGCTGCTGGGAGCCGTGCAGAAAATAGAAAAACTGCCTGGATGACCGCGTGATGATTCCAAGATAATTGATGGGGGGAGGAGTTGAAAGTGGCCGCAACAACTGAGGGCTGTTGGCAACGTTATTTGCAAGGAGCGAGTTGGGAGGATGGAGAGGATGGGGATGGTGGATGACCATCTGCAACAGTTTGCATCAATTGGGAAATGAGATGATTGATGAGTACTTGATGAGGGGCGCCAGCAAGTTGGTGAGCAATTGCACCAATGGCCGCAAGCAACAGCTTGCTTCCCCGTCAGATGAGCAAAACGGGGTTAGTCATGAGCTGATGGCTGTTGGTAGTCTTTATGAACTGCCAAATGAAGAGGGGATTGGGATTGATGGGTGTCAGAGAGCTTCAAAGCAACAAACAGTACCAACAGGCGCCAGCCATGTTGATGAAGGGGATTGAGCTAGCAATGGGAAGGATGATTTTGGAAGCAGTATTTGTTTTTGTTTCAGATGCCAATGATGATGAGCCAATGCCAATGATGATGAGCTGGATGAAGATGAGAAGTGGGATAGCTGTCTGTGTGCACACCTGGCCATAAATTTGAGTTTCAAGCACAATGAGGAGGGATTGAGCAGAGGAACTGGGGATTAAAGCGCCTGGAGAGGCCTTCCTAGCCCATTTGGAAAAGGAGGAGTTGAGAGGGTTGAACAAGGAACAGTACCCATATCAACAATTTTTTCTTTTTGTTTTTTTATTGTTTGAAGTTGGATGAAAGAAAGTATAATTTTTTTTCCAGAGGTGTCCCAGATTGGTCACCACACCGGGTTACCTGGTTCAGTTTCCTGTGGTCAACAAAAAGGCAAAAGCTACCATCTTTCTTTGGGACACATAGAAAAGGAAAGGGGGTGTTTGAATTGCTTGGTCAAAGAAATAATTTTGGTTTATTTTTGGCAATTTATTCTTGAAGCGCAATTGATTCTTGCTTCAAGAGAGAGTAGACTGGTCTGGGTGCCGGGGATGGGCCATTAAGTTTTATCCTGTGATCATAAGGACCGGAAGGAGGTAGTTTATCTGCCTTCACAGCTAAAAAGAGGTCTGAGAATTCATGATAAACGAAAGTTAAATACTCTCAAATGATATCTACATCTTTAATCTTATCATGTTTGAGCACCATATTTGAAGTGCTTACACTATTCAAGAGGATTAAGTATCTCAAAATACAACTTTTGGTAGGTGCATGTTTCTCTTTGAAGTAACAAGGAAGAGACAAGTTGCACAAATAAGAAATAAATCCTAAATCTGAAGAATGAATTTGGGAATGAAGGTGAGGATATTGCAAGTCTCCAGGCGGAAAATGTTCATCCAACACAATGAAAGTGTCAGGTAGGCTGCTTAATTCCTGTTTTAAAGAAAGGTTAGTATCCTGGGGTTTCAAGGCTCAAAGGTTAATTAATCCTTCAAGCCAATTCACATTTAGATTCCAGTAAACTAGAATTTTGTGGCCTAGAATGGTATTTTCCATTCCGGGAATATCCAAAAAAAATTAATACCATTTGAAGCTGGGGAAATTGGAAAATGCAAAGGTCCATTTGGCCTTATGGGTAGCCCAAGGAGACAGCTTGGTCGCACTAGTTGCTAAATAAATGGGAAATTTATCTATCTTGGAATGCGTAAGAGTTTTGGAAGTGGCAGAAGATGAACTTATAAAAGAAAAATTAGAACAGGAATCAAGTAAAACAGAATAAGGAGTGTTTTTGGAATGGAAAAGGAAAGATCTTAAACTTGGAGCACCAAGTGACCTTCAAGTGCAAATATTGACTTTTTCTAATTTAGATAATGTGTATTTTTCCTTGAAAGTATCAGAAAAACTACAAGCTAATTTTTTGCCAGTCTAGTTTTGCATAACTATTGAAATCATTTTTTCCTCCAAAATACATACATAACCTCTGTTTTTCCCTCCTTTGCTGTTCCTTGTTCTGGAGCATCCCGTTTTCTTTATGCAGGAACTTTGGATTTTTGCCAAACCCTTTACCCTTTGGGTTGGAGTTAAAAGTTTGATTTATTTTGGAGTGTTTTGGATTATTTAAATTTTGCTTTGAATAGTTGTCTGCCTTTGGGGCCAAAGCTGATGTTACATGGTTGTTTTGTAAAGAGATGTTCTTTTCATGATAGCCATTATCAATCTTAATCAATCAGTTGATTATCTGCTGAAGGGAGGTTTTCTTATGTCCCCCAACTGCAAGCTTTTCAATTAGTCGTGCCGTTAAACCCTTTTGAAAGTGAAATAAAAGTTCTTCCTCATTCCATTGGATGCAAGACTGCAGAGTTCAAAAATGAGAGATATAAATGGAAACCCTACTATTCTCTTTCATACATAGACTATTAAGTTTGTATTTGGCCTTTTCACTTTGTTTGGGTTGCCAGACAGGATGAAAAGTTGTTGCTCAAACTTATCCCAATTTTTTAGAAAGAAGTGGGACTAGTATCTTACAATAGTTTGGGGTACGGTTTGAACCACTGCAAGGCTCTACCTCCTAAGGAGGAAGACACATCAATAAATTTACCTCTGTTGGAGGTGAAGTTGTTGGGATTGTTTGAGAAGATTATTTTAAAAGACCATGAGTAAGATTTAAGTTTATGGGAGTGTTCCCCTGTAAAGTTATCCAGTTGCTTCATTCCCAGAGTACAAAGGCTGGGACCACTTGTGCTAGTTTGCAAGGAATTTTTGTTAAGAGCCTGGATCACAGCAAAGAGGAGGTCCAAGCTTTTGGCCTTGGGGGAACTAGTGTGAACCCTTGATCTAATTCAAGTTGAGGTTTCATCAGAAGAGTGTTTGGAATCTTTGAGTTCCTTGAGAGGATCCACCAGAGCTTGTTGAGAGGCTAGGGGATTGTCAATAGGCTCAAACAAAGGAGATTTAGAAGAAGGGACTTGATGTAGGGGTTTTCCGGAATGTGAAGCACTGGATCTCCCTACCCAATGAATATCATCATTATAAGGGGTGGAGTAAGCATTCCTTGTAAAGCAAGTATTTGACATTGTAAAATGAAATCTACTATAGCTGACAAACTACATTAGAGGATTGAGTCAGTTGATTTAATGTCACACAACCACCCCATGTACTATGGGGAAATCTTGGATGATTGTGAGAAAAAATAAGGAAAATGAGTGCAAGGGATAATTTCAACATAGAAAGGCTAACTGCAAAGTGAAAACTTTGGTTTGGGAGTTCAAAAAACAGAAAGGGGTATTAATTGTTCCAATGGAAGGAAACCAAAGCCAAGCCCAATTTGATGACTGGATTTATTAAAATGCAAGAACATATTAAATTAACTAACTGAGGAGACAATCTTCAGGCAGGTGGCGTAGAATTTATAAGGTAATCTGATGGTGACTAGATACAACCTGATGGATGGCTAACCACAGCTAGGAAGCAATGATGCAATGAATGACAGGAAAGGAATGGGAAAAAATGAAATAACAGTAAAGTAATTTCTAAGGTTGTAGATTAATTGCAAGACAATAGAACATGAGGATACAGAGTAATAATGGATGAGACAGGGAAGGAATGACTTGTGAGAACAATTCAAATTTACAGATATAGCTTATTCAGGGAAAGGAGCTAGTCCATTTGCAAACTTATAAAGTTGATGTGGCTATCTAGGAATGCGTGAAAACTAGTGTGATTGTGTGACCAAGGATGGAAGTCCAAGGGCTGATGATACCCAGGGTAGAAGAGAAAAGCTCAAATGGATGGTTTACTTGGATTAGATTTAACTGCAAATATTTCAAAGTATATACTGAGTTGCCAAGATTGGAAGGTTGTTACCCAAGCCAGAGGTAGTAAGCAGAAGGCACCATTGATTTTGTGCTTTATTTGTGTCACTTTTATAGACTGAGGTAGATGGTACTGAGGAGAGGGAGATTTCAAATTTATGAGGAAAATGGCCCTAAACCATAAAGTGTGACACCTTCAATCCTGCATAAATCATCAAAGAAGAACCCCGTTGATCTTCCTTGCAGATCCCCATTGATCCACATTCTGCCCCTTTGACTGGAGTTTCCAATCTTCCAAACAATTACATATAATCTGCAACCCCCATGCATACCCCATAGCCAAATGCCAGTGTAAAACTCCAAATGGTGCTGGCCGCAGGCAGTTCTGTGGAGGGGAGAGGTTCTTTTTTAGGCTGCCCTCCTGAGTGTTAAAAAAATATTTAAATGTAACAGGAATCAAGGTCCAGAACCTTGTCAACAAGGAATCAATGGGGAAGGGATGATCTCCATAGTAAACAATAGCTACAGAAGACAACACTATCCGAGGCCGCAAAGACAACAGCGGGATGAGACAGAAGCAGGATAATTGGTTGATGATGGGCATCAGCAACAGCAAGATGGCTGTGATTCAGATGAGAGGATGAGTGCAAGAGGGAGAGTGCAAGGGAGGTGGGTTGGTTGAGCGTGTAAGCGGCAATTTCTGATCCTTGGAGGTTGGAGGAGATGATCAATGGATGATTATCATCCTTGATGGGTTGAGGTTGTTGAGGGGAATTGATGCTGAGTGGAGGAGGAGGTTAGCCAACCAAATAAAGATGGTTTGGTTGGGTGATCTGGGTGATCTGGGATGATGGATGAGGATTATCTTGATGGGTCAACAATGATGATTGAGTTTGAGATTGAATGAGATTGGTGGATCATGTATGAGTGAGTTGGGAGATTTTCAGATGATGATTGATTGAGAAAAGGGATATTGAAGTTTATTGTCTTTGAGGAGTGAGGTCAAAGGACTGAATGGGTGATGGTGGAAATGGTCGTTTGATGAGGTGAGGCTGATAATCTGCAGGTGCTCGGCTTAAAAAAAAATTGGATGCCTAGCGCAATGAGAGGGAGTTGAACACAGGGCCTGGGGACTTGAACACCCCAAGGGCCCTTCCTAGACGTTAGTACAGGGAGAAGTTGAGAAATACAAAAATTGAAAGCTTGACATACAGGAACAAAATTTCCATGTATATATATATATATATTTTGACAGAACAAGTGATCATAAAATAAATTTAAAATTTTCCCTTTACATATGAGGTTTCCCAAATTGGTCACCACAACAAATACATAATCCATAGCTCCAATCACTTGCAGGCCCGTTCTTACTCTGGAACCAATAATTGCAGAGAGGTTTAGTTACCAACCACAAATTTTGTTCTGCAAAAGGCAGGACTTCAGCTATTGCTCCCCAAAATAAAAAAAATAAGGCCATTGCTTCTGAAAAGGGCAAAACCCCAGCAAACACACTATTATGCAGCAGAACTTTGCACCCACATAGCTGCTGAGCCAATTATTTTCCATTTCAGGAGTAGGCAATGAGCCAGACTTTACCATTCAAACCTATTGTGCTGCGGCTTCTGCAACTGCCCACTGCTGAGCCCTCAAGAATTTTCAAATTCTGATCCTAATTGATTTTGTGTCTATAAATAGCCATCACAACATATCCCCCTGGCCTCATAGCCAAGGTCCCAAAGCAGGATGTTGGGCCACAAAATCTCCTTGAGTTTCTGGAACAGACCTTTTTAACCTGCAGTCCATTTCCATTGTGCCCCCTTCCATGCCATCTTCCAGAGCGGGATTTCCACCTCTGCAAATCTTTCAATGAACATGCAGAAGTAGTTGAACAACCCCAGGATCTGGAGGATGTGGAACACCATTTTCATGGTTGGCCATTTGAGAAACTTGTTCAACCTGCCATAAAAATCCACCATGTGCCCCAGAACCTCCAGTGCGGGGATGAAAACGGCCAAATTCTTCCCCAACCCTCATTAGCCCTGCTTCCTCAATCTGGGAAAATATTTGCTCCAGATCCTTTGCTTACTCCCAGAAAAACCAAAAAATGGCGGGTGCCTCTGCCAAGGCCATTCCTTCATAATCCATCTTTGGACCTTTTATGACCCGGAATTGATAAAAATCTGGACCCCCTCTGGAAGATCTTCCCTCAAGATAAAAATAATCTGAGCCTGGTACACTGCTACCAATTTAGTTGCACCTTTGGTGAGCAGCATCAGCTGCATCCTTCCAAGACCATTCTCAAACACATTCAGTGGTTTCAATTTGCAGTGAACTTACTACTGATCATACCTGCCCATCAGGTCAACCAACCCATAGCATGCCCAACCTGCCATTGACATCAAGAAATTTTCAAAGCACAGAGGTAACCCCGCATCACCAATTGTAAACAACTCTATCTGCTGTAGATCATGAACAATTCTCAAAAACTTACCATCCTGCTTTACCACTGCAAAGATTGGGCTAGAGTATCTCAACTTCAACTGTTCATAAATTCCCGTCCTCACACGCTTGCAAACCAATTACAGGAAGGGTTCCCAGACCATTGGTAGTATTGGGATTGGCCAAATATTACAGGGCTTGTGCCAAATTGTTGGTATCACATTATAGGGGCCACCTATCCCACCCTTTAACAGTCCCAGCTCTTTGGGCACAAACCAAGGGCCTTCTTGCAAAGCACCAGCACAAATTTCAGAAAGTCTTGTTCCTCTGCACTAAACCAACCCAGTGTCCCCAAATCAAGAGCCACAATCCATTCCTCCATGATCCATGCCAACCAAGTCACCCATCCCACAGTCTTCAAAGGCGATTCGCAGGTATCCAAAGACCAAGGGATTGGTTTCAGAGGACCATTCAACCCCTGTGGAATTAGCTTGTTCCAAGGATAGACTTTTTGTGCCACTTGTTTGTATTTCCTGTAGTTTCAAATTTTCTTCTGCACGCATTCCCCATTGCAAGTCCTAGATATTACCAAACCACAGCTTTTTTTTCTCACAATTGTGGAAGAATGATAGGTTTTTCAAAATGCAGTACCTCCCAGAAATGGATAATGGGGAAAGAAACTTACTTTTTCCTCATAAAATCTCCACACAGCTTCTTACCCCCACTCCTTGCTAGTCAACCGTCCATAAAATGCCAGAGTTTTCCCTGCACAGTCTCCTCACCAACTAGGAAAAATCCTCTGTGGGCTGACCATTGCAGTCAGCAGCTCCATTGGAATTGGCTTGGTTGCCAATCACTGGACCTTGCACCCACTTCCCCTACCCATGATCATATATTGTGTCTCAAACCATGCACTGGGTGAGTCTTCCACCTTCAAGGCCTCTGTGCAAACCTTGGAATCAAAAACTATTTGTACCCAGAACCCAAAAATAAACAGCTTCCCCAAGATAACATTGACACATTAAACTAAAAGGAAAAAAAACAGTCTTTGAACCCTTGAAACCTTGAATTCCTCCTCCTCAACAACTGGCATTTCCCGGCATTAAACACCCAAAGCCCCATTGCGCACTTCTGCCCAACTAAACCAAATTCATTCACCAGCTTTGATGGCATCAAGTTCATCATGGACCTGCTATCGCCCATTTCCCATACTTTCCCTCCTGCCACCTTCAGTAAGAATTAAGCAAGCAGAATCAAAACTGAATTCAAAAGGCACAAATTTCAATCTGCCATTTCCTGTGCCACTTTAACCTGTTGCACCATTGAAGGGATTTTCCCCTGTATACAATCCTGCAGTTCTTGTACCATTTTTTCAACAACAAATTTGGAAACCCCTGCCAATTCCTGCAAGTTCACAGGGATAAGAGCTTCATTTCCCATCGCCCTCTGCACAATATCCACAGCCTTCTTCTTCCCAGAAGTATTTTTTGGTTTTCCCTCCGCAACTGGGTGGCGCGCAACTATTTTTGGAGAATTAGGCAATTTTCGTACCTCTGTTTCCATTTGCATCTTATCTTCTATGAACTTTTTTCCATTTCCAATTTCCTTACTTTGGATTCTACTTGTGGAGCATGCCATGACCTGGGATCCCTGAAGATGCCATGACCTGGGAGCCCTGAAGATGCCAAGAAACACTTGCATGGTCTCCATTGGTTCCTGGCTCTGCACCCACACTTGCTGCATGGAAGTGGGCTGGTCCACTTCCAGCCAGATCCTCTCACCCCATCACTTCTGGTCAAACCAGTCTCACAAGCATGTCTTTTGTGAACTTTTTGCACCCTTACCTCCATTTCCTGTTCTTGCCACAGTAATTACAGATCCAAACCATGAAAAAATTGGATGGTGTTATAGGAGGCTGGAACCCTTCTGCCATGTGGGGCAGAAAGTTGCGCAACAATGCTTCCATCCAATTCAAAAAGATCTTCAGGTCCTTCAAGAGTTCTGTGAACTTGCTCACCAGTGGGGAAATTGCTTATTGTGCTGCCAGAACATGCTCAGGCATTTTCAGACCCACATCTTTCACCAGGGCTGGAGGACAGTGGGAGCCCAACTTATTTGTGGCTGTCAGAAACAATTTTGAAGTTTCCTGAATAAGCTCATCCAAATCAATCTTTTTATCCATGTTTGGTGGATGGTTTCCAAATTGTGGAGGACCCTGATTCTCCCATCCCATGACTGCTTCACCAAATCATGGTCATTCAAATTAATTTTCACTGGCTCCCAGAGCTGAGGTTCCAGTCTGCCCAAAAACACCTTCTTCATTGCACCTGTTTGATCCGCAAGCACCTTTTTCTTTTCAAGATACCAGTAGATTCAATAAAAAGCTGCCATGTAATCCATCAAATCCGCTTGCATCTGGAATCAACTGTGCATGCTAGCCTTGGTTGCCACCTACTCAAAGTTGCTTTTTGGGAACTGGGGTTTGCACCTTCCCCACCACGTCAAGATCTTGGCCTTCAGCCTTGGCCAGTCAAGACTCTCATACCCCTCAATCTCTTCCATGTCCCAGAGCTTCTCCTTGTCTGCAATGAAGAGGAGAACAAGGCAAGGCTTTTCCAAGTACAACATGATCTTGCCTTCTGTATACCCTCATATTGAAAAATTAACCACTCCACATCAGTGTTGTTGAACCAGATGTGGGGGTAGTCCTCCATTCTTATTCAAACAGTTCAAGGAGCATCATTTTCTTCAGATGGAGGAGGAGGAGCAAAGCTGGAAGGCTTTATGCTGCAAGCAACTGGTGGAGGGGGGAAGAGGAGTGGGGGTGTTTGACCCCAGATGAGTAGGAAGAGGAGTTGGGGCGTTGGACCCCAAAGAGGTTGTTTGAAGGTCCAAATCAGAAATTGCACCTGTTTAACTTTAAGAGACTCAGAAAAAAAGATTCATTCCTGGCCAGACTCCCAGATGTGGAAACAAGAGGTGAATACACCTAAAGTTTTCCTAAGACTTGGAAGTGATTGGTCCCTTGCATCTATAAGGAGCTGAGCACACTATTCAGCCAGCAAACTTAGAGAAAGAAAATGAGAAAAGTAGAAAAAGAGATTAAGTAACTTCCTTCCTTCCTTCAAAGCATTAGGGAGCTGGCCTCCAATATGCTATTATAATCTATCTACAAGTTTTAGTTGAGAGCAAGGTATGAGGACCTCCCTCTCAACCCTAACCTGGGTACACAAACAACTGAGAACAACAACCCCAAGCTTCCACCACCTCCAAACCTTGAAGTCCACCTGCCATTATGTCCATCCGCATTTTTCCTTCTCATCGTGCAGCCTTTCCCATCCCCTACTTGGAGCCCCCCCATGCCTGTCTGTATCTTCCCAAAATGCCTATCTTTGGGTTTCCTCCCTGGGTAGCCCTGCGCAACCATCCCGCTGCTGCTTTCCCCAAACTAGCAATATCTGAAAACCTGACCACATATGCTTTGTTTCTTGGTCAGTTTTCCTGGAGTGGATTGCAGGTCTTCTGCAGCCAATGCTGAACCAACCATGCACTGGATACTGAGCCAGCTGCGCACCCAATTTGGAGCCTTCTTTGCACCTGAAGATGAGCGTGCATCCTGTAACACAATTCCCAATACCAAGGAAATATAATGCCACCACAATTGGTCATGCATAACAAAGCTGAGAAAGCTGAAATCCTTTTTGCCAGAACTTCTTCACCAACCACTGAATTCAATGACTTGGATATTGATTTCACTCAACCCTCCTGTTTTATTACTTGTCAGGAGGTCACAACAAAAGAGGTCTTGGAAGCCCTAGCCAAGATGCAGAAGAAGAAGGTGTGTGGCCCAGGTGGCTTAAATAATGATCTCATTCAGGTGCTTCCTACGGAGGTTTTCCCCACCCTAGCATCTGTTTTTGTCATCCTCCTGGATTCCAAGACCCTTGCTATCCTTTAGCTTCCAGAGGTGATAGAATAAATAATAAATATATTATTCAATAAATGCAGCAAAAATCCGTATAATATTTGGATTAAGCTTTTGCAAGGTTAATTGGTTTGGTTATAGTTTATTTTTATAAATCAATATGAATAAATTGATTATTAAATATTTTTATAGAGGGGCAACAATTATATTGGGGATCTTTAAAACCTCTCTTGAGGGATTTCAGTATGAAAACACGTAGTCCTGGTTACTTTGGGCTCTTTAGTTTAAAGGATATTTTGCCCAAAAATAATATGTGTATAAAATACACAGTGGAGTTGCAGGGCCTTGTAACCAAGCTGCCACTACAGAGAAAGGATAATAAAACTCACTGGTATATTATTAAATCTTTTGGGTATCTGTTTGGGATGTGCACCAATGGGTTAAACCTGTATACTGGGGTTATAAAGTTGGTCAGCAGTTTTAATTGATAAAAAAGAGGTTGAGGACAGATATTATTGATCAGACTTGGCCATAAATCACTTACTTATCCCTTATAAGCACTTGATTACCTTGGAACGGTGTCTGGATATAAATATAACTGGTTCTCTGCCCATCAATATCCTAAAAAGAGCTCTTTATTTATAGCTTTTGGAGTCCCAATACTATCCTTCTGAGGGGTACAGGGGCTCAAAGGGAAGGACACTAAGGCTAGCAGGGTCACCAGTGGTAGCCTGTCACGTTTTTTGGTGCTATAGCACGGGTAGCATCTAATTCCTCAGGGTATAGGAATTATTCTACTTTATACTGGATATTAGGACGTGTGAATAACGCTAATCTGTCCTATCTATGTATTATTTGATTAATTATCCTTAGTAAATGTTCCCAGTAATTTAATAATTATTTGAATAGACATTTCTACGGACATCCTGATGTCAGGTGAGTTATCATTATGTATCAAATAACTGGAGTAAAGTCATTATATTGATTTTACTCCTTATTTTCGAGTTCCAGTTGATTTACTAAAATAATTACTTAAACTATAAGTCATGGGAATCCATGTAATATTTTTAGATCATTAGTTTTCTTAGTATTTCACAAAGATATTGATGTCTAGAAATTCTCATAAAAGTATATTAAAGTATTTTAATATATTTTTAGAAGTTGTCATTGTCTTATTTTCGACATTCTTGGTACTTTGAATCATATTTAATAAAAACACGTATAAGGGTTATTTAAGTATTTTTATATAATATTATGTACTTTTAGACTATCTACTATCCACTGGAACATTTATTACATATGTAGAAGGTTCCCATGTGGGTTGTAGCATGTTTACGCAGTACCAAAGCCTCTCAGACCACCTTTCACTCTGTCAACCCGTAGTCCCGTGGCTGCGTACTTTTCAGAGGCCCGGGGCTGCATACACAAACTTGACGGAGTGACAGGGCTGTATCTCAGCCGCGCGCGGGTGCATTGGCTGCCGCAGCTGCGTGCGGGAATTGTGACAAAACACATTTCCATCCGTAAATCCTAAAATATACACAACACCTCAATTCTGACTGAATTTTAGGTGTGAAACTTTTACGTGACAATACGTGTGAAATATTAATTGACCAAAAGCTCAATAGTGGAGCCATGGTATTTTGGTCTTTCTTTCCTTAATTATTTAAAAATATAAGGAGTTGGATTTCAAGGGTGGGGTCAGTGGGTGACCCTACCTAATTTTGGGTGGAGAATCAATTTCTGTGATAATATTTATGGTTTTCCTACTTTTTCTTAGGTTAATTGTATTATTATTATTTTTATGTAATTTTTTTTACTTTTGCAGCTTGCTTTGCAATAGCAGCAAGCTGAAATTTCCCCACTCCAAGATATGGCCATATCTGAAAAAAATCTGGAGGATGTTGGGAGAAAATTTACTTCATGTGTGTTTCAGTTCCTTTTGCTGGACCTGTAGTTTCTGAGATGTATTGGTCCATCAGGTATTTTATTTTCTGGTAACCATTCATCTTTCTCTGCATATTCTCCTTTGTATCTTACTAAGTATAGTCTAACGTTTTTTCCTTGTACTCTCTCTTTCTTGTCTCTCAATATCCTGCTGACTTTCCCTTTTTCTTTTATGGGGTCATGTTCTATTGGGATTATTGCTGGAGGGAGGTTGCTACCTTCTCTTGGTTGAAAGTGTTTGACTAGGCTAACAGGAAATACTGGGTGTTTCCTTGATAATTTTTCACTCAAGATTACTTCCACAGAATTTTTGCCATGCATCTTCTTGATAAAAAATGGTCCAACAAAGGCTGGTTTCAGTTTTCTGCTACCTGCTAGATTGTTGAAATTGGTTGTAGATATCAAGATCTGATCTCCTATTTTAAAGTCAGGTTCTTTATGTGATTTGTCCCATCTTTGTTTGTTGTATTCTACTTCTTCTTCTACACATTTTTGAGCATGATTATTTGCCAGATCTATCATCTTCTCAAAGTCAAGAGATGTTAGATGAATAGCGCCTAAGTTATAGTTTAAGTTATTCCTAGGGAGTTTTGGAATCCATCCCCTTTCTAGTATGTAAGGAGCTTCTTTGGTAGTAGAATGTTTACTGCTGTTATAAGCTATTTCTAGAGCTGGGAGTAGGCTTACCCAATCATGGCAATACCCATCTGAGTTTTTATATTCTAGACCAAAGCTACAGAACCTTCTTAACATATCTTCTAGGGTCTGTATCATTCTTTCAGCTAATCCATCAGTTTGGGGATGGTATGCTGTAGAAAATTCTAGAGTAGTACCCAGTATATCATGTAGATTCCTCCAAAACTCAGAGGTGAATTTGGGGTCCCTGTCACTGACCATAATCTTGGGTATACCCACATCAGCTATGATCCTGTGCCAGAATAGTAAAGGTACATCCATAGCACTATCTTCTTTTTGGTTAGGTAAGAATTTTTCCTTCTTAGAATATCTGTCAACTATAACTAGGACAGAGTTATATGAATGAGTACCTCCAGGGGGGAGGCTGGTGACAAAATCCATATTGATGATTTCCCATCTGGTTTTAGGTTCAGAGATCTTCTGTTGGAGTCCAAACCTTTTGCCAGTAGTTTTATTAGATTTTTGGCAGGTCTCACAGCTAGTAACATACTTAATAGTGATTTCTTTCCAGTCTATCCACCAAGAAGTTTGTTTTACTTTTTCCAAGGTTCTTTCTGTGGATAGATGCCCTGATGAACAGTTGTCATGGCATTCCCGGAGTATATGTTGTATATTTTCTTTGTTGCTTAGTACTAATACACTGGAATGTTGGTGTCTGTAGTAAAGGAGACCATCCCAAAAGGTAAACCTTCCTTCTTTATAGGGTTTAAGTAATGAAGCAGGTAGACTATTTATCAGAGCTGCTTCTGGGGATTCACATTCCATAATGGTAATCAGAAGCTTGATTTCAGGAGAGTAGTTGTCCCTGACTAGGTTGAAGAAAGCAGTATCTAATTCAAATAAGTGGATCCCCATTTTTGGAGCATTCAATGCAAAAAGATTGATGTTCAGGATAGGAAAAATATCTTGATCTTCAGGGTCATATGCTGGATTTTTAGATTCATTAGGCAAAGCATTCCTACTAAGACTATCAGCATTCTGATGTTTAGCTCCAGCTTTATGCACTATAGTCATCTGACCTCTATACTGCTGTATAGCAATTTGCCACCTGAGCATATGTCTGCTGGGAGTTTTCATGTTGATAAGAGTTTTTACAGCATTAAAGTCCGTGATTACTTGAAAAGTGGTGCCTTCTAAGTAATAGTGCAGCTTTTCTAAAGCCCATACTAGTGCCAAACATTCCAACTGACTGGCTCCATATCTCTTTTCTGTATCTTTGATCTGTCTAGATATGAAGAGCACTGGTTTCTCTACTGGTCTGTCTTCTTCTATCCTTTTTTGATGTAGAGCAGCTCCTAACCCTTGCATAAAGGCGTCAATGTACAGTTTGAAGGTCTTGGAGTAATCTGGTTGGATGAGTAAAGGAGTAGAGGTCATAGCTATTTTTAGTTCCTCATAGTTTTTCAGTCTCTCATGAGTCATTTCAAATAGAGTGTTGTTGTTGCATACTTCATACAGACTCTTAGTTAGCATAGCAAACTTTGGTATGTATTGTCTGTAATAAATTCAAAAACTAATGAAAGACAGTAACACTGTTTTGTTTTGAGGAATAGGTCTATTCATGACAGCAGCAATGTTATTTTGATCAGCAGCTAGAGTTAAACCAGAGACTATATGTCCTAAGACTTTCAATTCTCCGTAGCCAAAGTTGCATTTATTCATGGACACCTTCAATCCTGCTCTGGAGATAGTCTGGAGTACCAATATTACTTGGTTAATATGAGTATCCCAATCATCTGAGCATATGATAACATCATCTATATATACCATCTTCCATCCTTGTCTGATTTATGTACCTAGAACTGTATTCATTGTTCTCTGGAAGTGTGAGCGGGCATTCTTTATACAAAAGGGCATGCTAAGATATTCATATATTCCCAAATTACAGATTATTCTCATAAAATTCCTGCTTTCAGGGCTTATTGGTATCTGGTGGAAACCTTTAAGAATATCCATAGTAGTGATGTACTTGGCCTTGGACAAGTTATTCGGAGCATGATCAATCCGGGGTATAGGATAATAATCTGTCTGAGTATAATTATTGAAAATTCTGAAGTCTCCTACCATTCTTGACTTGTCATTATGCCAATCTATGATTACAGGTGTGGTCACATCTACGTGTTCATTATGCCCTACTTTCCTAAATACTTGTAAGTGTATTAGTTCTTGGATATGTTCCTCAAGAGCTTTTTTAGACTTAGGACTAGAGGGATAGGCTGGCCTTCTTAAGTTTGGAGGATAAGGAGGCTTAATGGTCAATTTCAATACCATATCATGTCCTTTAATATCCCCAATGGGATGATCTTTAGTACAAGAAGAATTTTGGTTCTCAAAGCAGACTGTCAATATATCTTTCTTCTGTTCCTCAGAAAGTTTCATATTCAGAGCTTCTTGAGAGAAATATTATTGGTCAAAGTCTTCTAAATGTTTTTGATAAGTGGAGGAGGGGAAGTTAGACTGAATGGTGCATATCTTAAACTTCTTGTCCCAATTACCACCTACTGTGAAGTATCTCCCTTTACTCTGGAACAAATCTATACCATATAGACATAAGGCATCATTACCCAGGATCAGGTAGTCACATAGTCTGTTGAGCAATACTACAAATTCCACTTGTATCCTCAAAGATACTTTAGTATGAGGTAGTATTATATGAGCAGTCCATAATCCAATAGCATTAATGGTAGAGTTGCAAGAGCTGAACCTGACTTTTGGGACAGGCAGAAGGTGTTCTTTTCAATTGGGATCCCATTTGTTTAAGAATTCAGTACAGACAAATGAGCAAAAAGCTCCACTATCCAGTAACAACCTTATAGGTCTTTCTTTATACAATCCTGTTGCATAACAAGTTTGACCAGTGGTATAACTTTTCTCACTCATAGGTTTAACTGTTAATGGTTTGACATCCATAATATGTCTAGGAATTATGGTAGGATCCCATTGTTGGGGCAAGCTAGAATCCCCATGGATGTTATTGATTTCTACAGAAGTGCCTATATCTCCTTCTATAACATTAACAGGGTTGGTCAGGATAAATTCACATTCAGAAAGAGATCCTTCAGTATCAGCTATATCTTCATAGTTCTGATTCCCTTCAACCTCCTGCTCTCCTTCCAAGACTGCTATCTTTCTTTTTGGTAATGGGAAGTCTTGTCTCATATGCCCAGTCTTGTTACAATTCCAACAAGTTGCAGGAATCCTCTCTTTATCCCTATTCTCATTAGTTTTCTTATTATCAGAGGTATTCATCAGAGAAGGTTGTTCTCTGGTTTTGTTAATGTTGTAGTTCTCTTTGGGTCTAGAAGGGGCTTTCTTGTCTAACACATTAATGTCTATTACTTCTTCTAGCACATTGATTAGAGTTGGGAAGTCAGCATCCATACTCATCCTACATCTCTATGGTTAAGACTGCCAGGACACAGGTTGAGGAGTCTTTCATTTAATTCCTCTTTATAAGCATCTGGATAGAGGCAATCCAACCTTTTCTTCTGTTCCAAGCACCATTTGTGAGGTTTATCCTTGGAGGGGTCAAATTAGGAATTTTCAAAATTTTTCATCATTTTTCTTTTCCACATTCTAGAAACAAATTGTTCTTTAATCAGAAGTTTCCAAGAATTCCATGGTAAGGATCCTCCTTCTTCTCTTTTACTGATAAACCAGTCCAAGGGTACTCCTTCAAATAGTCTGGGCAGCCTGACTACAGCTATAGCTTCTGGTAGGTCATAAGAGTTAATATTGTAGTCAATAAATTCAATAAAATTTATATGTTTTTATTCTCCTTTACCGGAGAACTTGGGCCATTCAGAAATAGGGGGTAACAGTTTGAGGGCTTGCTCCATCTCAGGGGTAGGACTAGGCCTAAAGGTGTCACTCCTATGTATTCCTAATAAGGGTGGTGCATAAGGAGTAGTGGTTTGTCTGGGAGGTTTTGGTTCCTCTGTGGTACTCCCCAAGGGGTTGGTCAGACGGACTTTTAAGTCTCTAAGATCATTTTTGATCAGATTAAGTTTCAGGTCCACTTTGTTATTAAGCACATCCAGTTTTTCACTAAGGGATAGAATGGAGCTGTTAGTAGTGGTTACCAATTCTTCTTTTAAGGGTTGGAAAGACATAATAAAATCTTCTTGGATTCCTGATAACATATTCTCAATTGTTTGAGTCTGTCTGATCCTACCTTGATTAATTGTCTCCAATAACTGTTCTGTGTGTTCTTTGATTTCTTCCATTCCTACTTTCTATGTTTGGTTATTAATCAATTTGGCTACTACTGAGGTTAATCCTACCTTGATTAATTGTCTCCAATAACTGTTCTCTGTGTTCTTTGATTTCTTCCATTCCTACTGTCTTTGTTTGGTTATTAATCAATTTGGCTACTACTGAGGTTAATTTATCCATTTGGGTATAAACACCGCCCAGATGTTCACAAAGAATTTTGAAATTTTGACGCCTATCATTAGAAAAGGAAGTAATTAAATCAGAGGTTTTTTTGGGCTCAGAATTAGAAGCTAATTGTTGTAAAACGTTTTCCATTTTTGAGCTAGGGATATTATCTGATCCCAATCTTTCTTTCCCTTTGGCTTTGGATGGGAAGAGGATCTCTTCTTTCCTGATCCTTTTCTTTTCAGTTGGGCTAATTGATCCCAAGGATTCCATTTTTCTACGTAGGATTCTACCTCTTTCCTTGGAATCATTTTCTGAAGAGCTATCTGGGTAGCTTTTTCCTGGGAGATTATCTTTTTCATAGACACCATGTCCTCCTTGGCTTGGGCTTCTTTTAACTCTTCCCAATATTTCACATGCTCTCGGATGAAGTCTTTGATCCTGGCTTCCTTGGCCAGATTCTGCTGGGGTGGCTGCAGAGAATCTTCTTGTAAAGGAGGGTGGCTTGATTCTACTACCTTCTCCGGCTCTAGGTTGGGAGAGGGCACAAGTAATTGGTGCTGCTCCTTGTCCATCAACATTTGATTCACGGCTTCCAGTCCCTTCATGGTTGTCCTTATTGGTGGTCTCACGGTTACTGGGAGCTGTTGGCAAAGATCCATAGGAGGGAATTCTCCCTTAGGCTCTTGTGTTATGTCTATTCATTTTTGAATGAAATTTTTATAAGTATTTTACAGAAAAAATCTGTAAAAATAAGTTTTATTCAAAACTCACTTAAGTTGATGTTCAAAGGTACCAACACTCTATTGGGATTAAATTGATCCTTAGTAGGTAATCCTATGGGGTCTTGGTGTGTTCCAATGAGGCCTTCACTTGCTCAATCAATATTTTCAAAGCCTCCAGAGATATCTGGGATTTCTTGATCCAATAAATCAATTTCAGTGGCCGTGGTTTCTGGTACAGGAGGGTTCACTGATGTAAAAAAAGGTTTATTTTATTGGTCAATAAAATATATTAATATTATTTTTTTTGAAAAATAATGTGGCAATACAAGTTGTATACTTACTTTTATATTTCAAAAAATAATTTATATGATATTTCTTCCAAGCTTTATTTTTCCTTAATAGGGCCTGAAAGTTGATACGCCTCTCAAGATCATCTTTTTCAAGGAGTTTATCTAAGTGTTTACGTGCAGAAGAGATATTAAGTTGCTCAGCTTGAGTTGAAGCTTTCCAACCAGTAGGTTTATGATTTTTAATATATTCTTCTTTTCTTATCTTTAAAAGATGTAAATAATAGATTATTAATACTGCATTGGTTTTTAAATCCACAGCAAAAGATTTTAATGATAAATCACGGTTATAAAGTCAGATAAATTTATCTTTGATTTATTTTAACGTGAAATGTCTGGTCCAAGGTATTAAATATAAAAATGGAATATTTCCCAGCCAGACCCCCAATTGTCAGCCTCCTGGATGCCAAGACCCTTGCTATCCTTTAGCTACCAGAGGTGATAGAATAAATAATAAATATATTATTTAATAAATGCAGCAAAAATCCGTATAATATTTGGATTAAGCTTTTGCAAGGTTAATTGGTTTGGTTATAGTTTATTGTTATAAATCAATATGAATAAATTGATTATTAAATATTTTTGTAGAGGGGCCACAATTATATTGGGGATCTTTAACAACTCTTTTCAGGGATTTCAGTATGAAAACACGTAGTCCTGGTTACTTTGGGCTCTTTAGTTTGAAGGATATTTTGCCCAAAGATAATATGTATATAAAATACACGGTGGAGTTGCAGGGCCTTATAACCAAGCTGCAACAACAGAGAAAGGACAATAAAACTCACTGGTATATTATTAAATCCTTTGGGTATCTGTTTTGGATGTGCATTGATGGGTTAAACCTGTATACTGGGGTTATAAGGTTGTTCAGCAGTTTTAATTGATAAAAAAGAGGTTGAGGACAGATATTATTGATCAGACTTGGCCATAAATCACTTACGTATCTCTTATAAGTACTTGATTACCTTGGCACGGTGTCTGGATATAAATATAACTGGTTCTCTTCCTACCAATATCCTAAAAAGAGCTCTTTATTTATAGCTTTTGGAGTCCCAATACTATCCTTCTGAGGGGTACAGGGGCTCAAAGGGACGGACACTAAGGCTAGCAGGGTCACCAGTGGTAGCCTGTCACATTTTTTGGTGCTATAGCACGGGTAGCATCTAATTCCTCAGGGTATAGGAATTATTCTACTTTATAATAGATATTAGGACGTCTGAATAACACTAATCTGTCCTATCTATGTATTATTTAATTAATTATCCTTAGTAAATTTTCCCAGGAATTTAATAATTATTTAAATAGACATTTCTATGGACATCCTGATGTCAGGTGAGTTATCATTATGTATTAAATAACTGGAGTAAAGTCATGATATTGATTTTCCTCCTTATTTTCGATTTACAGTTGATTTACTTAAATAATTACTTAAAAATATAAGTCATGAGAATTCATGTGATATTTTTACATCATTAGTTTTCTTAGTTTTTCACAAAGATATTGACGTCTAGAAATTTTCATAAAAGTATATTGAATTATTTTAATATATTTTTAGAAGTTGTTATTGTCTTATTTTCGACATTCTTGGTACTTTGAATTATATTTAATAAAAACACATATAAGGGTTATTTAAGTATTTTTATATAATATTATGCACTTTTAGACTATCTACTATCCACGGGAACATTTATTACATATGTAGAAAGTTCCCGTGTGGGTTGTAGCATGTTTACGCGGTACCAAAGCCTCTCAGGCCGCCTGTCACTCTGTCAACCTTTAGTCCCGCGGCTGCGTACTTGTCAGAGGCCCGGGGCTGCATACACAACCTTGACAGTGACAGGGCTGTATCTCACCCGCGCGCGGGTGCATTGGCTGCCGCAGCTGCGTGCGGGAATTCTGACAAAACACATTTCCGTCCGTAACTCCTAAAATATACACAACACCTCAATTATGACTGAATTTTAGGTGTGAAACCTATACATGACAATATGTGTGAAATATTTATTTGACCAAAAGCTCAATAGTGGAGCCGTGGTATTTTGGACTTTCTTTCCTTAATTATTTCAAAATATAAGGAGTTAGATTTCAAGGGTGGGGTCAGTGAGTGACCCTACCTAATTTTTGGTGGAGAATCCATTTCTCTAATAATATTCATGGTTTCCCTACTTTTTCTTAGGTTAATTATATAATTATTATTTTTATGTAATTTTTGTTACTTTTGCAGCTTGCTTTGCAATAGTAGCAAGCTGAAAGTTTTTACTGAAATGGTTAGAACAGGAATCTTCCAAAAAGCCTGGAAGGTGGCCTCAACCATTATTATCCAGAAGGCTGGGAAGCCAGACTACATGGCCTCATCTGCGTATTGACCAATTGCACTCCTCAGCTTACTTTTCAAAATGTTAAAACTCATACTAGCGGATAGGATTTCCCAGTGGGCATACAAAGTAAGCTTGTTGGCTAAGGTCCAAATGGGTGGTATTAAAGGAGTGGGTAACAACAACTCCCTGTTTAAATTGTACTTTGGGGTACAAGATAAATGGGGTTAGAAGAAGGTGGTATCAGATTTGTTCATGGATGTTGATTTGGTGTATCCATTAGTTAGACCAAAACATATGACTCATTACCTCAGATAAAATAAGTATGCAGCTTACTTGCTTGCAATACTGGAAGAATTCTTGCAAGATAGATCTACAACCATCCAGCTTAGTGAATTTGAATTTACTGCCTTCCCCATTGAAATTTTCCTTCTGCAAGGCTCCCCTCTCTTGGCAATCTTATATATTATATACAAAAACAGTTTACTTACTAAATCTCTCTCCTTGAAGGCGGATAGCATCTCAATTGGATACATCAACAATTTTGTACACCTGGTGGCAGCCAAGACTGTAGAAGAGGTGGAAAATGTAATCAAGCGGGAGGGAGCTTGTTTTCTGAAATGGGGTAAGAATGCTGGTTCTATCTTTGATCTATATAACGCACAACTACTCTGGCTCTCAAGGAGGAAGTATACATTCCCCGCTGCCAATATAAGCCCACATAGCTTGAAGCCAGCCTCAGATGCTGAATTTCTGGGATTCCTACTGGATTCCAAGCTCCTCTACACCTTCCACCTGAAGATGCTGGAAGGTAAAATCCCCCAAACTCTAAACCAAATTTGCATCTTTGGCTCCTCAAAAAGGGAACTGGGAAAGAAAAACAGGGCCTGTCTTTTCAGGATGATCCTAATTCCCAGGCTAGTATACTTTCCTCACATTTGAATGTCCTAATGCATTAAGGGTAAGGTGCAATCCCTTTCAGCAAAGGCAGAAAGGGGTGTAGGATCCTTTTTCTGGGGTGGTTTCCACCTGTTATGATGGGTAAAAGGTTAACACAGTAAGTGGTGTTGTAAAAATTGCGTCCTCAAGCTCCCACTTGAGACTGAAGCCCGCCCCTTTCTGGCCTTCCGGTACAGGTGCTCCATTCCTGGCTCAACTCCAATGGACCCGCACGCGCGGTCCTCTTCTCCTCCCAGCTGCTCAACTGCAACTTGCACGAAGCATCAACCACGCCGACAATCACCATCTTCATCATTCTCCACACCATCTCATTCCCTTCTACTTCCTGTTCCTCATTTCCAACATTCTCATCCATCAAGTTTCCCCTCTCAACTCAGTCAAGTCCGGAAGCGTCTCAAGCGGGTAAAGGATTGATTCAAAGTATTTCAAGCAATCCACGGCAATGCACTGATTGAACTCAATCCACAGATCCTTGGCCATGATTCAGAAGACTTCAAGACGACTTCCTTTCATCTGAAGAGGCTACTGGCTAAGTACAACTAATCCGTCTGTCTCACTTCTTCATTCTTTCAACATCCTGTATTCTAATAAACTATCAGCAGATGTCCGCGCTTTCCACTGAGGCAATGAAGAAGCTTGGCACGTGCTGATTCAACAACCAATCAGAATCACATTGCTCTTGTTGTTTTGATCTTTCATTCTGATTCAAGTTTTGTCAATTTGTCAACTGCTGTTATTCATTCCATTTCTTCATTCTTCTGTTGCTGAAATCAATCCAGAGGTCCTGGTTTCAAGTCATCTTTCTCTCACGGTTAAAAGCCGAAACGACTCACCAAGATGACCAATTACCACTCAACAACAGGACCTGGGGGCGACAGCACAATGCAAACGATCACGCTCAAGACACTCGTAGAATCAACTCCTCTCTTGAATGAGGACAATTACTACATTTGGAAGGTCAAAATGGAGAGTCTGTTTGATCTACGAGGCATCCTCCACATAATCAAAAACACAAGCAATGACATTCAGTTAGATCCCAAAATCAATAAGGACATGGCCCCCTTCTTGTTGGCCAAGCTAGAACCAGCCACACACACCAACATCATCAATGCCGGAAATGTACGCAACGCCAAAGAAATCTGGATTGCAACTAAAAGCTATTTTGCCTCATCCAAATCAGCGAATTGAGCAAGAATCTTCAATTCCTTTCTGTATCTTCCCTTCAGCAAAGACAACATTGATAAATTTGTAACCAACGTACGACTAAGTCTCAACAAGCTCTCAGAAGTGGGAATTGAGCTACCATCAGACATACTGGCGTATCTTATATTATTCAAGTTCCCATCCATACTTAAAAGTATTGCATCTCAAATAATGCATGGTGAAAAGGAAATGACCTTTGAAAGAGTTCTTGATCACCTTGTACAACACAAAAACAAAATAAACGCAAAGTTCAATGAAGGAGTTCCTACTTCCAAAGCCAACATGAACCTCTACTCAAGCTATCCACGTTGCAAGAATGGTGTCCACAATCCTGATGTTCAAAACCATCCTTGTGAGAATTGTTGGATCAAATTTCCAGAACTTTGACCGAAAGGATTCAAATCTCAAAAACCAGAAAAGAAGAAAAAGGAAGAAGTCTCAAATTTCTTCTCTTACTATTTCTGCTTTACCAACATGTTTTCTACAGATTCAAAAACTTTCATCTTAGATTCAGGATGCTCGATTCATATGCTAACTAATAAAAACTGGTTCAAGATGATGAATGCAGAGGACGGTTCCAATGTGATCAAAACGGGAAAACCTGGCGCATCACTCAAAATAAAAGGAAGAGGAACGGGATCAATCATCACTGACTCTGGAACTGTCAAGCTTCAAAATGCTGCCTGGACTCTGGACGCTTGCGTCAATCTACTCTCAATGGGAGAATTTCTCAAAAAGGGAGCAAAGCTGGTTGTGAATGATCGAGCAAATCCACCTACCTTCAAATTGGTTGCCAATCAGTCAGTCATTCTGCAAGGAAAGATTTTTAACAACCTCCTGCACGTAGAAGTGTCCTCAAACCAAAGCTACCATGGGACCAAGAATTCTGAACTGAAAAAGGTTAACAAACTTCATCTTAAACTTGGACATGCAGGAATTGCCAGGATGGAACAATTCCTAGGGAAATCCATCTTGGCAGACACAAAGACCAACTTTTCCTGCCCCAGCTGCGACAAAAGAAAAATCACGCAAGCAAGCTTCAAAGGTTCATCAGCAAAGGCAGAAAAAGTATTCCAGCGTGTTCACGCCGACTTGATTGGGCCAATCTCACCAACATCAAAAGGAGGATTTCAATATTCATTGACAATGTTCAACAACTTCAGCGGATACATCATCTTGTTCCCTTTGAGAAACAAGAGCGACGCAGCTGAAACCATCAAATTCATCCTCTCAAACGAATACAATCGGCTCAACTACTTCCCCTCAGAATTCTGTTGTGACAGGGGAGGTGAATTCATAAGCAAGGATCTCACTGAATTCTTTGAAAACAAGGGGATACACCAAGTAATATTGGAACCTTACCATCGACAACATAATGGAAGAGCCAAAAGAGCAAACTGAACAGTAGCCAAATCCGTCAGAGCAACCTTTGCCTCGTCAAAACTTCCTAAGCACTACTGGCCTGAAGTGATCCAAAGCTTTACCCTGGCTCTGAATCAAATACCTAACTCCAAAGGTCTCACGCCATGGGAGCTAATGCATGGACAATCACTACCGATCAACTATCTTCATCCAATAGGAAGCAGCCTCTATTATTTGGATCTTGGGAGTCAGTCGCCAAGGAAGTTTGATGAAAAAGGCTTACCAGGAATACTCGTCGGATATGTTCCCAAGCTCCTGTCCTACCAAATCTTAACCAACACCGGCGCCGTCATAGAAACCAAGAATGTAAAATTCACTAAATCTCCATTGACAATGTCGGACAACTACCCAACAAATCAAAGTGAACCCATTGTGGATCAAACTCACCCTCCAATCAAAGCTCCAAACACCTCTGAAATCCAGGCCGAGGCAGACCCGGCAGTCAAAGAAGAATCGATTGAGTCCAACTCAGAACCAGAAGATAATGCTGATGATGAAGTGATTCAAGAGTTGGTCCCAAGATGGCAAACGCTTTGGAACCGTCAAGAACTCAGACCTCCAGAACGGTACGGATACTTCTCCAAATCTGTTCCCAAATCACCAGAGGAAGCTCTTCGCTCTCCTGTCTGGTCCAAGTCCCTACACAAGGAGTTAAACACTCGCAAAGACTTCAAAGTCTGGGAAGATTATGAAGGACCCAAGCCAAGAAATTTGCTCAATGTCACCTATGCTTTTTGGATCAAAGAGAACACACATGGAGAAGCTCCAACCTACAAGTCAAGAGTCTGCATGCAAGGATTCAATCAGCGCTACGGGATTGACTACTTTGAAACCTATGCTCCCACGGGCAAGGTGGAATCCCTAAGGGCAGTTTTACTGCTAGCGGTCAACCTTAATCTAGATATGCTGCAGTTTGACGTCAAAGGAGCGTTCTTGCATGCACCTCTGGAGGAAGACGTGTTCATACAATGACCAACTGGCTCGACAAGACAAAATCCAATTCTCAAGCTCAATAAATCCCTGTACGGACTTAAGCAAGCACCAAAGAATTGGTACAAAATTTTGAGCGAATGGATCCAAGATCAAGGGTTCATCCCCTCTGAAGCAGACCCTTGTGTCTACCAAGGAACCAATCAGAAATCAGCAATATTTGTCCATGTAGACAATTTACTCGTGGTAGGAAACGTCAAAAAGCTCAACAATGCATTCCTCAACAAATTCAAAAACTCATCAGCTCATCCTCCTAATACATTACTTGGCATGAAGGTTGAACGGTCTCCAGAAGGAATAAGGCTATCACTTCCAATGCACATTGATAAAGGTCTGGCAGAGCTGGATCTCACCGACTGAAAGCCAATGAGCACTCCCTGCACTCCTGGGATTCATCTCACACCAGCCAGCATTGACAAGATAGAGAAATTTGACGAGTTGGGGGTATCCTACCGGTCTCCAATAGGAAGACTCAACTTCATAGCTGGACTTGCTTGGCCGGACATCAGCTATGCTGTGTCATCTCTGGCAAGGTTTTCTGAAAAACCCGGGATCGCTCACTGGAAGGAGGTCCTCAGGGTATGGAAGTATCTTGGGAGCACTAAAAATCAGCAACTTCTGATCTCCAAGAAAAACGACTCGGACAACCTCATCTGCTACAGCAACTCAACTTGGGCCAACGATCCAGTCACTAGAACCTCCCAAACAGGGTTCATCTGCTTCTACCAAGGATCACCTCTCTACTGGACCAGTTGACGCCAGAGAAACATCACTTACTCATTGACCAAAGCCGAGTGCAACGCTCTAAGCAACGGTCAACTTGAATGCAGGTGGATCAATCACCTGATCCATGAACTCTGGAGAAAGCCTATCAAAGCAAGCATCCACATGATTGACAACAAAGGTTTGGACAAAAAAATAAAATATTTTGGAAGCAACTCAAAAACAAAGTTCATCAACCTGAAAACCAAAGGACTTCAAGAGGACATATCCAACAAAGCAATTGAGGTCCAACTCATCAAGTCGGATCAAATGGTAGCAGATGGACTCACCAAAGCCGCAAACAAAACTTCAATTCTACGACTAATCCATCATGTCAGTACTTAGACCTCTCACACTTTGAATCAAGGAGGGCTGTTGTAAAAATTGCTTCCTCAAGCTCCCACTTGAGACTGAAGCCCGCCCCTTTCTGGCCTTCCAGTACAGGTGCTCCATTCCTGGCTCAACTCCAATGGACCCGCACGCGCGGTCCTCTTCTCCTCCCAGCTGCTCAACTGCAACTCGCACGAAGAATCAAACACGCCGACAATCACCATCTTCATCATTCTCCACACCATCTCATTCCCTTCTACTTCCTGTTCCTCATTTCCAACATTCTCATCCATCAAGTTTCCCCTCTCAACTCAGTCAAGTCCGGAAGCGTCTCAAGCGGGTAAAGGATTGATTCAAAGTATTTCAAGCAATCCACGGCAATGCACTGATTGAACTCAATCTACAGATCCTTGGCCGTGATTCAGAAGACTTCAAGACGACTTCCTTTCATCTGAAGAGGCTACTGGCTAAGTACAACTAATCCGTCTGTCTCACTTCTTCATTCTTTCAACATCCTGTATTCTAATAAACTATCAGCAGATGTCCGTGCTTTCCACTGAGGCAATGAAGAAGCTTGGCACGTGCTGATTCAACAACCAATCAGAATCACATTGCTCTTGTTGGTTTGATCTTTCATTCTGATTCAAGTTTTGTCAATTTGTCAACTGCTGTTATTCATTCCATTTCTTCATTCTTCTGTTTCTGAAATCAATTCAGAGGTCCTGGTTTCCAGCCATCTTTCTCTCAAGTGGTAGTCAAACCCAGATTAAACCTTTGCGTGCAGTTTTATCTGACCGTTGATACAACACGCAAGTGGGTGAAAATTTTGAGTTTTAATTGCACTGAAAATATGCATATGCAATGCATGCGCTGTGTGAATTTCCAAACCTCAGCCCCCACAACTATTGTCAGCTGGCACATGCAATCCCAAGCTGGATTGGTTAATTGTCACCTGACCAGTCACAGGCCAATCCCTCACTTAATTGCCAACTTGACCAACCTCCTCCACCACAACAATTATGGATCTTGAACTCTGCACATGTTCCAAATGCTCCACTAACCAGTACCTCAACAAGGAAAATGATTTGAAATGTGGAATTTGGGTTCATCCCTTCACCCAAAAAAAACATTGGTCTACCCCCTCATCTGCCAACACCACCACCAATGGGCTGTCCCGCTTGATTAAAAATTTATCTTTTGATTTCTCAAGCACGCCTGTAGTACCACCATGAGAAAACAAATAAAAAAAAGTGGAAATCAAAAATTCACCATGGTTGTTTATGTGTTTTTCACTTTATTCCCTGAATTTCCTTTTCACTAAAAACTGACACCCTTGTTCTTTTTCAATAGGCTTTATATCCTATTTTATTGCTTGGCTGAACCTGACTTGTGGTTTTTGCTCATATCAGTGTGGAATTTCTCACAAATTCCTGTTAGAATTAATCAAAGCCAGATGCAAAAATGCCAATTACAAGAAAATTGAGGATGATTTTCAAAAGGATGTCCTTAAAATTTCCAAGAGGCTCAACCTTCTACCTCAGCTTGAAAACAAAATCTGCTGTTCATGGTAATTTTCACTCTATTAATTTGTATCTGCCCCAGAATTATGCACACATCAAAGAACCCCAACATTCAAAACTTACAATCAACAAATATTCAAACAAGTGGTAAAGTTACCTTTGGAACTCAACTTAACTGTTTCCTATCAACATCATCCATTGAACACCTCTGTGATCTAACCATCTAAGCCCTTTATGGCCTACATTCTCCAAAAATTTGAAAACTGGCTTACATGTTTTATAAACTTGCCTGGAATTGGAGAAATAGTGAAATGGGGATATACACTCAGCTTGCAAAACCCTAAAATTATTAATGATATCCAAAAATTGCAGTCCTGGAAAAAACTTTAACAAAATTCCAAAAGAAGAAACATGTGGCACAAACTATGAATGAAATTCAGTTTGTATATGTTGATTGGTTTAACCCATTTGCAAACAAGCTCTCAGTACAGAAAGCCTTGGTGTTTTTTATTCTTCTCACAAGCCTTGATCTACAACCTTTCTTGAGGCACAAAACCCAGAATTGGTAAATTGCTGAAATTTTTCCTGCCCCTTGAAAAACTGAAACAAACACTATCTTACATCTTTTGGTACGTGTCATTGACAAATTAATAGCTTTTGTTAAGTATTTTCTGATACCTGGATACTACAGTCAAGGTAGCGCCAGATGAGACGGGTTCCCCGGTGATCTCTCCTGTGACACTTGGGTGACCTCCTCACCCCTCTTAACTCAGGACCTGGCCTCTTGCAGGGGCTCGGCACTTCTTCTCTTCTACTTCTCGGGTCTACCAGATCTCTTGTTGTCTTTTGTTTTCATTTTATCTTTTCTACATCCTTTCTTCTCTTTCTTTTTTCTCAATCTTCTTTCCTCATCTTGTTCCTCTCAAATAACTTCCAAACCATCACCTCTCCTGCGAACTTCTGTCCTCTTTGATCCAACTCAACCACCTTCAACTCACCATCAAACCGATTACTCATCTAAGAGTCTGTTTCTGGTAAGAATATGATCCTCAAGACCTTCTTGGCCCAACACGTCTGACTATCTAGTGTTTCGCCTCCAGCTGCTCTTCTGTGTCTCCTCTCTCTATCAACTTCACGCCGCTTTGGGTCCTTCTCTCATTTAATCTTCAAAACCACGACTAAGCTGTTTGTCTCTTCACATTCCTTTCCTTCTCTCTTATCTTTGTTCAAGTTGTTCAACCTCCTAACTCTTGTTTGCAGCCTGTTGGTTTTCAGTTCTAAGCTATCTTGTTGCAATCTTATCATGGTTAAAATCCAAAGGACAACTCCATCTTACCAAGAATGAACAAATCAACGGGAGCAAACGACTATTTCTATCAGGTTGCGCTCAAGGCCTCCGTTGATGCTATCCCTCCTCTCAACGACAACAACTACTCCATCTGGCGGGATAAAATGATTATTTTGTTCAATCTCAAAGACATAAAGGACGCCATAACCCGAAATTCAGGCCAATTACCCACAAAGCAAGATCAAGAAATCAGGGCAATTATACTATCTAAACTTGATAGCACGACTCACGCCAATGTGGTTAACGCTGCAAACATTACGTTGTCTAAGCTACTCTGGACCAAGATCGCACAAACGTTTGCTTCATCCGAGACGGCCAACAGAGCCCGCATATTCAACCAATTTCTCCATGCTCCATTTAACTAACACACCATCAAAGGATTCATAACAGATATTCGAAAAGCACTTACTTGCATGGCGGACGTCGGAATAGAGCTACCAAAGGATATCTTGGCGTATCTCATACTCTTCAAGTTTCCACCCACTCTAGAGAACCTAAAGCAACAGATTATGCACGGCAAAAAATCAGTGACAGTGGAGACAGTATTCAATCACTTGACCCAATACAATAATGAGCGCAAGGCACAACTCAAAACCGGAAAATCCACCTCCGACGTTACCCTAGTGACCACTAGAAACAAGACAGATCAAGGAGAGAAAAATACTCGCATTAGATGCAAGGAAGGCTTCCATGACCCTAATGCTCCCCATCCCAAATCATCATGCTTCCACCTCCACCCTCAGATTTCCCCAGCCTGGTGGATAGAACAACAGAATGAATGGAAGAACCAAATCAAGAAAACCCCTACAATTAACTATCATGCGTTACTGACACTCTGGATCAATGCCAATAACTCACCTAATCTTCTCTTAGACTTGGGCGCCAACATTCACATATTCAATGAACCAAGGTATTTTGTCTCCATTAACTTGAAGGATGAGATGGATGAGATCAAAACTGGCAAACTAGAAGCCAATCTAAAGATACAAGGAACAGGAACTGTTAGACTGGAATGGAAGGATTCCGTCATCACTCTTGAAGAATGCATGTACGTTGTGGTGCCCCATCCTGGACACCCTGGCCGCCTTAAGACCTCAATCCATAAACTGTTGCGCAAACGTACCGCCCGGCTGAACAACTTATCCTCAGGCTCATCCAAACCATTCTTTACCCGCGCCGCGCCGCGCCGCGCCGCGCGCGCTGCGCTTCCATTATCCGCGTCGCCGCGCCGCGCCGCGCTCCTTTCATCCGCGCGCGTCGCGCGTCCTTTATCCGTGTTGCTTGTCATCTCCGCCGTTGTCATAAGCACGTCCTCATCTTTGTTGTTGCGTGTCTTCATCTTTGTCGTTGCGCCTCCCAATCTCCTCATTGCTACCGTCGCGCGGCGCTCATCCATGATTTACTGAATCCATCCCGACCGCACCCGCAAGCATTTGGCAAATCCTTGGATCCGTCAAACCTCCCATCGCACTTGATCTATCAGTCGTGGATCTCAAGGCCGTCAGGATTTACTCAACTTTCTCAAACCAATCTCCTATCCGCCCATCCGCGCTCTCATTGACTTCATCCGACACCTTTCCTGGGATTCTCCCACCCGCTTCCGCCTTTGCACAAGGGGTGGGTGACTCTGGTATTGTTACGCGCGCCCATCCACAGACCGACGCGAGTGACCACATGGTTGCCTTCCCTTTTCCGCTCTATTTGTAGAATCCGTTGTATATAGTCTAACAGGGCCTCCTGCCCATATAAGGAGGGGCTCTCCCCTGCCTTTTGATCGAGCATCCCAGCATCCCATCATCGGAGCATCAGAGAATCCCATCATTCTATGAGACCATCATCATAAGCAATTTATCCGTGGGCATCCTTCCCCACTTATCTGAGCAAATTATCCGGGTATATCTATGATTGCCCCTTAATCCTTTGAGCCTCCATACTCAAACTCAGTCCTTTGTGACCTTGATCCTTATCACCAACCAATAGCCTTGCTGGTTGAAGAAGAATTCCTGTCTGCCTGAATTCTTGAGTGTGTTATACCACTCTGATCCCTTTTTCCGACCATACTGGTCTTGATCTCTCCTTGATCATCTTTCTGGAGCCAATCACGTTTGATTGAAAAGGTTTTATTAAGCTTAAAACCTGGAGTGTTATACCTCCCTTCTTCTTTGAGGTTGAATTTTGCCACGCTATTCTTGAGTTCCTTGAGAAGTGTTGGGATATTCTTGCTCAAATTTGTTATTGATTTGCTTCTAGAGCTTCATAAACAAATTGCTTTTGTTTTGTTCAGCCTCCCACAGTTATCTGGTACCCTTCAAGCGCTTGATTGCGGAGAGTTGGGCAGGTTCATTGAGAACCTGGAGGTTGGTTGGGATTGAGTTGATCTTTCCTAATCAGCTGCTGACGACCAGAGTTATTAGCTTGTGGGCATTGTTACTTACAACTGCCTTGTTCTATTGAACTCTGAACAAACCTTGACTTATATGTTCAAGTCTTTCCCTGCACCATCTTGTCTCAGATAGTGTTGTTTCCATTGCTACCGACAACTCTTATCCTCTTCTCTTAGTTTGATTTCTCATCCATAAGGTTCTGGACCTTGATTCCGGTTACATTTAAATATTATTGTAACTCCTAGGAGGGCAGCCTAAACAGCACCTTTCCCCTCCACAGAACTGCCACGGCTTAGCACCGTTTGGAGTCTTACAACGTACCCAATATCATAGTCAACCTCATTAGTCCTGGTCTCCTGGAAAAAAAGGGATGTAATCTCTTCCAAGAACAAGATCAGTTCAGAATCACTCAAGCTGGCCAGACGGTACTTAAAGGACTGATCCGCGAAAGCCAATTTGTTATTGAAAAACCCAAGAATGCTGGAAACAATCTATTGTTCAATCTCACAAACCAGATCTTGTCGTCTTCCTCGAGTCAAGCTCAATCACTCTCTGACATCCATAAGATGTATGGACACGCCTCAATCTCAACACTCAAAACCATTCTCAAAGACCAATACTCTAAAGATGAATTAAATGACTTCCAGTGCAACGGTTGCGTGAAGAGCAAGATCACAAGGGCTCCGTTCTCAGCCACTTCCACGCTGTTGTCGAAGCCTCTCGAGCGAATTCACTTAGATTTAATGGGTCCAATCACTCCGCAATCAAAAGCTGGCCACAGATATATCCTAACGCTTGTGGACAACTGCACAGGATACCTCTCAGCCTTCCCCCTTATGACTAAAGAAGAAACCCCGGACGTCATCATCAGCATTCTTGAGACAGAAAATAAATGACTCAACTATTATCCAATGGAGATCTTCTCTGATAAGGGCACAGAATTCACAAACAAAACCCTGAAGAGCTTCTCCAAAGCAAAACACATCAAACTCGTGACGTCTGAACCCTACCACTCTCAGCATAACGGTTGGGCCGAACAAGCTAACCAAACAATTATTGAGTCGGCACGTGCGACTTTCTCATCCTCCAAGCTAAGCAAGAACTACTGGCACATCGTGGTCAGAAGTTGCTGCTTTATGCTCAACCAAGTCCCTAGGGAAGTTAATGACCTATCCCCTTGGGAACTAATGTTCAACAAAAAATTACCCCCTAACTACTTGAAACCTGTAGGATCTTTGGTCATTTACCTTGCAAATTGCCTACAAAAGGGAAGGAAATTTGATGAAAAAGGACTGGAAGGAGTCCTGATTGGGTTCAATCCTGTTTTTCACTCTTATCTTATTCTCAGCTCATCGGGTGGCGTTGTTGAGACCAAACACGTCCAGTTCCTTAAGGATTCTCTCCACAATTTTCCATTCTTTGAACCACCCGGGACCAATCTATTCAGTCAAACAAGCACGGATTCCATAGAATCAGATTTCTCTTCCGTTGAAAAACAATACACCACACGAGAACCTCAGGACAAACTCTCAGAATCTAAATTGGATCAGGAAGACAAGACGTCGGTGGCATCATCCTCCCCTGATCCTCCTCTCATATCTTCTCAAACTCCAGAGTCATCTATTCCATCTATCTCTCAAAGGCCCAAGCGCGAAAAGCAGAAGCCTCAAACATATGGTTTCCACCATTACTAAAAGCCCCCTTCCTACAAGGCTGCTAAGAATTGCTCTGAGTGGCCAAAATGGAAGAAGGCAGCTGATGATGAATTGAACTCCATAGAACTCCAGGACGTTTGGGAAGAATACCATGGAACTCCGGACAACATTCTTAATACAACCTGGGTCTTCAAATTAAAGAAAAACTGTCACAGCAATCCAGTCAAGTACAAGGCTTGACTCTGCGTCCAGGGATTTTATCAAGTCCTAGTGATCAATTACAATGAAACCTGGGCCCCAAAAGGCAAATTAGGATAACTCCGAGTTGCCCTCACATATGTTTTAAAACAGAAAATGAAAGTGACTCAGTTCAACGTCAAAGGCGCATTCTTGCATGCTCCTCTCGAAGAAACAGTAATCATAAAAACCCCAGAAGGGTCTGACAGAAAGTCTCCATACCTAAAGCTCAAGAAATCCCTTTACGGATTGAAACAATCCCCCAAAAATTGGTACAAAACCCTGACTTCGTGGATCAAATCCCAGGGCTATTGAGAATCTACTAGCGATCCCTGCCTATATCTCAATTCCATGACAAAGGAAATCATTTATTTCCACGTTGACGACTTGATCCATGTTGGAAATTCTCAAGTCTTCAAAAACAACTTTCTCAACCAATTCAAGAACTCATTGTGCCATCCTCCCAACACCATTCTTGGAATGCTCATGGAACTCGAGGACAACAAAATTCTCCTGAGTCAACCCAATCCAATTGCCCGCGGCTTAGAAGAACTAGGTCTTACATCCTGCAAGGACGTACATTCTCCACTCACTCAAAATTTGAACCTTGAGCCCGCATCCGACGCAGATCATGATGAATTCCGACAATTGAACATCAATTATCAATTGGCCACCGGACTCCTTAATCATCTAGCCCAATACACTTGTCCAGACATCTCTTTCTCTGTGTCCAGCCTGGCTAGGTTCAATGCCAAGCCAGGGATGAATCACTGGAGAGAAGTCAGGAAGTGTGGAAATATCTCAAAACAACTAAGCACTTCAAACCTGTCATCAGCTATGATCCCAACCAAGAACCTCTCTTGAGCTTCAGTGATGCCACTTGGGGAGATGACCCAATTTTCCGCATGTTGCAAACAGGATACATCATTCTTCATCACGTAAGTCCAATCATCTGGAACTCCACTCAACAAAGGAACATTATGTACTCCTCTACCAAATCTGAATTAAATGCTCTACTACACTGTTACCTTGAGCTTAAGTGGATCAAGCACCTTATCAGCAAAATATACCAAACATCTGAACCTAAGCCTATCTTGCACATTGACAATAAAGGCTTGGACGACAAGATTAAAAGGTTTGGGTCTCACTCAAAGTCTAGACATATAGATATCAAAACAAAAGGGCTGCGCAAAGATTTTGCAAATGGCGAATTTACTCTCAATCTGATCCAAAGTCAACTAATGATCGCTGACTCTCTCACAAAGGCCTCTTCAAAAAGTTCCTTGGAACTCCTTTGGGAGAAAATCTTCGTCTCCTCAAACATCTGATTTTTGGATCATCTCCTCACCAGCCATGTGGGGTTGGGGTGTTAAGTATTTTCTGATACCTGGATACTACGGTTAAGGTAGCGCCAGATGAGACGGTTTCCCTGTTGATCTCTCCTGTGACACTTGGGTGACCTCCTCACCCCTCTTAACTCAGGACCTGGCCTCTCGCAGGGGCTTGGCACTTCTTCTCTTCTACTTCTTGGGTCTACCAGATCTCTTGTTGTCTTTTGTTGTCATTTTATCTTTTCTACATCCTTTCTTCTCTTTCTTTGTTCTCAATCTTCTTTCCTCATCTTTTTCCTCTCAAATCACTTCCAAACCATCACCTCGCCCGCGAACTTCTGTCCTCTTCGATCCGACTCAACCACCTTCAACTCACCATTGAACCAATTACTCATCTAAGAGTCTGTGTCTGGTAAGAATATGATCCTCAAGACCTTCTTGGCCCAACACGTCTGACTATCTAGTGTTTCGCCTCCAGCTGCTCTTCTGTGTCTCCTCTCTCTATCAACTTCACACCGCTCTGGGTCCTTCTCTCATTTACTCTTCAAAACCACGACTAAGCTGTTTGTCTCTTCACATTCCTTTCCTTCTCTCCTATCTTTGTTCAAGTTGTTCAACCTCCTAACTCTTGTTTGCCACCTTTTGGTTTTCAGTTCTAAGCTATCTTTTCGCAATCTTATCAGCTTTTAATAGGAGAAAAACTTCAACACTCTAAGTTTCCCCCATGGTTTCCCAATATCTATCCATCTTGGTGCCCTCATTTGTGATGTAGTTACTGTAAACAAAATTGCTGGCCATGCCTCTCACTCCACACAAATGTTTTGTTCATGGTTCCATTCTACCAAAGAAGAAATTCCACAAATCAAAACTGGTCAACTCTGGAACCCTTGAGGATCACAAGTTTTATTTTTATTTATGTAAGGAGCTCAGGTCACTGAAAGATCAAGCAGAATTTCTGAGTAGCATGGAACTCAAAAATTTCAAATTTTACAACTTCCTTACTGGGACCTAATCAACAATGTAGCAATTTGGGTAATTCACAACTGGTTTGAGGGTGTTTTGAAGCACCATTGGTGGAAGATATGGGGATTCCACCAAGGTCCAGTACATAAAAAAACATGAACTAGCAAGTATTTAGACAGGGACATTGATGATACCCAAACTGCCTGGAAAAAGGAGATGTGGAACCATGTTTGGAAGTTTGTTGAAGAAATTGTGGTCCCCCAAGGTTTTTCATGCCTTCTCAAGAACTTGGAAAGTCATTTCCATGGAAAACGCAAGGCAAGTGAATGGCATGCACTTTATGCCTTCCACTTTCCAATGGCACTTCTTGAATTCTTGGAAATCTCAACAGAAGATACCAACACAAGCTCTATTTCATTCCAAAATCTCGTCAACTTGGCAAGTATTGTGATATGTAAAACTACTTTGAACAAGAAACATTTGGATGTGCAGGATCCTCAAAGGTTTTCCAAAGATTATCAACTATATACAGACACCTCAGCAATTATCTTCCAAGATATTTTCATCAATTATAATGACCACTACAGCCTCCACATACCTCAACAAATGAAATGGTGGGGTCCATTGATGGGAATTTTGGAGTTTTCCAGCAATAAAGTGAATGGGTTTCTACAATAAATCAAGACCAATTGGAGGATGGTTAAGTCTAAAATCTTTTTTCAGACCATAAAATTGCTTACCCCCTTGACAATAGTTGAATTCAAGGAGATTGTAATGTGGAAACTTTGCCGTAATAAGTGGTTCAAGCCCATTTTCCAGGATCTCAAGATTGAATCAAGCAAGAATAATCATGCAGAAACAGCCACAAAACAGCAACTGGTGGAGATCAGCATCAATTTCTACAATTCTTTACTGAAAGAGGTTCAAAAGGAAAATCCAACAGTCAGGGAATCTTGCCACATTCCCCACCCATCTAGCTCAACTTTCTTAAGCAAGTATGTGACAGAGCATCACATTTTTGTTACCTCAATAGTTTTTTTTTTCAGCAAGACCCCACCAAGCAACTGTGTCAAGTATTTACGCAGTGGAAAAGTGTGTTTTGGATGGGGGCAGTATATACTGTAGAGGAATATGTGTTGGACAAGATCACCTGAGTGGTTTTAAAAGGTCTGGATAATGCATTGAATACGTACAATGTGCGCTCAACAACAATTTGTCAGTTCCTGATGCCAGGAACCTTGCAGTCCCTTGACTAAAGAAAGTGATGCAGTTTTGGAATAATAATATTCCAATAAATAAACACATAAAAGCTTCAAAATAATGAATATGATAGAATCAATTGCAAGGTTTAAAGTGTTATTTTTTGATATTTTTCAATATTTTTTCAAGAGGAGCCACAGCTTATACAAACTGGGAATCTTTGCAGTAACACAACCTCTCTTCAAGGGGGTCACTTTGGAAAATATAAGAACCTGGGGAATGGGATCCTTAAGAAGTAATTCAAAGGGGTAACTCCCAAGGGAATGACGGTATTTTTGAGCTTTAAAAGCACACAGACTGGGAAGGGAGGAAAAGATTTACTTTGAAGTGGTTTGCTCACAAGGATACTTCAGAAATTCACCATCAAGAGGGTGTCAAGTCAAAGTTTGGGGTTTTTGCTAATTTTCTTTACTGAAATTAATAATGGGTTTAGAATTAATATTTATACTATCAGAATAGTTCCATATATCAATTTTTTATCTCTTATAACACATGATTGTGGATGCCAATGGGTCTGGATTGATAATAAAAATTACTGGGGTTTCAAGTAACCAAAAGGTACTGTATATATACCTTTTTGGGGTGAAGGGGCCTTCTCAGGGCACGTATAGAGCATTCTGCTTGATGGCTAAGGCTAGCTGGAAGGCCAGGGATATTTTGAAACACATTCTTCTTTCTGTCACTCAGCTGCACTTTTCTGTGTCATATTTATGTGTGAAATAATTGTCAGAAATTGTTAAATATTAATTTGTTATTTTGGTAGCTCTCACATATTTCCTGTTTTTGTATTATATTCCTTTGATTTACATGATCAAATATGGGTATTTGTAGATTCTATTTCATCTTCTGATTTTGTTTTTAATTTTTAAGGGAACTCTTTGATATGTTTTGTGGTTCATAAAGATTTGATAACATTGTTTTTGTGACAACCTTCATTCTTGTTTTCCCTGATTTATCTATTTTAGAATTAGAATTTTATGTATTTTATTTAATTTTTGGAGGTTTCAAATCATCCTCTTTCTGTTGATTGCATTATTACATATGCATGATGCATGCATATAGGGTTTAGCCAGTTTATGTGGTACCTGTTTTTCAGAAGTTATCCAGACAATTCTGACATGCGCATGCTTGAAAGCTTTGGGTGGGGATCTGGAATCTGCAGCCAGAAGCATATTGCATGTGGGTCTCCTGACAGGTGCCTTCTTTTTGAGTTTCAGGCATGTGAAATTATTATTGTATGGATGCAGGGCTGTGCGGGGGAATTGTGACAGAGCACAAAACTGGCTGTAACTCCAAAACTATACACAAAAATCCAATTCTGAGTTAAATTTAGGTGTGAAACCTACACGTGAAAACACACGTGAATTATTAGAATGGCCATATAATCAGTTTTAGTGGTGTTGTGGTTTGGCGCCATTTTCTTGTAAATTTATTTAAGTATATAAGGAGTCGGAATTCAAGGATGGGGTCAGTGAGTGACCCTACCTTGTTTTGGGTGAGTAACCCAAATCAGTAATAATATTTTGAGATTTCTCACTCCTTCTGTGATTTGTAATTGATTTTTGTTTTTATTCTACCTTGACAGGTTGCTCTGTACAAATATCAAGCTGACACCATGTTTTGGGTGTTGTTGAAAATCTTGTTCTGGATCTAGGGAAAACTGCTTCCATCTACGTGATATGCTTTCTTGATGAAGTGAGCAACATTGTAAGGGACCAAAACCTCCCTGCCTGGTCCATGGGCATCAGGACTGCCATGGTGCTCTTGAATGCAGTTCTGCATGAAATATGTGTTCCATTTTCTGCAAAGTGACGTTTATTTATAACAGTATATGAGACAAATCTCATACTTTCATAAATTTTCTCTCACTTTTGGACCAATTGAAATTTATCCCTGAACTCTAAAAATTGACAATTGCATATTTTTTGGGGGTCTTTTCTACTTTATGATGCTTCATTTTTGAAAAGAAAAAAAAAACTTGAATGAGTGGGGATGTCCATTGAAAATTCATCTGGCCAGTTATTATTCAATTGATTGGGCCCTACCACCATCACCTCCCAAATGTACCACTTGAGTCATTTGGCTAAGACTTGGTATGATGATGTTGAAAAAATTGAATGATTGGCTTGTTTGGTCCCTTAAATTCAAAATGGCTGATATCCACTTTCAAACTACACATTCTGTGATGCGCCCAAGATATCTGTGTGATTCCTGGGCAACCCCGCAGAGTTGGAGGGAACAAGAAACTTTTTACCATTTCACATACAATAAAAATTTATTGAGAGATAAAAGGAGAGTAAAAGATTTTCCCTAAAAAATAACCAAGTATACATGTGCAAACAAATACAGGAGAGAGAATGGTAGATTAAGACCAAACCCCCTCTTCCCCATCAAGCATCATTTGATAAAACCAATTGTATTTTTCATCTTCCAGCTCTTCATCCACAAGATCCTCATACCGCATGTGGTACTGACTTTCATCACTCTCTTCATCAACTTTGTTCTGATCAATTAAATTGTTATCATCTTGGTTGGATGAGTTTGGCACAGGCTCATTACCATATGTATCCTCCAACTCAATCTCCTCTCCATGATAGCTTTTGGCCTTATGGTCAATGAAATCTGAATTTTTGTAGGGTGATGCTTCCTTGATTTTGTTCAACACATTGTAAGGGGCAGTAAGGGTATCCCAGAACTTCTTGGTGAACTTCTTATCTGAAAAAGCTTTGTTGGGATCCTTCTTGCAAGCAGGGATTTCTGAGAATCGGGAAGGAAACACGCCTGCAAGATGTCTGCAAATGTTTGCTTTTGGGCAGGAAACAGTTCATTGAACCAATCAGGGTCAAAGTAATCTATTGGGGGGTTTTGGGGGGTTACAAGAATATAGAGATCTGTGGGTTGCTTGGAAAGAATTGGGTGCAATTTTGATCTCTTTTTCCATTAATTAATTTATCATTCTCAAACCTAGCATCAAGGAAACAAATGAATTTTGTTGCATTCTCCAATCTCCAGGCTAGAGTCTTGATAATTTAGCATTTCTTCTTGGATAAGTATTCATCATTGCTATGGGAATTTTCATTGCAGAGAACCTTGATATATTGCTTTGGAAGAATAATCCTTTTTGAAAATACCAATCAACTTTCACAGAGCTGACAATATTAAAGATATTAGCATCAATGCCTTGGAAAGTGGTGAATTTCACACACCCTTGCTCTGGCCTTGTGTATTGCTTTTCTTTCACGCTCTCTTTCATGCTTACCATCCTCCTTTAGCTTGTTGCCAAACTTTTTTGCTTGATGGAAATAGATGTGGTGATTGTAGGCCTGATTAAGAAGCCCAGTTTTATCATCATATTGTGGATTTAATTTCATGAATTTTTATGAACCCAGAACAACAACTTTTCCAAAGTTTTTGATGGCAGAAACATGGCATGCCTTATTGCATAATGAATTGGGGGCATCATTAAGGTTGGGAGCTCATCAATGTATACCCAGCCTTGCAAGGGTAGCATGAATGTACAAAACGAAGAATTGTTTTTTTTGAAATTCATAATGCCTTTTCATATTTTAATTTGACTGGAGCGCATGTTAAAAACACATTCAATTGAAGTGGCGTTGATCAACTGAGGGGCAGCCTCATTACTTTCAGTATCTTCAACTTTGGTTGTTATGGAGAACCAAGTGTAGAATTCCTTGAGAGTATCAGGACAGGGGGGTAGCCAAACATCCTTCTCATGAATAAGCCCCCAGAGGATCTTAATGGGAATATACAAAGCATTATGGTATCAAAGGTGTGTGCCAGCCTTGAAAGTTCAGAATGAATAAAATAGAGAGACTGGACAGACCATTGTCTTCAAAAATGTCTCAGGAAAGTTCTTCATAGTCATTGGATGTATGCAACTAGAAGTAGGAGGAGTAGTTGGTGGTGCAGATGAATGTTGGACAGGTTCCCTTGGAGAGCCTTCCTTTTTGGCTGTCTTGCTGCTTGACTTTCTAGCTAATGGTGGGATTTTTTTACTGGAACATGCCTTGGAAGTACTCTGAGCTTGGGGTTTCATTCTGGTACCCTCAGAGTGTCTATGGGATTTGTTGGCACTGGGGGTGCTCTTTGATATAGATTGGTTTGGGGCCAATTTTTGAGGCTTGGACTTGCTACCACCAACCTCATTTTCAACCTTCTCAGCAAGCTTTATACTCACTTGATCCTTGGCAGACAGTTTTGCTTTAAATTATTGACTTGATTGAGCCATGGCCGCATTCACAGCAGCTTGAATAGTGGCTTGGAGGTCCATGTTTGATTGCATATTTGGAGTTGGAGTTAGGGTAGGGAGGTTGGATGGGGAATCTAGGGATGATTTGAAATGGTGGGAACAATACCTTTTGAAGGGGTATTGGGGTGAGGGGGGATTGCAGTCTGGGACAAGGGGCTCAATTGAGTGGCCACTGGTGATCAGGTGACAATTAACCAGTCCAGCTGGGGATTTCCCGTGCCAGCTGACAATAGTCATGGGGGCTGACAATTGGAAATTCACACAGCATGCACATTTCATGTGCATATTGGAAGCGCAACAAAAACTCAAAATTGTTTCCCCCTTGCATGTTGTGTGAGCTACAACCACTTGGTGCAAGGTGTATGTAGAGTGGGGGGAGTAAGTCTTCACACTGATGTGTGAAATCAAGAAACCAGGGAATTTTATGGTTTTTGAAAAATAATATGAAACTGGATGAGTTCAATTAAAATCAAAGATTTTTCAATCAACATAGATCTGAAAAATATTAACAATTTGGTACCCTTCATTTTTGAATATAGATGAGCCTCTGCCAAAAAAATCACAAAACAATTATGCTTTGAAGTTTTTCAGATTTTTTGCTCAGTCATTTTCAACATTTGATATTTCATCTCATTTGGATTTTTCTTTTATTTTTAAGGTTTCAAATAATTAATCAGATCAAGATTATTTAGTCACCAAAGTATTTCATTTTGTTTGAGAAATTTTAATTGGTTTTCAAGCAATGGGATGAGCCCCTCCTCAAAACCAACAAAATCAAAAGAAATTACAAAATTCTGGAAGCTCTAAAAAAGGGAAACATTCAAATCAAATCATACTGCAGAACTCAAATAGCATCAGAAATATTTTCTGCTTGACTTTCATGAGTTCTCAGATACCCATCTTGATTATTTAATCAAATTATCATTAAACCCACAAAAAAATCACATTAATCTAATGTGCTTTTCCCATGAATGGAAAAATTAAATTTCATTGTTTTTTTTATAGTGCTATTCTGATTCTTCCCTAAAATTAAATATGATAATAATAAAATTAACTGCAAAAGAATGGTTTCATTTTTTCTCTTTCTGAAACATCTATTTTGGGGTATTGTATACCTTTTTGTATTATTTTTCAAAAAGTGATAGTTGGATTATTTGACTCATCAGTCAATTTCCACCTCAAAGAACAGATGCCAAAATAAATTATCATAAAATTTAAAATAAATGTGTGAATTTTGTGGACTGGAAAATTTGGCCTTGCAAATGTGTCTGAAAATCAAACTACTGATTTTGGCCAAATAGTAGGAAGACTTACTTCCCCCCTCCCCCCCCTGTGCATCACACCACCGCACAACGGCAGTGGCTTTTACCCAAGTCCGACTGGGCAGTTTGAGACTGTTCCATAATCTGAAAGGGAGGGCTTTCTCCTTCTACCTCCGAAAGCTGACTAATCGATATGACAATAACCCGGCGCTTGCATTTCTGCTTTCCGGTAGTAAACCCAATCAAACGAGTCCCGGCCCGGTGCCTCACCGCTCACTGTTTGCAGAAGAAATAACGAGGGCTCTGGCGTTGTCCCCAGAGGAGATTTGGCATACTTCTCGCCCTCATCTTATGATACCAACCTCAATCTCCCTCCGCAGTATCATCGCCTCAGGTGATAAGGAATCAGCTAAGTCACAAGTCCTATCCTTGCTCTCAGATTTGTCAGGTGATGAGACGGCAAAGGTCGTCTTTTGCGATGGCTCGTATTATCAGAAGGGCGGTGGGGCTGGGGCAGCATACTGTCCGAGCCTCGGGTCCTTTCTGGCGTATCGGTGCGATAGATGGGAGGTCATCTCAAATCACGAGTGTGAGACCTTAGGGCTGCTCGCGGCCTTAAGACTGGCTATGGCCCTTCTGCGGTCTTGCCCTGCAGCTTCGCGTCTGTTTATCTTGGTCGACAACAGAGGGGTCATTAACCGGATGGCAAATTGTGAAAAACCGGTCCCTGGCCAATACATATTTGATCAAGTAGTGTCGACTCTTCGAGAGCCGTCCTTCTCCTTTTCTGAGGTCACCATGGTTTGGTGCCCTGACCATGTCGAGATTAAGGGTAAAGAAGTAGCAGATAGACTTGCTAAGGGGGCGGTGTCCGACGCCTCATCCCCTCTCTTTCTGACGAAAGGAGATAAGAAGAAAGTTGCTAAAATCATCCTTCGAAAGGAGATCAATCCTTTTAAAAAGACCCCATTACTACCTAGATACCTTAGATCCCTGATTAATCAGCTCGCTTCCGGTCACTGTGCTCTGAATGATTACCTATATCGGATACGCCAACGTACTAACCCCCTTTGCGATTTTTGTAGATCAAGGGAGACGGTGTCCCATTATATCAATCACTGCCAGGCTTACAAGTATCATCGTGTCCGGCTGAGACGACACCTACAACGGACGTGTGTGAGATTTGACCCGAATCGCCTCGACCGATTGCTTGCTTGCCCTCAAGCTTGGAAGCCCCTGGCTCGCTTCATCTGACGTACCGAGCGCTTCCCTCGCAGGATGGGATCTTAGCTTTCACTGGCACAGCCCTTCCCCTTTCATTCTGCTTCTCAAGATTCCTTCCCTACTTCTCTACTTGTTCCTCTTGTTCCTTTTCTTTTCTTCTTCATGTGTTGTATATCCCAGCAGTAGATGCACTTCCTCTCTAGAGGACCAGTTTAACGCTATTCACTCCCCTCCGGACTGCGCGGGCAGTATTTGTACGTTTCATCTTCATAGCGTGCAATGCGAATACGCAAAATTACACTCAAAAAAAAAAAGCAATGAAAACTTGTATGTACAGTACAGTTTTTCAGGTCTCCTCCAAACTTCTGCTTTTGGTGCCGATAAGGGTTTAAATCTCATCTTCAAGAAATTGACTGCGGGGCACGCCATCAATGAACGGAATCGCACCACCATTCACCACTTTTTGGGAAATCTTTATCATTGAGAGACTGACCGATCATTCGTTTCTCTTGAGACCTGTTTCATCTCTGGTTTCGGCTCAAGAGCACTTTGATCTTGCCCAGACTAGACTAAGATGGATAACCTGAAATCTGTTTAGGGGATGGCGAAGGGGATCTTTAGAATTATTTTGATTTTGTAATTATCTGCGTCAACATCTGTAGCCTCCGAACTGATACCCCCTCAATTAGTCGCGAGGCGCACGTTGTGCAATCCGGGTCCCGCGTCAGACGCTAATCACGTTCCGCAAAGCAATCACCTCATCGATAAGATGCTCAACCCGAATCAGTCGTTCACACTGCACTCTCCGACACGGTGTGCACTGTTTTTGAGCCACGTGCAAGAGAAGTAGTACTTCTTCAAACGCCGAGATCTTCGGGTTTATAAATACTCAAGCGCATGGCACATTTTGATCGTCAACCATCCTCAACGGACCAAATTCACCCCCAATCCATCTACTGTTGCCCAGATGGTCATCCCTCTACTCACCTCGAAGCGCCTGCATTTGTCAAAGGGTTCCTTCGCTGCCTGCCGTGTCCTCATCATTTTACTATCCGTAAATGCTTTCCTGGCTGGAGCTGAGCTGGAAAAAAAGAAGGTCAAAACTTCAATCGGCCTTACCAACGAAAGAAACCTTTACACCGTACCGGTTGGATTCGGCTCGCCGCCCCAGTTTCACAAACTAGGCGTCGCTACAGGTTCCGCCAACACCTACGCCGGAAACATCGTTAAGTACGAAAGCACCGCGTCAACATTGGACCTTCATCAGGAACTTTTCATTCCCTATGGATTTGGAAATGCAACCGGCAAACTTCTCACAGATACCCTTACTTTGGCAAATGACGCCGAAAGTGTCAGTCTGCCTAACACAACTGTCGGAAATGTAACGAAACTTGTCGTAGGTGTCGATTAGATGGTGCCATAGCCCGCTGGGGTGTTCTAATTAATTATCTCTCATTTACGGCAGGGTTTCGAAGGTTTTGACGGCCTTCTTGGACTTGGCTTATCCTCGGAATCTTATCCACGCAACGAAGAAAATATTGGTCAACTATTGACTCCTACTGGTCTTATGTATGACCGGGGTCTCTTGGAAAAAGTTATGTTTGGGGTAAGTCAACGGTTGAGTCAATCCTGAAATTACACGACCTGAATTCTGATTATTCATTCCACCAAAAGATATCGTTCATGCCCACTCGCGAAGATAAAGATCCCAATGGATTGCTTACCATTGGAGGAATCGAGCCGACCAAATTTGTGGGCGATATTACGTGGTACCCCTGCACCTCCTACCAGTTAGTTCAGAGACCTGATCCAGCGCTGGCATGAACTAGGGAAGAAGACAAAAACTCACAATCGATCGTGATTATTGCAGTACCTGGGATTGGAGCGCTTCAATCTCATATGGCGATACTGATTTATCTGGGAACAATATTCAGGGAGCTATAGACACAAGTGAATACCCTTTGTGCCGGTTTTAGGATTAGAAAGGTCATTGACTCCTTTTAATTTTAATTTTTGTTCCCATCTAGGTTATACCAATACACCCGCCTTATCGAGAGATCTATTTGATAAATACGTGCTTTCCATACCTGGTGCATTATGGGATGATTCATGGTTGGCATCGAACCCGGCGGGGGTCGTCAGTAAATATATGCTCAAGATACCGAGTTCATCGGTAGCAGAAATGGAAGACTTGTGCTTCACTGCGAAAGATATTCGTTGGTGCTTGTGTCCCGAGGCACAATTGGTTCCCGATGGTCTGATAACTGATGGCGAGCCTGGTTATCGGTACGGTTATGTCAGCCCCCTTCAAACCACCGTAAACCAAGAAGCCAAGTTCATATGTAGGCCTATTGCCTGTTCATAAATGACATCTAGCTATGCACTGCATGTTTAGTGGCTAACTGGTTTGGTTACCTTGTGCTTATTATCTTGAACTCCATCCATTGCCCTTCCAACGCCTTGATAGTCGGGATGAAAGCGATGGAACGCTTCTATGTTGCATTTGATTTAGCGAACTATCGGGTGAGTAGTTTTCCCGTCCACCATGCTTTGATATTCCAGCCAACGCATGCCTTTGTCCGACCAACTTTTGACACCAATCTTGCCTCTAGATTGGACTGGCTCAGACCGAATGGACAAACTCTACGTTCTAGGATTCCTGTCAAGAAAGAACAATCGTTCTAGTGCTGAAAGAAAGGTGGAAATTTAAAATTGAATTCAAAATTCGTTATTGATCATCTTTACGCATATAATAAAAGAATACCCAAGTTCGATTCCCAGTTTTATGTAAGACATAATAGTAATGCTTGCGCCAGTCGTCCAATTCGATTCATCCTGCCTGAAACTTTGTTGTAAATGTAGATAACTAAATATATAAATATATAAATATATAAATATATAAATATATAAATATATAATTGTTGGGAGCTTTGTATTGTACGAGCGAAATTTCTTGGTGTACATCACTTTCACGCCCTTTTGCTCCTCGCTGAGGTGGGCTCCATGCTTTGATGATGTTGTGCAAAGATTACAAAATGTCGCATTAGACGTTAGGGCGGATGATCGAAAACGTCGATACATTAGCACGTGACACAATGCATGACAGGGCCGAGGTACATGGAAGCACGTTGAGTGCATGTTCTATCAACCAGGAACAGGAATTTTTACTAACGAAAGTCCTTCCTGCCCCACCCTCATCGTAAACGGTCTTCTTCAACATCTTTTACCAAAGCATTCTGGTACTCCCGCACGACGTGGGGACTAGGTAACAATTTCTGTGGAAGACAACTGTTGAGAAAAATGAAATTCCCGAAGGAATATTATTTGAATCTAGAGTGCTAGGAGAAAAAATATTTTTGTTCCTTGGTGTAACTAAAGAAGACGGGCTTGATCAACTTATAAAATATAAAAGTCTGAATATTGGTGGTAAAACCATTTGTATATTCACCAAAGATAGAAAAAATTATATTTTTATGAATTTCAGATAAAAAATATTGAAAATTTTGTGTTAGTGGGGGAGAATTTTCCCGAGGGCTAAATTTATTGTGGGGAAAAAAATTATCTAGTGATGATTGAAGCAATCCTGTAATTAGGAAACTCCCACCCATCATTTTTGCTGTTAAAGTAATCGATTTGGAGTTTGGATTACGATGATAAAATAAATAGTGATATTAAAAATGTGCTATGTACACGAATACGATGAGATGATAATACGATTCAACTAGGTACAACGGATCCCGGTCTATTTATAGACCGGTCTAAGACGATAGAATGTACGTCCCATTTGGTCCTCATAGTATAGCTTTGCACGGTAATCGTGCTTTACAGTTCTTTCGTTTCTGGGTCTCTTATGGGGCCGAAAGCTTGTTGTAATGGATAGCGAGCGCTTTCGGCCTGAGTGCTTTTCTCATGGTAAGCCCGCTCCACGGTTGCTTTCATATTTGACGTCTTTGCTTTCCGCTTGAAAGCATACGGACATTTCGCAAATCGTTACTCCAACACGCCCCCTTGATTCGTGATCCATTACAGCTGGGCTTGCTTGGGCTGGTATAATTTCGACGATTCCCATTTCTTTTTGGAATTTGTTGTTCTTGACACGATCAAGTGGCTTGGTTAAACAACTTGACCTTGAAGGCATTCTGCATTTCTTTGACTAAATCATCTGAACCTACTCCAATCATGATAATGTCATCTACCCAGACAAAGAGTGATACATCAGACTTGAGAAAGAGACAAGGATCAGCATCACTTATGTGGAAGTTCTTTGTAATTAGCCAATCCTTCAGCATATTGTACCAGCTTCGTGCTGCTTGCTTAAGTCCGTAGAGTGACTTCTTAAGTTTAATTATGAAGTTTTTTGGTTCTTCTACAAGTTTCCTGCAGATTTCAAGGTTATAAGTTTTGGGTTTAGTTTCCTGGATCCATTCAACAAAGCCTTCAGGTAAATTGATGAAGACGGCTTCTTCTTCACTGAGTTCAGAGTTCAGGTAGGCTGTTACAAAGTCGGCCTGTCGAACCTTCTGTTTAGTTTGAACAGCATAGTTAAATAAGTATTGTAGTGTAGATAGTCGTCCTGTTGGAGAAAAAGTTTCTTCATAGTCTATTCCGGGTTTCTGGCGAAAACCTCTGGCTACACATTGTCCTTTGAATCGCTTCAGATTCCCATTCTCATCAAACTTTTTGGTTAACACCCATTGAGTGTTAATGAGAGTTTTATTCTTAGGTAAGTTGTCTCTTTCTATTAATTCAAATACACCTCTGTTGATTATTGAATCAATTTCTTCAAAGACAGCCTTCTTCCATTGGTTCCATTCTGGGGTCTGCTTTGCATCTTTCAGGTTGTTTGGGCCATTCCTTTTTTCTTTTGCTACTCCACTTAATGCTATGTGTATTAGGTTGTTAGGTGAGTCAAATGGTCCTTCTGATTCTTCAGCCAAATGTGCTCGTTTTCGAAGTCGTCTATCAACAATTGCATTTTCATTTATGTTCCGGCTAATATCTTTTGGTGCCACTTCCCTAGGGATCCAGTCCCATCCAGGTTTGGTTTTGGTGGCTTTCTTATTCTTTACCCCCGTATTAGTTGCAACTTGATGATTTGTTTCATTTACACAATCTTGTTCTACGTTGTCAACTACTACAGGCTGGCTTGAAAGTGGTGGGGAGTTTAGCGGGGTGGTTGATTCCTCAGTAGTATATTCCGGACCGTCGACAGGGTTACCATTTGCAGATACGGGTTGGATTGGGTCTAAGTAGTATCCACTGGGCTTTACATTCATGTCTAAGCTATTGCTCAATGGGATCTTGTCTTCATTAAAACGAACGTCTTGAGATTGGATCATTTTCTTTTCTTTTGGTAAATATATTTGATAAACTCCAAAGTTCTCTTCATATCCTACCATAACACCCTCTTGGCTACGAGGGTCCATTTTTCCTTTCTTTGGTAGCTTAGTCAAGAAAACAAGAGATCCAATTTGCTTGACATGACTCAAGTTGGGTGCACGCCCAAAAAATAGCTCGTAAGACGTTTTCCCTCCAATCTCATTTGTCCGGTTCCGTAGGTAGGTGGCTGCTGATACCAATTCTGCCCAACATTCTTTTGGTAGCCCCGAATCAAGTCTTAGAACTCTGGCTTTCTCTATCAGCGTCCAATTCATTCTTTCGGCAATACCATTGTGTTGAGGGGTATATGGAGTGGTAACAACAGTCTCTATTCCACATGAGCTACACCATTCTTTGAAGTTTCTATTCACAAATTCTCCGCCTCCATCGCTGATTATTCTTTTGAAATTTCTTTCAGCTTGGTTTTCGGCAAGCTGTACAATTCTTTGAATATTTTCAAGTGCTTGATCCTTTGAAAATAAAAATGAGGTCCAAACGAACCGCGTTGCACTGTCAACCATAACAAGAATATACTTAGATCCACCTAACAAGTCCGGGGTAATTGGTCCCATTAAGTCTACCAAGATTTCTTCCAAAACATTTTTGGTCTGTTCAATCTGATGCTTGAAGGTTGGTCTGGCAATTTTCCCTTCCACACACACCTTACAACCGTCCGACCTCCCACCATGCCCTAATCGCTTGTGTTCAGTCACTTGGGCAATGGGGCATCTTGTTTCTTCTACATAAAGTAAGTTGTTAACAATATTTCCACCAAAGACAACATTGTTTCCTTTTTTAAAGCTGAACTTCTTGTTGCCGTGATTAACAAGTTGTCCACCTTTCTTCCAAATCTTACCAAGTGATAGTAGATTATAGGTGATACTTGGAACGTACAGGGCGTTTTCAAAGACGATGACTTGGTTGTTTAGTCTCAAGACTACATTTCCTTTTCCTTCAATTTCAATTTTCTTTCCCGCATCTCCGATTATAACTGATCCACCTACTTTCTCCATGTTCTTAAATAGGTTCTTGTCCGAAAAAATGTGCTCTGAGGCACCGGAATCAACCAATATGGGTTTTAAATTTAAATCGGACATCATAGCGGTCGAGGTATCAAGTTTAGCCACAAACGCCATGGGTCCAGCTGCCATTCCTCTGGTAGTTTTTTCCTTTTGATCCTTTTTCTTAGACCAACAGTCTTTCTTCATATGTCCCAGTTTGCCACAATTGTGACACTTATACTTAAACTTCCCCTCGGACTGCATCACAATTTCTTCTTTGACTAGATTGGTGCCATTTCCAAACATCGCCTTATTGTTTTCAACACTGGCGATTATTTCTTCAATTGATGGGTAGTGGTTTCCTTGGGTCAGTACTCGAATTAACAATTCATACTTACTCGGCAATGTCCGGATTGCAATCCTGGATACAATGGCGTTGTTGACTGAGGTCCCAGTAAGTTCCATTTTCCTAGTTGTTGCACGTAAGTCCCTAATCCATTGATCATGGTTCTTAAACTTGAGTTTGAGAAACTGATCCAGGGCTACCCCTTGCGCTTGAATTCCAGTTCCGACAAACTTGTCCTTGAGGATATTCCACAACGCTCGGCCGTCTCCCCTCTCGTCAATTGTGATCTTATTCCCAACAAACGCGACAATTCCTTCATCTAGGCACCGCATGAGGAGACAATACGATTTCTCCTTCTTCTCCTCGGTCACCACGTTATCTATCCCGATAACGTAATTCCAGCAACCGAGTTGCAGTAGTTTGGCTTCCATGAGTGTGACCCAAGTCACATAGTTGTTTTCGTTGAGAACAACTCGTCTTCCGTCGAGTCGGTCCATTTCAATGTGAGTAATTTTGATTTTGGGTTTTTAGTTCAGTTGTGAGCCGTACTGATAATGTGTTAAAGTAATCGATTTGGAGTTTGGATTACAATGATAAAATAAATAGTGATATTAAAAATGTGCTATGTACACGAATACAATGAGATGATAATACGATTCAACTAGGTACAACGGATCCCGGTCTATTTATAGACTGGTCTAAGACAATAGAATGTACGTCCCATTTGGTCCTCATAGTATAGCTTTGCACGGTAATTGTGCTTTACAGTTCTTTTGTTTCTGGGTCTCTTATGGGGCCGAAAGCTTGTTGTAATGGATAGCAAGCGCTTTTGGCCTGAGTGCTTTTCTGATGGTAAGCCCGCTCCACGGTTGCTTTCATATTTGACGTCTTTGCTTTCCGCTTGAAAGCATACGGACATTTCGCGAATCGTTACTCCAACATTTGCAATTGTCTGTTTCATTTCAAATCTGGAATTTGTCTTGGTTTTGGCATTAATGAAAAAATTGAAATTTAGTTAAATTTCCCCATTCTTTTGTCAGTTTTTTCTTGTCCCTGGACACATTCATGAGCTGAAAATTGACAATTAATGGAATGAAAATTTAAAAATTAATGCCATCAAAATTGATCAGTTCATGCCTTTTCAAATCAAAAAAAGAGGGAGGTGAAGGTTTGAATTTTGAATTTTTGGTGAAATTTAATTATATTTTTTTGAAAACTGAACAAAGGCATAAAAAACATGCTTTCATTTCAAGAAAATACAACAATTTTGAATATAAATTGATATTTACACAACTTTCCTTGGGTGGGATGGTAATGGCCCCCCAGTTGAAAACTGCCAGGTGGTCACAAAATCTTTCCAGCTGTTTCAAAAGCTTTGAGAAATCAAAAATACAGATTCATGCCATTTTGGTAGCCTCAAGGCCATTAAATCAGCCCTGAATCTATGAGGCCTTCAAATTGGCAGACTTCTACAGCTTTGTGGCCTTTGAGGAAAAAATCCTCTGCATTTTTGGTCTTTTTGAAGCTCTGAGGTGTCAATATCCTTTGGGAAATTAAAAATTATTCAAAATGGTTCTGAAAGCTTCAAGGCCTGGTAAATGTCAGAGGTCCAATTTTTTGATGATGTTGAACCTATAAAAACTGCTGAAATTTTGGCATTTTAATATTCCCAATGATTTGATTTAAATGCAGTCTCCATGGCAGGATAAGAACTTTATTCCCTAGTTGCATTTTTTTTTGAAAAAAAGTCCAATGTTAAATTGGCAAATTTGCAACCCCCATTCACTACGTAACATGGGACGCGTGGCGCGATTTGCAACCCATTTTGGGTTGCAAACAGCCACTCGCTACCTTATACAGTTGTGAATGGCCGGTTGCGACCTAGGCTAGTTGTGAACGGCTGCTCACGACTTGATTTGGCGTTGTGAACGTCCATTTGTAACACCAAAGGGTTGCAAAAGGCCGTTCACTACCTGTTTTCAAAAAAATAATATGTAAAAATATAAACAAAAAAAATCACAAATAAAAATGAACAAATATGAATAAAAATAGATAAAAATAAATAAATATGAATAAAAATAAATAAACATAAATAAAAATGAATAAAAATGAATAAAAATAAGTAAAAAGAAATAAAAAGAAATAAAAAGAAATAAAAAGAAATAAAAAGAAATAAAAAGAAATAAAAAGAAATAAAAAGGAATAAAAAGAAATAAAAAGAAATAACAAGACATAAGAAGAAATAAAAAGAAATAAGAAGAAATAAGAAGAAATAAAAAGGAATAAAAAGAAATAAATCTTGTCATTTAGGCCAGCCTTTCATTTATTAACAAAAACACCAAAAATGAACAAAAAAATCAAAAATATGAGTACCAAAAAAGGAACAAAAATGAAAGAGGCCTGAAAAAATATGAGTTCAACTTGACTAGCCCCTGAAAAAATACAAGTAAGTTCAAATTGACTAGCCCTAAAGTAAAAGTCCCAAAAAATACAAGTTCAACTTGACTAGCCCTAAAGTAAAAGGGCCAAAAAATACAATTTCAACTTGTGACTAGCCCTAAAGTAAAAGTCCCAAAAAATACAAGTTCAACTTGACTAGCCCTAAAGTAAAAGGGCCAAAAAATACAATTTCAACTTGTGACTAGCCCTAAAGTAAAAGTGCAAAAGTTTTTTTTTGACCAGCCCTAAAGTAAAAACACCAAAAAAAAAGTTCAACTTGTGTTAAGCTGATCCCATCACAAGAAGTAAAAATACTCCTTATGATGGTATCAGCCCAACACAAGTTGAACTCACTTACCCTTAAAATCTCATTCAAAACGCTTATCATAATGATGTTAACTCAAAACACTAAACATAATCATGTTCCAAATGTGATGACCCTTTATATTAATAGAATTACAATATCAGAATCAGAAATCAAACCGCAATGATGAAATTAATCCATAAGTTAGAATACAACTCAAGTTGATCTTTGAGGTTATCAACCCAAAAAGCTAATTTTTCAGAAATCATGGAAGGTGGTTTGGAAACTATGGGTGGGATTGGAATCACATCTTGCTTAATTAAAAGCTGGACCCAATGGTTATTATTAACAAATGGAATGAAAATTGGTTCTGATTGTTCTTTTACACCAATTTTCATAGGTGTATAAGTACAAGATGAATCCAATGAAATGAAACATATTTGTCTTCAATAAGCATCTGCTATTATTTGAACCATTTCCAACTTTGAAAGACATGATGGAATCTTTTCATTGATTTCATTAACATCAAGTCTTTTTTTCTATTTTTTGATGTCTTTAACACCCCCAAGGATCTTAGAATAGCACCCCTTATTTTTCCTCAATGTTTCAAGCAATTCCTTTTGTACATTAAACCATACATTCTTGTCATACCCAAGTGATTTAGAAATCACTCTAAATCCACAATTTCCATCACTAACTGGATCCCAAACCTCACCCAAGAACTTATGTAAGTTCTCAGGTATTTCATGGAGGTAATTCACTCCCTAAAAACAAAAAGTAGTTTGCCACAATTCTAATCTCATTAAAGGAATCAACACTCACCAAAGATGAGCTTCTGTTTAACACCTCAATTTCTTCTTCATCATCCTTTGAAAAGGAATCTGATTAAAACAACACCAAACCCAATGAAATTTCAGTTTCTTCAACTGAACTATGAAATTCAGATTCTGAGCCTAAAGACTAGTAATATAATCATAATTTCCCATCAGTTAGCCAATAAAAATGAACATTTCTCAAAATGAAATAACTGTCTTTGGTCTTTTTTATCCCCTTTTAATAATTTTTTCAGTCTCATCCTCTGAAATATGATATTTAGATGAAGGGCCTTCCTTGCACTACAGAAATCAATTTCTCATCATTTCATTAAACCATAAAAATGAAAATTCCCAAAAATAAAAGAATTAATTTCTTTGGTCTTTTGGGTCCCCATTTAAAACTTTTTTACCTCTTAATTTATCTTTCCAAATGCTCAAATTTTGAAAGTTCAAGACTTTTTTGTTTCAATTTTGTCAACTGCCACTTGACTTTAACACCTTTGGCTCAAGCCTTGGCTTTGCAATCAAAGCAGCTGTATTCTTGAACATTGACTTGAGAATATCCAACCAATCTTCTTCAGGTTTTTCCCTATAAATGGAATTCCACTTGTTAAACATTTGAGATTCTTCATCAAGCCCTGGATCTGTTTCAAACTATTTAAAAGCAAAACAATTATAAATTTGTCAATCCAAGAATTAATCTGTAAATCCAATAATTAATTGTTCAATCCAATAATTAATCTTTCAATCCAATAATTAATCTTTCAATCCAATAATTAATCTTTCAATCCAATGATTAATCTTTCAATCCAAGAATGTTTACCCTTCAAAAATACCTACTGACTTCATTAGAAGGTTCATAGCCTAACTACCACTGAGGATGAACATCCTCAGTCACAATGGATCCTCTTGATGCTAGTATTTCACCTAAAATTTGGGAAAAAGGCAAGCCCATTGTTTTTGAAAATGACTTTGAGCACACCTTGCCATTGTGGTTGCGCATTAACCTCTGTTATTGTTCCTTAATGATTTTAATTTACTCAATTGAAAATTTTTAACCCAAAGGTAATAGCTCTTTTGGGAGACCAGTTCCCAAATTTATTTGAGAGTATTTAAGTTCTGCATGGACTGATTGGATTTGACTTTCAACAGTTCCTTCAAGGTGTTTCCACACATCCAAAATGTTCCCCAAAGATTCCACTAGTAATTGTTTGAAAGTGGAATGGACCCCTTCTCCCCAAGATTTATTTTCATTTCCAAAGTCTGTGTAGACACAAGTCCAAGCTGTTACAAACGTCTCTTTGATAGGAAAAATATTATTTTCCATATAATCAAGTACATACTCATGATCTTTCAAGAAACACTGTATACAAGTTTCAAAGTAAGCACTCCCAACAGAGATCAATTCCCAAAAGATATCAATAGTAAATAAATTGACTTACTCTGAGTTTATAATGATTTGCTTCTGCCTCCCCCTTTGTTTTAGAGGCCCCAAACATTCCCCAAAGAGTCATAAACTTTTGCCAACCTTCATCTTCATTACTGAAGCGCACTTTAAAGTTTGCTTGTATTTTTTAGACAAGTGCCATGTACAACACTGTCTGGATGATTTGGGCAAACTGTGTTTAATGGCACAAATAAGAGCCTTTTCATGGTACTTCACAAAGAATTTTGAAAGCCTCTTGGCATCAGAAGCCAAATACTTTAATCTGTTCAATGAAAAACTATAAAACACATACTTTTCTTTTGTTACAAAAACAAAAGCCTTTGTAAAAGTCTTTTTGTTAGCAGTAATTCCCACAACATGAAATAGATGGATGTTGTAACTAGTTGCTTTCTAAGTACAATCCAACAAAGCAAGGTGACGGAACTTTTTGCATATTTTTATATAATCAGGATGAGCAAAGAACAGAGCATCCATAAAACCTTTCCATCCAGTTCAGCAAGCTTTACCTTTTGCTTAGTGTTATAGATTGTGAAAAGATTATATTGAGCAAAGATCATACACAAGACTGAAGGCTGAGATGGAAACAACAAGATGAGCTAAAGGATCAGAGGGAGAAGGAATGAGAACGCCAGAATGCACAAACAGGAAGAGACTGCACTCGGTTGGACAGAAACTGATATTTGAGGGAAGAATTTGGATTGAGTTGAGGTTGATTCGTGAGTTGGAGTGTTGAGGCTGGCAGTTCACAATCTGGATGAGTGTATCAAACAAGGTAGAAATTGAGAAGTGCTGAATCTCACCAGGCAGTCATTGAGAGATGTTGTACGTAGTGTGAAGGTTGAGCAACGGTGGAATGTTGGTGGATGATGAGATGAAAAGGAAGTACGCATGAAGTGTAATGAAGAAAGAAAAAGAAAAGAGGTAAAAGAAATAGGATCAATGATGAAAAAGGAAAGATCAAGAAGTAGCTCTGATCAGGATCCCTGGGTCTTGTTCTGAAGTCACTCAGGGATGGTTTGAAGATTGGGGGTCCATAGTAGAGGTGTGGTTCCCCCATTTGACTGAAAGTTCCGCTCCCTCATGCCTGTGAAATATCAACAGATTGTTCTATCATCAATTTATTCTCCACCATAAATCTTGCTCAATTTCCTTTTCATTTGAACCTTATTGAGTCCATCTTTCATGCCTTCCCTTAGTAAATCTAATGCTTGACCTGATATTCTCCTCATTTAAGGATGCACTGAAGGAATTTCTGATGATTGATGATTGTGGAGGCCATTTCTAATGGAGAGATTCAACGTGGGATCTGCTACTTTCCTACTTGCATGTATCATGAATTGAAACCTGACCATCCTAGTGTGACTTTCCCTTTGACTTTTGGTGAGGCATGGCCCTTTAGAAACCCCATATCTGTCACAAGCTAGCTCCACGTATTTATCCTTACTTGATTTGAAATTTGTCAATGCATAGCCATGCATGGCTGCCCATTTTTGAAAATAAATCTTGGCTACTTTCCTACCAGCAAATTTTCTCACAGGAGGAGGGTCAAGCAGGTATGGACCCCCTTAGTTTCATAGTTACATGTTTAAATTATTATTGATCAAGCCAAATCCTATTCATTCACATGACATATAAAATTTCACCCACCACCTTTATTCAATTCAAGTTTTAATCAAACATCTTGTTCCTGTTGTGAAGAAACATCTTTTTTCTCAATTGTAACTGTAGATGAGGATGCAATTGGGGATTCCAATTTTTTCTTTTCCAACTCCCTATCCAGTTCCCTAGATTCCACCAAAACTTTTTTAAGCACACTTTCAATTAAGTCCTTTAAAGTAGACTTGTTTAATATGGGAGAGCTTGGGCTTTCCACTCTTCCTATAAAACAAAAACATTCAACGGCAATTTAGTATTACACAATTTTCAATCCAAAAACTCCAAAAGTTGGCTCACTTTGGGAGGAGGAAAATGAATTTATCCAATGGCCGTGTGGTGTGTGTGTAGAAGGTTTTTTTAAAGAGTTTTTGCCAATAGGCAGAGTGTTTGATTCCCAAGTTTCTTTTTATGGTCCAATAATAGTCCCACATAGTATTCCACACCCCCAAACTTGTGTTGACGCCACTCAAATGTGGTCCAGGGGTGCCTAGGTACACCAATTCCCCCCTAAAATGGCCCATTTGGGGCTATTTTGCCCCAAATTGGCCTGGAAAGCACATGCAACCCTGATTGCAACCCCCATTTACAACCAATTCCAGGTCACCAAACCCCCTTTGCAACTTGAATTGAGTCACAAATGGGGGTTTTCAATCCTCCAGGGGTTGCGCCAGTCAGAAGCAACCTGGATCAGGCTTTTTTGGGGCATGATCCAGCTTTTTTAACCGTTTATGTTTTTGAAAGCCCATTCACAAGCTTTCACAAACTTTTGGTTGCAAATTTAACATTGGCCAAAAAAATAATAGTATTTTAAAATCACAGGATAGAATTGTGAAATTCAAATTTACAAATTAATCATGTCTAATTAAAAAATAAAAAAACAGGCAAAAATTGGGTGAATTCAACCAAAAATGCATTACTTTGTGATAAAATCCAAAACTTGTGCCTTTGAGCATGTTTATTCACCCTGGGAGAGTCTTCAAACTTGATTTAAATTTTTTCCAAAAAATGAAAAGCTTCAAATAAGCTTTTTGAAAATACCTTGACCAGGGAAACGTTCCCCCTTCCAATTTTGGGTATTTCAGGCGGGGGCTCTCCCATAAAACTTGCATGCCCTTTTTGTTATATTTCATGCCATTGCAGATTCTTTTCTTTTTTTTAGCCTCAAAGGCTGCAGAAGCCATTCATGTGAGTTTCTGCTTGAAATAAATGCTTTGAAAGGCATCCAGGCCATTAAAAATAAATGATTTCCTTTGGTTTCCCCTCATTTTATTTTTCATTTTCATTATTTTTCTAATTTATTCATTATATATGTAGATTCAAAATTCAAATTTTTTTAAGTTTTTCTATTATTTTTCATCTTTTTCCTATGGGTGTGGCTATTCTGATGCCACTTGATTTCTAATTTCAAACCCAAAATTTTTTGGAAACCCTACATCTGTCAGCCTCCTGGATGCCAAGACCCTTGCTTTCCTTTGGCTACCAGAGGTGATAGAATAAATAATAAAGATATTATTCAATAAATGCAGCAAAAATCTGTAAAATATTTGGATAAAGCTATTGCAAGGTTGGATTGCTTTGGTTATGGTTTCATATTATAAATCAATATTAATCAATTTATTATCAAATAAATTAATAGAGGTGCCACAATAATATTAGGGATTTTTAACACCTCTCTTCAGGGAATTCACTTTGAAAACACATATACCTGGTTACTTTGGAACCTTTAATTTATATTCTTAAAGGATATTGTCAGCCACAAGACAATTAGATGTGTCCAAATGTCTGCACAACTCATATGTCTTGCTGGTATAGTGGCTAATTACTAACCTCACCTTCCATTATCTGACACCAAGTCAACTGGTTCAAAAAATCATGGAGAAAAGAATGATTAATGATCAGGAGTTTTAGAATTATATAATAAATTTTTTATAATTTTTCATAATATTTTATAAGTATGTTTTTATGAGTATTTATTATGGACTTAAAACCTTGATAATGTATATTATCAAGATGGGGATCCAATATAACTTTGAATTAATTTATGAGGACTTAGATGCGTCCCAACTATTTATCTGTAGAGTATATAACTTTTGGGGTATGCAAATAGGACCCTTTACATTGAAAATCCCCCCCAATGAGTACTAGTACCCTATTTCTCATTGGGAAGGATGTGATGGGGTTCTGAGCCCTTGAGGAAGAAACCAGGGAGAGGCTAGCTCTCCCCTGATGATTTCTTGAGTCCCCTGAAGGCTCCTGTTACCTTAAAAGGGGAGGGTCTTCACCCTATAGCCCCTTCCTCACCAGTTATATATGATTAATTATTTGTAAGAGAATACAGCAAGAGTTAACAAGCCCACCAAACTTGGTCTCAAGAAGGGATTGACTGGTGCTATCAACCTTAGTATTATATTCAACCAAAAATCTTATTGGAAACTTCAATTTCAAGTGGAAGGTTCCAATTGGAGTAGTGACCCTTGTGTGTTACTAATATAAAGGATGTGAGCTTATTTATAAGCAAAGCTCCTTTGAGCTTCATTCATTTGGAGCCAGGCCCCTTACCTTTTATAAAGGTTTAAAGTGTGGCTTTTCATCACAATACCTTCTTATTGTACGCGTCTGTGAGCTTTTAGCTTTTTTTGAATTATTTGAGTCAAAAACTGACTTTAACATTGGTTTTTGTCTTATTTTTGCAGGTATAACCACAGCTTAGTTTAGCAATAGAGGTTATATCCCTGACAATTGGGGGCCTCATCAAATTTTTAAACCTTGAAAAGTGTTTTTTCTGCCAAAAGTACGCACTCATGTGATATTTTACCCACTTTAACCAGTAATTTATATTTTTTTTATAACAAATAAGAAAAAAAAAAGTGAAATTTTGACACTTTTGGAATTATTGCCTTTAAGGCTTTGAAACCAGTTTGTGAGTTTCCAGTATTAGTGTGTGCGCCTTTTTGAGATTTTTCTTCTGATTTTAGTTCTTCCATAGAAATATTAAAAAAGAAAAAGAAAAAATATATATAGTTTTAGTGGTTGGCATGTTCATTGAAAAATTACCAATGCGCATACTTGTGGATCAACGGGAAGATTGTCACCAACAATCCTCTACCTCATCAAAAGGATTAGGATCATATTGGGGATTTTCCAATAGAACAAATATATAGCCTAGAATCAATTATCAAAATTGGTTTTCAAGGACCGGCTATCATCAACAGGCTGGTGAATAGGAAACTCAAACCCGCAAATAGCAACTGGACCAATCATCAAGATCAGTGGCCACAACCCCAAAAGTATACAAATATAGTGCTGGTGTGGTGATCCATTTGGGACAAGGTGGGAAAAGAATTCAAAAACTAAAAAAAAAACTAAAAAAAAAAAATTTCCTGTCCTCGCGCGTTGCTCATCCTCATCCTCCCGTGTCCTCATCCTCATCCTTGCGCGTCCTCATTTTCATCGTTGCTCATCCATCATTGTCATTGTTGCGCGTCGCTCATCCATCATTGTCATTGTTGCGCGTCGCTCACCCATCATTGTCATTGTCGCGCGTTTCTCATCCATCATTGTCATCATCGCGCGTCGCTAATCCATGCCTTACCAAACCCATCCCAACCGCACCTCCAAGCACTTGTTTAATCCTTGGATCCATCAATCTCCCGCCACACTCAATCTATCAGTTTCCAATCTCAAGCCCGTCAGGATAGATGCAATTGCCTTGAGCCGTCAAGTTCTGCCTGCCATCATCCAATCTGTCACCCTTCCTGGGACTCTCCCACCCTCTTCCACCTTTGGGCAAGGGGTGGAGAGTGTCGTCTACCACCCGCGGACATCCGGGGAGGTCTGATCCGTTTTTTTCTTTTCCCACCCCTTCCGCCTTTGGGTGAGGGGTGGGTGATTCCGGTATTGTTGCGCGTGCCCATCCACAGATGGACACGAGAGATGGTGAAGGGATGAGAAGGATTTCCACCGGCCTGCGTGATCAAATTTTTCTGCTCACCTGATTTTCTTCCTTTTTCCGCTCTATTTGTAGAATCCGTTGTACATAGTCGAAAAGGGCCTCCTGCCCATAAAAGGAGGGGCTCTCCCCTGCCTTTTAACAGAGCAGCAAATCCTATCTTCACATCAGATATCTATGATTGCCCCCTGATCCTTGAGCCTCCATACTCAAACCCCTTGATCCCTGATCCTTATCAACAACCAATAGCTTTGCTGGTTGAAGGAGAATTTGACTAATTGAATTATTGAGTGTGTTACACCACTCCTGATCCTTTTATCCAACCATATTGGTCCTGATCATCCTTTGATTATATTTCTTGACCCAGTCACATTTGACTGAAGAGGTTTTATTAAGCTTAAAACCTGGAGTGTTAAACCTCCCCTCACTTCTTTTGAAGTTGAATTCCGCCATGCTGCTCTTGATTCCCTTGAGAAGTGTTGGGTTATTCTTGTTTGAATCAGTTATTGTTTTTCTTATAGAGATTCTTCAAACAATTAGCTTTGTCTTGTGCAGCCACCCACAGTTATCTGGTACCCTTCAAGCGCTTGATTGCGGAGAGTTGGGCAGGTTCATTGAGAACCTGGAGGTTGTTTGGGATTGAGTTGATCTTTCCTAAGCTTCTGCTGAAAACCAGGGATATTAGCTTGTGGGCGTTGTCACTCACAATTGCCTTGTCTTTTTGAACTCTGAACAATTCTTGACTCCTTCTATTCAAGTTTTTCCCCGACATCATCTTGCCTCAGATAGTGTTGTCTCCCAGCTACCAACCACTACAATCTTTATCCTCTTACTTTTGGTTCCAAGTTTACCAGGTTCTGGACTTTGATCTTGGTTACATTAAAATAATTTTGTAACACTCAGGAGGGAAGCCTAAAAAAGTACCTATCCCCTCCACAGAACTGCCAACGCGCTGCGCTGTTTGGAGTCTTACACCGGATCAAACAGCACCTTTTTACTTGCTCAGTTTCTAAAGAAGAGAAAGTCAGTGGTTCATCTCCACGGATTGTTAAGAGTTCCAACTACTAACATCTGTTCCCTGGGGCAGTGTTGAAAAAATTGTCTATTGACTCATTTTCCCCCGCCAATTGGGGACAGGCAAGAAGTTTTTTGTTGGAACCTAGTACCAAAAAATGCAGATAAATCCAAGAAAGCAGAGTAGCGCCAACAGAAGGAATTGCATTGCCGGTAACAGACATTATCACGCAACATAAGTTGTGATTTCTGTCCATAAGTTGCGGCTGTGAATTTGGTCTGTCTGAAAGAGGTAGAAGAATTGAGATCAACATATATTTTTTTTTTGAAATGACTACCAGGAGCAAGGGGGCTGAGCTCATGCCCCCGGCAAATTCAGTCAGAATAGAAGAAGGCCTGCCTCCAGGAAAAGCAAACCTTCTGACTTGTCACATTCAGAACAATATAAGTTACCTGGAGGCGGTAGCAGTGAACAACATAGAGAACCAGTCCAAATTCTTGACCCAAGCCCTGGAAATGTACAGGGCCCTCATCAAGTTGTTCAGGAGAGACAGATTGATGAAGGAGATGGAATCATGGGACCCAACTCAAATAAAGAAGCCAGTAGTACCAAAACCAAAGGTAAAGAGGAAGTTTCCAGGAGAGGATACACCTCCACAAGCAGCTTCAGGCTCCCAGGAGCCTTTAAGGAACAAGAGCCCATCCCCTCCCCTGAATCAGGGAGCAAGGATGAGGAAGAGGATAGAGCACTGGCACTCCATTTATGGAGAAATGATGAGGATGTCCCAGTCTCTCCAAGGAGGCTTCCAATTCTTGGAAGAAGAGAGAGCCAAAATAGCCAAGAGGGGCTGAGGTTTTCCTTAGAATCCTAAATTTTGCTAGAAAAATTTTGAGACATTGTCTTCAATGAAACACTTCATATTAAAAAAGCAGTAGTCCACACAAACAAGTAATGTATATAAGGCTTTGCAGCCATAGATAAAAAGTATTGCTTTATAGCTTCAGATAGTTTGATCTTGAAATCAATTTTTGCAAGCTCTGTTAAAGAGATAGAAGACTTGACCAATAATACAATACAACTAGAATTGAAGAAAGCACAAGAAGGGGATTTGAGTAATCTGAATGACAAGTTGGCAAAAATTGATAACACCTTGAAAGAATCATGCAGAGAATTGTTCAGTATCAAGAGGGATGTCAGCTCATTGACCTCAATAATTTCACAACTAGGTCATTCATTAGAAGTGTTGAAAGATAAGTTTGATAAAAAATTGAGTTCTGTCAAAGAAGATATATTAAAATGTCAAGTTATGTCAGAAGAGAATCTAGAAAAATTGAGTACCAAAATTGATAAAGTACATGAACAATTAGGACAAAAACATGAGGAGCTTGTTGACATATTTTTATCCTTGCCCCAAAAAAACCACAGTCAGTTTATAGAATCCAGAGCCCCAGAAGTGAAAAGAAAAAGCAAGCTTGTTGCAAAAGAAAATGATATGGTTCAGGATTCTGGTAAAGGAGAGGTTCTTAAGCAGATATTACAGGGATTGCCAAAGATAAATGAATGGCCTGATTTCTCTGGGGAGGGTGAATATGATCATACTGAATTTATTTCATGGATTTACACCCTGAAAGAGGATACTGGACTGCCTGATACCTTGATTACTAGTAGATTAAGTATTCTATTTAAGGGCATAGCCTTGGATTGGTATAGGGACAGAAGGAGTGCTTTAGGTGTACAGGACTGGGAATTTTGGAAAAGAGAGATAAATCAAAATTTGGTGCATCAAATTGGAAAAGAAAATGCTTGACTGCCTTCAACAATGACAAATTTTTTCCAGGTGTGACAACAACCGCAACTTGGGTAACCAGGCAAAGGAAAAGACTTGAGAATGTGATCCATACTTAGATCCGGATAGTAGTAATTTCAAGTTAATATCCCTGATGGAATGTAAAGTGTCATTTTCAGTAAAGAAAAGTATTAAGACTACAGATGATTCCTCAAACTTAATTAAAATACTTGAAGCTATAGTAGAGGACACATCTATGGGTAGAGGGAAGTCATACACTCCTAGGGATGTTCCCATAGAAAATTCCAGTAAGAATAAACTCCCTTTGAAACAGAGCCCTCAAAATGCTGACCTTTCCTGTTATACTTGTGGCAAAGCAGGACAAACTTCCAGAACTTGTCCCCAGAAAGTTAATAAGGTGAACAAAATAGAAGCTGGGGCAGGTTAAAAAGGTGGAAGTTGTGTATGAGTCTTAAAATGACCATAGTCAAGCAGAAGATGATAACCTAGTTATAGGTTGCATCAATTCTGTTGATGCATCAAATGAATTAATACAGATGTCATTCTGTGGTAAATCTTGTAAAGTGCTTCTAGATTCTGGTGCTTGTAAATCTGTAGTAGGAAGAAGGTACTTAGAAAATTTGTGCTCACAGTGGGAGAAGCACTTAATAGAGTAATCCAACATGAACCTGAAAAGCTTTTATGGTGCTATGATTCCTTTAGGAATGGTCAAGATTAGATTGTTCCTGGGGGATTTGGCTTTAGTAATCAAGTTTGTAGTAATTGATAATACTGAGATTGGATATTTTATAATTGGGAGTGATTACATGAAGAGATACCGTTCCAGTTTGTTTCATGAGAGAAATTATTCATACTTCACTATTGGAAACAGAGCAAAATTTTATTCTGGTAATTATGAGGAGAATTTTTTGAATAATGTTTCAGAAGAGAGTTTTAAAAATTAGCTCATCAGAGATGCAAAGATCAGCACTTCCTTGACAGAGGAGGAAAGGAATGACCTAGTTTCTCTGCTATTTAAGCATCAAAATGCTTTTGCAACAGTGAATCAGACTTTTGGTTCAATTATAGGACATGAGGTAATGATCACTTTGACCATAAATAAACCATATCCCCCAGCTTTGAGAAAACATCCTTTCCCTTCTAGCCCTAGGAGCAAAGAATTACTGAAAGAACATATAGATAAATTGCTGGAATTGAAGATAATCAGGAAGGTAGGTGCCAATGAAGATTTGGATATCACTACACACGTTATAATAGCCTGGCACAATGGTAAATCAAGGATGGTTGGAGAATTCAGGGCGCTAAATTTATACACAAACCCTGATGGATATCCCATGCCAAAGACTGTTGAGTCTTTGAGAAAATTTCACCAAGCTAAGTATATTTCTTGTATGGATGTACTCAAAGGTTTTCACCAGAATGTGGTAGATCCGGAAAGCAGGAAGTTCCTAAGGATAGTATGCCACCTGGGAGTGTTTGAGTACACAAGAACGCCTTTTGGTATCAAAAACGCTCCATCCCACTTTCAAAGGATGATGGACTTGGAATTTCATGAAGAGTTGACGCAGAACTGGTTGATAATCTATCTAGATGATATAATTATATCTTATGAAACATGGGATGAACATGAAGTAAGGATGTCTATAATACTTGAAAAGGTAATCAAGATGAACATGAAAATATCTTTGACTAATTTCTCATTTGGATTTAATGAATTGAAAGCTCTAGGTCATATTTTGAGTAGTTTATCACTTGGCATAGATCAAGCCAGGGTAGCTGCTGTATTTCTGAAACCTATACCTAGTAATATTAAATAGATGCAAAGTTTTTTAGGTTTTGAAGTCTACTACAGACTGGACATTAGGAATTTTGATATGATAGCTTCTAGTCTTTATAAGACATGCAGTCCAAATGTTTCATTTGAAATGACTAAAGAAAGGTTACAGGCCTACAAATTACTTAAGAGAAACCTGACAAGTGCACCTTTACTATTTCATCCAGACCCTAAGAAACCATTCAAGCTTTACGTAGATGAATGTATGGAAGGACTTGGAGCTGCATTGCACCAAGTAAAAATAGTTAATGAAAAGCCAGTTGAAGGACCAATTTGTTTTATATCCAGAAAACTTAAGGATAGTGAAAAAAGATATGGTGCTTCTCAGTTAGAATGTCTATTTCTAGTGTGGGCCTTGGAAAAATTGTATTATTCCTTTGATGGATGTCAATTTGAAGTTATTATTGAATGTACAGCCCTTAAATAATTTCTGAACTTGAAGACACCCAACAGGCACATGCTGAGGTGGCAAGTTGCCATCCAAGAATGCAGAGTTTCCATGAAAATAGTTCACAGGGAAGGATTGATACATAAGAATGCAGATTTTTTTCACGTTGGTAACTACCTAATGACATCAATAACCCTGCTTATGACCCTGAGGACACTGTGGATACATTGCCTATCATGGCCATATCAATGAAATATTTAGCACAGAGCTTCTGGGATTCTGTGTTTGACTCCTATTCTAATAATAAAAATTCTTCATTACTAGTAGAAATTCTACAATCAAAGACTAATAGGCAATAATTGGTTGAAGGGCTAGACAAAGAATGGAAGAAAGAACTACTTGATGGTAGATGGGAGCTTTTGGATGGTTTTTTGTATCATAAGTAAGCCCACTGCTGTTCTGTAGTATTGACAAAAGATGAAAATGTAGATTTATTGATGAATGAATGCCATGAAAAAATCTTTGAAGGACATCTTTCTAAAGAAAGAACAACAGACAGAATTAAGAAAATAGCTTGGTGGCCAAATTGGAGAAACACTATTTCAGAATACTGTGATCCTTGTGAGAGATTCCAAAAGGCCAACAGACCCACAGGAATGAGATATGGACTGTTACAATCCATAGAAGAACCAAAGGAAAGGTGGTCCACTATCAATATGGACTTTGTATCTGGACTACCACCTGTAGGTAAAGAGAATCATAATTGTGTACTAGTGATAGTTGATAGATTCTCAAAGAGAGCTAGGTTTCTACCATGTTACAAGGATAATTCTGCAATGAATATAGATCTATTATTCTGGAAAATCACTGTTAGTGACCTAGGTTGCCCACAGAACATAATTAGTGACAGAGACCCTAAATTTACTTCTGAATTCTGGAAGAAATTGTTTGACCTAGTAGGAACAAAATTATGTTTCTAAAAAGCTTACCACCCTCAGAATGATGGTCTAGCTGAAAGAATGATACAGAAATTGGAAGACATGATAAGGAGGTATTGTGCATATGGAATTGATTTCAAGGACAAAGATGGCTATAAACATGATGGGCTATCACTGTTTCCAGATTTGGAATTGGCATATAACTCTAGTAAGCATTCTAGCACCAACATGTCACCTTTTGAACTGGAAAGGGGTTGGATTCCACATATGCCCCAGCATAATCTCCTTAGCAAGAGCATTATACTGCACCCCTCTGCTGATTGTTTCAGAGAAATGATGATTAAGGCTGAGAACTTTGCAAGCAGATGTGTTAAAGAAGCAGTGGAGTACAACAAAAGTAGATGGGATAAAACTCACAAAGACCATGTCATCAAAATTGGAGATATGGTCTTAATTTCAACAGTGAACCTTTCTAACATAGTAGCACATAGAAAACTTAAGGAATCATTTGTTGGGCCATTTGTTGTAAAAGCTCTACATGGGAAGAATGCAGTAGAAGTCATTCTGAACAAAGATTTTTACAGGAAACATCCAAAATTCCCAATCAGTCTAGTCAAGAAGTTCATACAACCTATAGACCGGTTTCCATTGAGAAAGAACCCTGTAGTTATAACCCCACCTCTGGAACAGGTTGAGGATAAAATACCTCACAAGATATTGAGGCATAAAATCATTGGGAAAGTTGGTAAGGATGTGAGACTCTATCTGGTGAGGTTTAAGAACAAATTAGCTGGTAGTGATTTAGGGCTTGAGGCTAAGGACATTAAAAAATCTGATATAGTATTGATGTAATATAGAGCCTCTAAGAGAGGTAAAAATTCCTCTGAAGAGTAATTTTTGTTTTGGTAGCAGGGAGTGTCAGCCACAAGACAATTAGATGTGTCCAAATTTCTGCACAACTAATATGTCTTGCTGGTATAGTGGTTAATTACTAACCTCACCTTCCATTATCTGAAACCAACATCACTGTTTCAAACCACCATGGAGACAAGAATGATTAATGATCAGGAGTTTAGAATTATATAATAATTTTTTTAAATTTTTTTATAATACTTTATAAGTATGTTTTTATGAGTATTTATTATGGAATTAAAACCTTGATAATGTATATTATCAAGATGGGGATCCAATATGACTTTGAATTAAGTTATGAGAACTTAGATGCGTACCAACTATTTATAAATAACTTCCCAATAAGTTCCATTCCTTTGGGGACAAGCTATAGTAATTAATTTAAGCTATACTCTCCACCTTGTATAAACCAATCACATAATCTTAATACTATCCCCCTTGGGGATGTCATTATAATTTGATAAACTCTCCTGAGCCTTGAGAGCTTCCACTCAGAGGACCCTGAGCTTAGTTGTAGAGTATATAACTTTTGGGGTATGCAAATAGGACCCTTTAAATTGAAAATCCTCCCCAATGAGTACTAGTACCCTATTTCTCATTGGGCAGGATGTGATGGGGTTCTGAGCCCTTGGGGACGAAACCAGGGAGAGTCTAGCTCTCCCCTGATGATTTCTTGGGTCCCTGAAGGCTCCTGTTACCTTAAAAGGGGAGGGTATTCACCCTATAGCCCCTTCCTCACCAGTTATATATGATTAATTATTTGTAAGAGAATACAGCAAGAGTTAACAAGCCCACCAAACTTAGTCTCAAGAAGAGATTGACTGGGGCTATCAGCTTTAGTATTATATTCAACCAAAAATCTTATTGGAAAATTCAATTTCGAGTGGAAGGTCCTAATTGGAGTAGTGACCCTTGTGTGTTACTAATATAAAGGATGTGAGCTTATTTATAAGCAAAGCTCCTTTGAGCTTCATTTATTTGGAGCCAGGCCCCTTACCTTTTATAAAGGTTTAAGGTGTGGCTTTTCCTCACAATACCTTTTTATTGTTTGAGTCTGTGAGCTTGTAGCTTTTGTTTGAATTATTTGAGTCAAAAACTGACTTTAACATTGGTTTTTGTCTTATTTTTGCAGGTATAACCATGGCTTAGTTTAGCAATAGAGGTTATATCCCCAACAGATAGAGTGCCCAAATATAATATATATATAATATATATGGTGGTGTGACAGGGCATTGTAGCCAATCTTCCAGGACAGAAAATGGATAATAAGACTCACTGGTATATTATTAAATCCTTTGGGTACCTGTTTGGGACATGTACTGATGTGTTAGACCTATTAATGGGTCTAAAAAGTTTGTTCAGCAATTTAAATTGATAAAAAAGGGTTGGGAGGGCAAATATTAATCAGAATAAAGCCATAAATCACTTAAATATCCCTTATAAGTATTTTATTACCTTGGCACGGTGTCTGGATATAAATATAACTGGGTCTCTGCCCATCAATATCCTAAAAACAGCTCCTTATTTAAAGCTTTTTGGGTCCCAATATTGTCCTTCTGAGAGATACAGGGGCTCAAAGGGACAGATGCTAAGGCTAGCAGGGTAACAAGTGGTAGCCAGTCACGTTTTTTTGGTGCTATAGCACGGGTAGCGTCTAATTCCACAGGGTATGGGGATTATTCTACCTTTTTGATTGATATTTGGACGTGTGAATCACACTAATCAATCCATATTATCTATTATTTAAGTAATTATCTTTAGTAAATATTCCCAGGATGTTAATAATTCTCTTGATAGAAATTTCTACGAGTAATCTGATGTCATGTGGGTTCTCATTATGTTTTAACTTATTGGAGTAAAATCATGATATTTATTTTACTCCTTATTTTCGAAATCCAGTTGATTTATTTTAAATAATTAATTAAAAATATAAGCTATGGGAATTCATTCCATATTTTTACAGCATCAGTTACCTTAGTATGTCACAAAAATACTGATGTCTTTCAGTTCTCACAATTGTATATTAAAGTATTTTAATATATTTTTACAAATAGTAGTTAGCTTATTTTCGACATTTTTCCTATTTTTAATTATATTTTATAAAAAAGAAGTATAAAGGTTATATAAGTATTTTTATATAATTTTATTTATTTTTAGACTATCTAATATTCACAGGGACATTTATTACATATGTGGAATGTCCCCGTCTAGGTTTTAGCAAATTTACGTGGTACCTGAGCTTCTCAGGACGCCTGTCACTCTGTCAGCCCGTAGTCCTGTGGCTGCCTACTTGTCAGATGCCCTGGGCTGCGTAAATGGCTTGTCAGGGTATGCTGACAGGGTGGAATTGCTGCTTGTCAGCCGCGCGCGGGTGTATTGGTTGCCGCGGCTGCGTGCGGGAATCGTGACAAAACACATTTCCGTGTGTAACTCCTAAAATATACACAACACCTCAATTCTGACTGAATTTTAGGTGTGAAATCCATACCTGAAAATATGTGTGAAATATTTAATTGGCCAAAAGGTCCCATAGTGGTGCCATGGTATTTTTGTCTTTTCTATTTTTAATTATTAATAAATATAAGGAGTTGGATTTCAAGGGTGGGGTCAGTGAGTGACCTTACCTAATTTTGGGTGAAAGATCCATTTCTGCAATAATATTTATGGATTTCCGACTCCTTCTTAAGTTAAATGTAATATTTCTTTATGTTATTTTTGTTAATTTTTCAGCTTGCTTTGCAATAGTAGTAAGATGACATTCCCCCACTCCAAGATATGGCCATATCTGAAGAAAAATCCAGAGTGTGTTGGAAAAAAATTCTATATGTGTTTCAGTTCCTTTTACTGGCTCTGTAGTTTCTAAGATGTATGGGTCCATCAGGTATATTACTCTCTGGGAACCATTCATCTTTGTCTTCAGATTATCCTTTGTATCTCACTAAGTATAGTCTAACATCTTTTCCTTGTACTCTTTCTTTCTTGTCTCTTAATATCCTGCTGAATTTCCCTTTTTCTTTCACGGGGTCAGGTTCTATTAGCATCATTACTGGAGGGAGGTTGCTACCTTCTCTTGGTTGAAAGTGCTTTACTAGGCTAACAGGGAATACTGGGTGCTTTCTTGAAAATACTGCACTCAAGACTACTTCTACAGCATTTTTTCCATGCATTATCTTGATAACAAATGGCCCTACAAAAGATGGCTTCAGCTTTCTGTTCCCTGCTAAATTGTTCAAGTTGGAAGTAGATATCAATATCTGATCTTCTATCTTAAAGTCAGGTTCTCTGTGTGATTTTTCCCATCTTTTTTTGTTGTATTCCACTGCTTCTTTTACACATTTTTGAGCATGATTGTTTTCCAGGTCTATCATTTTCTTGAATTAAAGAGATGTGAGATGTATGGTGGCTAAGTTACAGTTCAAGGTATGTTGAGATGCTGAGACACTGCGTGCCCAATCTTCAGCTTACATAATCCGCGGCACCCCAGAGAGAAACGGAGAGGTCTTGACCTTCAACTCAGAACCGGGGGGAATTGGAGACCCGCTCTTTCTCTTGTTGATCCCCACTCAAACTTCATCCAACTTCAGCCTTGGGTCCTCGGCTTCAGCCGGTCTTTCTTATTTGTTTTTCTTCTTTGTCTTTTCTCATTTCTCCTTCTTTTCTCATGTCCTTTCTTATTTCTTTCTTTTCTCATTTTCATCCCTGTTTTCCTCGAGCCTCACCCTCAATCACTTCCAAGCTCACGCTCCTCAGACCAAGACCATCAATGACTCAACCCCAGCCAACGCACTCAGTCGTCTCCTCAATCCTAAGTCAATTCTGACTGGTGAGAGTTTCTCCGTCGTCATCTCTGCAACCTCATTCTGATTCATCTTTCAGCTTCCCAATCTCATCAACTCCCTCAGACGTGCCTTAATTGTTCACCCAAGTAACCAAACGTTTTCCAACTCCAAAGCGCCTCTGCCGGTCCCGTTGGTTCCTCTCATTTCCATCTACGCTATTGTTTTCTTTCCTCTCATTTGTGTTTCTTTTTTCAGTTCTTTTGTTTCAAACTTGTGTCTGATTCCAACTCTTTAGCCCCTCTGTTGGTCGTAATTCAATTCAGATTTCTCAAAAGTTTCACGGTTAAAAGCCAAAAGGCTCACCACAACGACCAACGGAGGCACTCACGATGGCGGAATCCTCTAGCAACTTCTCTGGAGATGGCTTCCGACAGGCAATGCTCAAAACTGCCCTGGAAACCATCCCCCTGCTCTCTGAGGACAATTACGGTATTTGGCGTGATAAGATGAATGGGATGCTCCGACTCAGAGGAGTACTGCCAACCCTTGAATCTGGATTGGATCAACTCTTGTCTCTGGATAATGACAAAATCCAACTCCTTCTTATTTCCAAGGTTGACTTGGTGACTCACAACAAAATTATCACTGCCACCAATGTTAACTCTGCTTAAGCCATCTGGCAAGCAATCAAGGAACAATACTCCTCTTCAGAAGCCTCCAATTGAGCCCAGATATTCAATGACTTTCTTCACATCTATTTCAAAGAAGAAGACATCACTCACTTTGTCACAAAAATTAAGACCTCAATCAAGAAGATGAACAATATTGGCATCAATCTTCCTCAAGACATCCTGGCCTATCTCATCCTCTTCAAGTTCCCTGTTGCTCTTCACAACCTCAAGCGCCAACTCATGCACTCCAACAAAACAATTGGAGTCGACTTTGTATGTAACCATCTCATTCAGTACAACAACAAAGTGAAGGCGGAATCCTCCAACAAAACCATTTCTGTACCCAAAACCGCTCTTGTGTCCAGCAAGAACAAATTCAAGTCTCAGTCAAGCAATTGCTGCGTGGACGGCTACCACAACCCCAAACAAGATAAGAACAACAAAGAAAGTGAGTGCTTCCACCTTCACCCAGAGAAGGCCCCGGAATGGTGGAGGGAAAACCAGGCTAAGTGGAAAGAGAAGCAGAAGGCAAAATCCGAATCTGCCCACTACCACGCGTTTGTCACGGAGTGGATTGAATCAAGAGTAACATCAAACCAGAACATACTGATGGACAGTGGCGCCTCGGCGCATTTCTTCAATGAAGAGAGGTTTTTCTCCAAGCTGATCAAATCCAACAACAGGGAACACATCTCAACGGGTAAAGACGGTGCAAACCTTCCTGTCAAAAGCTTGGGAACAGTCAAACTGGTCTGGAAGCACAAAATCATTGTCCTCAGCAACTGCCTCTTTGTTCCCAATTTGGTGGTCAATCTAATAAGCCCTGGGGAGCTGATTTCCAAAGGCTGCTCCCTGAAATCCTCCAAAGGACAGTTCCGACTCATCCGCAATGATCAATGCCTCCTGGAAGGCAGAATTGTCAAGAATCTGTTTGTGGTCAATAACCCCAGGAGCATAGGTCAGAACAACTGTTTCCTATCCCTATCCACCTCTAAAAAATCCATCACATCCACCCGCGACCTTCACCTCTCCCTAGGTCACGCCTCCATTGGCAGGCTCAGATAGATTCCTGACCTCAAGATCAACAACAACGACTTCTTTTGCAAGGACTGTGCCCTCTGCAAAATTGCCAAGTCGCCTTTCAAGACACAAGCCACCCTTGGGACAAAACCCTTTGAATGTATACATCTGGACCTTGTTGGACCAATCAAACCCAAGTCAAATTGAAAAGAAAAATACATCCTAATCATTGTGGACAATTTCTCTGGATAATTGAGCGGCATTCCTCTCTTCAGCAAGGAAGATACCCCTAACACTCTCATAGAAATCCTCAAACAAAAGAAGTCCAAATTAGGATACTACCCCTGCGAATTCTGTTCCGACGGAGGATCCGAATTTGTCAACAACAAACTCACCAGCTTCCTCAAGGAAATCGCATGCAAACAGCTTGTCTCTGAAACCTATCATCCCAAGCACAATGGTAGGGCGGAAAGAGCAAATAGAACTATTGTTGAAAGTGTGCGTACATCCCTCAGCTCCTCCAACCTACCCAAGAGGTACTGGTCGGAGATACTCAAAGCTTGTTGCATTGCCTTGAATCAGATTCCCCGCAAGGGCTGTCAATTGTCACCTTGGGAAATTATGCACGGAAGCTCCCTTCCACTCTCATACTTCAAACCCCTGGGAACCCCAGTCATTTACCTCAATCACCTCAGACCTAAGGGAAAGAAATTCCATCCAAAGGGCCTAGAAGGAAAGCTTGTCGGATATAACACAGAATTTTGTTTGTACAGAATACTCTGCCCCAATGGATCCATCATCTCAAGTAAGCATGTACGATTCAACGAATCATCCGCGAATCGCTGTGAATCAAATTCAGATCTGGATTTCTTGGTCAATGGATTTGAACTCAACCACGACCCAGATGTCCTGAAAAACTGATCCTCAACAGCGGAAGAAGAGTCCTCCACATCGGCCCCTCCTCCTGACAGGAACTTCACCCAGTACAGAGAGACGCCGGAAACCCAGTCGGACTCATCCAACTCAAACTCTCCAGAATCCATTGACTCAGAGACCTCAAACCACCCTTCCACGTCCCTGGAAGACCACTCACCGCAACCTAGTCCAATCCAGAAACCTCCTCCTCATCTCGCTCCTCCTCAACTCCTGCGAAATTGGACAAATCTTAGACCTCCGCAGCGCTACGGGTTCCACCACTATTTCAAACCCAAGACTTACCTCAAAGCCATCACTTGTGAAGAGGCCAAAAGATGGAAACAGGCGATAGGAAAAGAGATGGATCAATGTGAGGATCTGGAGGTGTGGGAAGAGTATGATGGGCCAGATCCCATTAATCCACTCAAAACTACCTGGGTCTTCAAGATCAAAGACAATTGCCACGACGACGCTCTTATCTTCAAAGCCAGGGTGTGCGTGAAGGGCTATAACCAAATTCATGGTCTCAACTTTGAAGAGACCTTTGCTCCGACTGGAAAAATTTCATCTCTCAAAGTTATCCTTCAATTTGCTCTAAGAGATAACCTCAAAATCAAGCAATTTGACGTCAAGGCTGCCTTCCTCCACGCACCCATTGACAAGGAAGTAATCATCAAGACTCCCAACAATTCTTCTTGACAGATCAAATATCTGAGACTCAAGAAGAGTCTCTACGGACTTAAACAGGCCCCAAAGAACTGGTACCACACCCTCACGAGTTGGATCAAGTCTACGGGATTTGTGGAGTCTGACAGCAACCCCTGCCTTTACAAATCAATGGATGGGAAGTCCTTTATATTCTTTCAAATCGACGATCTCATCCTTGTAGGAGATGGTAACAACTTCAAATGCAAATTCAACAAAAAATTCAAGAACTCTCAGTGCCACGCTCCCAACACCATCTTGGGAATGAAATTCAATCAGACCAGCGATTCAATTCTCCTCAGCCAACCAAAGCATATCACTCATGGTTTAGAAGAACTTGGACTATCAAACGCGAAAGGAGTCCAAACCCCTTACACCTCAACATCAATTATTGCTTGGGGGTGGGTCTCCTAAATTATATTGCGTCTTGGACCCGACCGGTGTGGTGCCCCATCCTGGACACCCTGGCTGGCTTAAGACCTCAATCCATAAACTGTTGCGCAAACGTACCGTCTGGCTGAACAACTTATCCTCAGGCTCATCCAAACCGTCCTTTACCCGCGCGCGTGCGCCGCGCCGCGCGCGCTGCGCTTCCATTAATCCGCGTCCCGCGCCGCGCCGCGCCGCGCTCCTTTCATCCGCACGCGTCGCGCGTCCTTTATCCGTGTTGCTTGTCATCTCCGCTGTTGTCATAGCACGTCCTCATCTTTGTTCATTTGGCAAATCCTTGGATCCGTCAAACCTTCCATTGCACTTGATCTATCAGTCATCGATCTCAAGGCCGTCAGGATTTACTCAACTTTCTCAAACCAATCTCCTATCCGCCCATCTGCGCTCTCATGGACTTCATCCGTCACCTTTCCTGGGACTCTCCCACCCACTTCCGCCTTTGGAAGAGTGCCAACGACCGCCTGCAGACATCCGCGGCGGTTTGGTTCATTTCTCTCTCCCACCCGCTTCCGCCTTCGGACAAGGGGTGGGTGACTCTGGTATTGTTACGCGCGCCCATCCACAGACGGACGCGAGTGACCACATGGTTGCCTTCCCTTTTCTGCTCTATTTGTAGAATCCGTTGTATATAGTCTAACAGGGCCTCCTGCCCATATAAGGAGGGGCTCTCCCCTGCCTTTTTTGATCATCATCAGGAAATCATCAGAACATGGAACAATCCAGAATGAAATCAGCACACCTTTGATCCTTGAGCCTCCATACTCAACCCTTGATCCCTGATCCTTATCACCAACCAATAGCCTTGCTGGTTGAAGAAAAATTCTGTCTGTTGGAATTTTTGAGTGTGTCATACCACTCCTTGATCCCTTTCTCTGACCATACTGGTCCTGATCCCTGATCACCTTTCTGGAGCCAATCAAGATTGATTGAAGAGGTCTTATTAAGCTTAAGACCTGGAGTGTTATACCTCCACTCAGCTTCTTTGGAGTTGCATTCTGCCAGCCTACTCTTGAGTCCCTTGAGAAGTGTTGAGGTTATCCTTGCTTCAAATCAGTTACTGTTTGTTTTAGAGCTTCTTAAACATTGTGCTTTGTCTTTTACAGCCACCCTTAGTTATCTGGTACCCTTCAAGAGCTTGATTGCGGAGAGTTGGGCAGGTTCATTGAGAACCTGGAGGTTGCTTGGGTTTGAGTTGATCATCCCCAATATTCTGCTGAAAACCAGAGTTATTAGCTTGTGGGCGTTGTTTACACACAACATCTTTTGTCCGTTGAACTCTAGGAAGACTTTAACTTCTTTTGTTCAAGTTTTCCCTGCAAAATCTTGTCTCAGATAGTGCTTTTCCGTCGCTACCAAACTATTATCATCTTTATCCTCTACTCCTTGATTCCTCATTTACCAGGTTCTGGACCTTGATCTTGGTTACATTTAAATATTTTTGTAACACTCAGGAGGGCAGCCTAAACAGCACCTTTCCCCTCCGCAGAACTTCCACGGCCTAGCACCGTTTGGAGTCTTACATTTGGTCCCCCAGGCCAGGATTGAACCAGCAACCTTGGGATTTACAGTCCCAACTTGAAGAATCAACTCCGAAATCCAATCCAATTTTTTTTCTTTTCTTTTTTTGTTCCTTTTTTTTCTGATCCGTGGAGGCAGCTTGGTCTAGAAGTAAGTCCCCCCAATTGTGCACTGCCTGGGCAAGATCCTTGTTGTTTTTGTGAAACTCTACTCTTGCCACACTTGTGAGCCACCTTGGAACTCTGCTTGTTTGGATCTCTTAGGAACCCTTCAACATGGAATCTGCTGGATCCTCTTTATCTGTTCGGGCCAAGATGGTCAAAATCAAACCTCAGAACAAAAATATAGGCTTCAATGGGACCAATATCAAACAATTCCTGGACTCCTATGGGATGGCTGCGGAAGTGGATGGTGCCAGTGAATATGATATGGCTTATCAGTTACGTTTTTTTATCTCTTCTGAAAAAGTTATGGAGGTTATTGAATCGTTTGAGGGATTTGAAACTCACAACTGGCGGCTCCTGAAGGAGGCTATGTTAGCCTATTGGGGAAAAATAGATGTAGCCAGATTTACTTTGCAAGACTTGGATGCCCTGGTTTCTCAATGGATCTCCAATGGTGGTATCTCCTCAGCCTCTGACTATCAGACTTTCAGAAAATCTTGGGACCCTATCCAGTCCTATCTTATCTGGAACAATCACATTGATACGTTGGAAAAAATTTGAGTGCAATTTTTTCAGTCTTTCTCTCCAGGAGTGCAGGAAAGAATTAAGGATGAATTGGTGAAATCTGGATCCATGATCACGACAAGAGAGAATCGATTCAAGCTCCCTGCTTTCATGGTTCTTAGGAATACTGTGGATAAAGTGATGAAAGGTCAAACAGCTCTTACCTTTGAAAAACCTAAAATCACTGAACCAGTCCTTGCCCCCTCTTTTCAAGCATCTAACAAAATCATGAATAAGATGGAAGCTAATCGCAGACCTAAACCCAATCATCAGACTCACTGGGAGACACCTACTATAGATGAGATCACTAAATTACTTCAGGCATTTGAGAATAAAATAGATCAGAAAATATCCTCTTTAGCCACTCCTAAACCTACTAATTCTGTTCCTAAGTCTACTATAGTTTGTTATTATTGCCATAGGGAAGGCCATGGTACCGGTAGATGTCCTGAACTCCAGAAGGACAAGGAGGAGAAGTTAGTAGAGCAGAAGGGAAATGATTTTTTCCTTCCTAATGGTGCTTTGATCCCTTTTGATTCGTCTCGACCGATCCGTCATGTGGTGGCCTCATACCAACCACCAACTCCTAAGAAGGCATCCTTGGTCTCTGTGGATTTTTGATCATCCTGTGGAACTCTACAACCTTGGTATCACCCAGCTATCACTTTTTCCAGCTTCCCTGGCACCTATCAATCCAATCCAGCTAGGAAACGCCATGAGGAACCAAAACCTCATAAGTCTCCTCCTGTTCCATCCTCCATTCTGCAAAAACCCGTTAAACGCCGATCTTCACCTGAGCCTCCTTCCTCTGATGTGGAAGGCATGGAAGTAGAAAGGGAACCGCTTATGGAAAGGTTCCAGGACAACACTGATCCTCCCCCTCTTCAACCTGCCCAACTCTCAGATCCTCTTCCATCACCTATTACACCTGATCTTCCTCCCTCCACCCAGCCCAAAGTTTGATTTGAGAGGGGCATCTCCAAGGACTACCCTAATGCTGTGGAAGGAGTATTAAAGAAAATTTCTGATCTTAAAATCCCCGATCTATCTGTGGCTGAACTCCTGTCAATCTATCCATCTGTGGCAGAAGGGATGAAGAAATGGGTTTCTTGTTGACGTGTGGAGATTGGTCCGGACAAATTAAAGGTCTCCTCTGGTACTCTGATAGAGGATTCTGGTGGAACAGATCCCTCTTCAGATACCAACCTGTATTCCTGTCCTCTTGGTTTTCTTCCATGTTGTCTTGGTGATTCAACTAAAACGGTTTCTCTCCTTGTGGATTTGGGTTCTCAGCTCAACTTGATTTTGGACTCCATGGCCTGCAAGCTTAAACTTAGCCCAAGGGTAAGTTTCAACTCTGCGGTCTATGGAATTGGGAATCAGTCCTGTGAACTGGTTGGTATTGCTGAGGATATTCCTGTTTGAATTGGTTGAAATATTGTTGGCACCTGTCACTTCTGGATCACTTGTCTGGATGGTCCCATGATCTTGGGAAGGCCTTTCTTAATGGACTTTGGTGCTACCCTGATGTTTTCTGATCAAGTTGGGGAGAGAATTCTCCTCCCTGATGCTGATGGCAGAAAGATTGAAGTCCCCCTTTGTTCTTTGGATTCTGGTCGTTGGCAAAGAGACTTCCCTGGTCACCCTCCCAAGTCTGTCCTGAAAGGAAAGCAGAAAGAAAACTCTCATTCCTTTCATCCTCATTTTTTAGAAAAATAGTTGGCCCTACTGATAGTTGTAGTTCTCCTCAGCCTCAGACTTCAACTCATGGACCAACTCCCACCTCAGAGGCCCATCTTTCTTTTTCCTCATCACTTTATTCTCATCCAAATAAGATCAAAACCCAAACATATGAAAAATTCAAAAAATCCAAAAATATTTCTTCTCTGTCTGGATCTGTTCTATCTTCTTTTCCTTTTTCTTTTCAGCCTGATCACCCATCTTCTATTCCGGTTTTGAATATCCGCAATGAGTCTAAAATAGATCTTGATCTCAATTCTTTTCTTGGTGGCTTTGGTATGAAAGAGTTTAATCTTAGGTGGAGGCAATTTGGGGTAGAAGTAAGTCCTACCAATTGTGCACCACCAAGGGCTTCTACTACTGTTATTTTTGAAACTCTACCCTGTGCCACACATGTGAGCAATGTTTTATCTTTTGGATCCTCTTTTATGGAGAAGGCACCTTTCAAGGACGCAGCAGAACATTGGACTTGGAAGATGTTGGAACACGGCCGCAGTTTTTGTAGTCAGGTTTCACTGGTCAATGCTTGGAGGAAGCAGGGATTCCTCTCCTTTGCCACCAAGTACAAACCAGTTGCAAAGAAGGCCCAGCCAGTCAACCAACCAATTCCTCTCAACCTCAACCCTCCTCTTATGTGTCCTCCGCTATCCCGCGATCCTTACTGTGGTCTATCCAAATCCCTCACTGGTCCATTTATTCCCTCTGGTCGGGTCACTGAAGAACGTCTGAAAGTGGTCAATTTTGGTCCAGATGGATGGCTTCTTCCTGATGAGTTAAATTTGATCAAAAATATATTGTCTCTAAGGGAAAAATCAATTGCATTCTGTGACGAAGAGAGAGGTCTCTTGAAAGAATCCTATGGTCTCCCTTACATCATCCCGGTAGTTGAACATGACCCTTGGCAAAAGAAAAAGATCCCGATCCCTGCTGCTAAAGTTGACGAATTCATCAAGTTGGTCCGCAAATAAGTCCGAACCGGTTTATACAAACAATTGACTTCTAGCTATTCCAGTCCTGTTTTCTGTGTTCTAAAGAGTAATGGTAAACTTAGAGTAGTTCATGATCTCCAACCTCTTAATAAAGTTACTATTAAAGACTCTGGCATGCCGCCTGCCACTGAAGAATTTGTTGAATCCTTCTCTGGGAGAGCTTGCTATGGTCTAGGTGACATTATGGGTGGCTATGACGAATGATCCTTGAATCCTATTTCTTGTCCCCTCACTACTTTTGATACTCCCCTTTGTCAATTTAAGTTGACTCGATTGCCTCAAGGTGCCACCAACTCGGTTGCAGTCTATCAGGCTCAGATGATGTGGATCCTCCAGGACGAAATCCCGAATCATGTGGGTATCTTTATTGATGATGGTGGAATTAAAGGTCCAGTTTCTGACTATGATAATGAGCTCTTACCTTGGCACTCAGGAATCCAACAATTTGTCAGGGAGTATGCTACTGTTTTGGAGAGAATTTTGTTTTGAATCGAGGAATCTGGCCTTACTGTCTCTGGATCAAAACTTGCCGCCTGTGTCCCTGCCTTGGAAATTGTTGGTCATATAGTCTGCAAGGACGGAAGAAGGATGGCACCCTCTAAAGTCAACAAAATCATCTCATGGCCTACCCCAATAAATCCAACAGAAGTTAGAGGTTTCCTAGGTGTTGTAACTTATGTCAGGATCTTCATTCCCTCATAATCCAAAATCTGTATTCCCTTGCGTCGCTTAACCAGGAAAGATGCTGAATGGATTTGGACCCAAGACTGCAAATGATCATTTCAGTTGCTCAAAACAATTGTTGGGAAAGACATTTTTTTGAAAAATATCACTTATGGACACGGAGCCGGCAAGATCAAGTTGGAAGTGGACTGGAGTTATCAACCTGTTGGGGCTGTTCTTACCCAGGAAGATGAAAATGGTTTGGATTGTCCTGCTCTGTATGAGTCTCTTCTTTTCTCAGATGTGGAATCCAGGTACTCCCAGCCAAAACTGAAACTTTGCGGTGTGGCCTGAATGTTGAAGAAGCTTCAGACTGTCCTTTGGGGTCAACACTTTGAGTTACAAGTCAATGCGCAATCTATTATTGAAATGATCAACGCCCCCAGCCTCCCAAATGCTCCCATGACTCGTTGGGTGGCTTTCATCCAGTTGTTCTCTTCATATTGTTCACAGGCCTGGAAAATCTTTCACCATGCCTGATGGTTTATCTCGACAACCTATTGGGGACAATGAATCAGAGGTTGGAATGGATTTTGATGAGGAAGAACCCCTGGTCCACCCTGTCTTTGCCTTCTCCTCCAAAAATTACTCTGGTTTCCAGCAAGGTTTCTGGCTTAAGTTGGAGCAGTACCTTTCAACTCTCCAAAGACCCCCTGATCTCTCTGCCAAAGAATTTCGGTCCCTTAAAAGGAAGTCCTCCAACTTCTTTGTCCAAGGTTCTAGGCTTATGAAAAGGTCAACTCCTTGTGCACTTGTTGTGGTCACTATCCCTTCCAAGCAAGATTCAATCCTGGAAAATCTCCATGAAGGCCTTGGTCATTGTGGGGAAACCAAAACTTATCAATGAATATCTGAACAATTCTGGTGGCCATCCCTGAAGAAATCCGTCGCTCAATGGTGTAGGAGTTGTGAAGTGTGCCAGAAACGTGATCTTAGGCGCCCGGCCAAAATTTGTTACCCTACTGGAGAATCCACTGTCTTTGGGAGGATTGCTATGGATGTGGTTCACATTAAGGCTGGTGGAGCTAAGTACCTCATTGTGGCTAGAGATGATTTTTCTGGATGGGTTGAAGCAAAGTTTCTTAAGAACCTCAGCTCTGAATCAGTAGCAGCTTTCCTTCATGAGACTTGGACAATGCGTTATGGCTTGGCCCAATCTTATTCTACGGATGGTGGCTCAGAATTTGGTGGAAAACTTGCTGAAATGATCCAATTGCTCCCTGGACAACATAGAGTTACTACTCCCTATTATCCTGAAGGACAAGGCATGGTGGAAAGAGGCCATGCTCCTTTGAAGGCTGCTCTTGTCAAATTGGCTGGTGAAAGTGGCAAGAATTGTTGAAAGTTTCTCCCCTTGGTCCTCTTCTCTGATCAAATTTCCACCAAGAGAACCACTGGTTATTCTCCTTATGAAATCATCTTTGGTCAGAGGGCTGTTCTTCCTCTTGATCTTGAGATGGAGTCTTTCTTGGGCATCCCCTGGGAACAAGTTTCCTCAACTACTGACCTATTAGTTGCCAGATCAAAGCAACTGGAGCAGAGTGAAGATATTTGTAACAAAGCTTATCAGAAGATGATGGAATCAAGAGCAAAATCAGTTCATTATTGGGAAGAAAAACACCGGAATCGAATCAGGGACCCTTTAAACCCTGGTGACCTGGTATTGGCTTAGAATCATTCCTTGGAAACTCAGTGGGGAAAGCTTTTCTCTAACCGCTGGAATGGTCCTTACCAAGTAGTCCGTCAAGTTAGAGGTGGATCATATCTTTTGGAGGAGCTGGATGGTACTCAGATGGCCAGAAGGTTCTCTGCTGATCAGGTCAAGAAATTTCACTCTTGTGGAGGCAACTCGGTCCGGAAGTAAGTCCTCCCAATTTGTGCACCATCTGGGCAAGATCCTTGTTGTTTTGTGAAAACTCTACTTCATGCCACGCGTGTGAGCACTTGGGACGCCTCCTTCATTTTATCTCAGCCACTTCTAGGATTTTTGGTTGGATCAACAAATTTTTTTCCCAACCACTCTCAGGATCAAAATGGCCATTTCTTTGGTTTCAATCATCTTTCTTCCTTTCTTTTTTTCTATGGCATCAAACTTGGGAGCAGACTAGGGACAGTCTGTAAGTTGGGGAGAGATGTGGTACCCCATCCTGGACACCCTGGCCACCTTAAGACCTCAATCCATAAACTGTTGCGCAAACGTACCGTCTGGCTGAACAACTTATCCTCAGGCTCATCCAAACCGTCCTTTACCCGCGCGCGCGCCGCGCCGTGCGTGCTGAGCTTCCATTAATCCGCGTCCCGCGTTGCGCGTCCTTTAACCGTGTTGCTTGTCATCTCCGCCGTTGTCATAGCACATCCTCATCTTTGTTCATTTGGCAAATCCTTGGATCCATCAAACCTCCCATTGCACTTGATCTATCAGTTGTGGATCTCAAGGCCGTCAGGATTTACTCAACTTTCTCAAACCAATCTCCTATCCGCCCATCTGCGCTCTCATGGACTTCATCCGTAACCTTTCCTGGGACTCTCCCACCCACTTCCGCCTTTGGAAGAGTGCCAACGACCGCCCGTGGACATCCGCGGCGGTTTGGTTCATTTCTCTCTCCCACCCGCTTCCGCCTTTGGACAAGGGGTGGGTGACTCTGGTATTGTTACGCGCGCCCATCCACAGATGGACGCGAGTGACCACATGGTTGCCTTCCCTTTTCTGCTCTATTTGTAGAATCCGTTGTATATAGTCTAACAGGGCCTCCTGCCCATATAAGGAGGGGCTCTCCCCTGCCTTTTTTGATCATCATCAGGAAATCATCAGAACATGGAACAATCCAGAATGAAATCAGCACACCTTTGATCCTTGAGCCTCCATACTAAAACCTTGATCCCTGATCCTTATCACCAACCAATAGCCTTGCTGGTTGAAGAAAAATTCTGTCTGTCGGAATTTCTGAGTGTGTCATACCACTCCTTGATCCCTTTCTCTGACCATACTGGTCCTGATCCCTGATAACCTTTCTGGAGCCAATCACAATTGATTGAAGAGGTCTTATTAAGCTTAAGACCTGGAGTGTTATACCTCCACTTAGCTTCTTTGGAGTTGCATTCTGCCAGCCTACTCTTGAGTCCCTTGAGAAGTGTTGAGGTTATCCTTGCTTCAAATCAGTTACTGTTTGTTTTAGGGCTTCTTAAACATTGTGCTTTGTCTTTTACAGCCACCCTCAGTTTTCTGGTACCCTTCAAGCGCTTGATTGCGGAGAGTTGGGCAGGTTCATTGAGAACCTGGAGGTTGCTTGGGTTTGAGTTGATCATCCCCAATCTTCTGCTGACAACCAGAGTTATTAGCTTGTGGGCGTTGTTTACACACAACAGCTTTTGTTTGTTGAAATCTAGGAAGACTTTAACTTCTTTTGTTCAAGTTTTCCCTGCATAATCTTGTCTCAGATAGTGCTGTTCCGTCGCTACCAAACTATTATCATCTTTATCCTCTACTCCTTGATTCCTCATTTACCATGTTCTGGAACTTGATCTTGGTTACATTTAAATATTTTTTTAAAACTCAGGAGGGCAGCCTAAACAGCACCTTTCCCCTCCGCAGAACTGCCACGGCCTAGCACCGTTTGGAGTCTTACACCGGACCTCAGCTTCTTGGTTTCAAGTCTTGCCAGGTTCCAGAACAAACCCGGCCTGACTCACCGGAAGGAGCTCAAGAGGACCTGGCAATACCTAAAGGCCACCAAAGACGTGAAACTCACCCTAACTTATGACGGATCCGCTAAACCCCTGGTATTCTACAGCAACTCTTCCTGGGGTGAGGATCCCACTTCAAGGAAGTCCCAATCGGGCTACTTGGGATTTTCTTTTGGCTCAGTAACATCTTGGGAAAGCTTCAAACAACGCAACATCACTTACTCCTCGACCAAAGCCAAACTCAACCCCCTTCTAGATTCCTTCCTGGAAGGTTGATGGCTCAAACACCTTCTGGGAGAGGTGTTCAACGTCTCCATCCCCTTCACAACCCACCTCATCAACAACAAAGGCCTTGAGGACAAACTCAAGCAATTCGGGTCCAAAGCCAAGACAAGGCACATGGACCTCAAGACCAAAGGTTTACAGGAAGAACTTGCACTTGGCAACTTGAAAGTCAAACTCATAACTACGGACCGCATGTTGGTGGATCCCCTAACCAAAGCAGTGGCTTAACCGGCCATCCAAGCCTTTGTATGTATCCTCAACCCTGATTTCAAACTTGACAACTCATCCTAGTCAAACTCTCTCCAGTCATGGGGAGTGTTGAGATGCTGAGACACTGCGTGCCCAATCTTCAGCTTACATAATCCGCGGAACCCCAGAGAGAACCGGAGAGGTCTTGACCTTCAACTCAGAACCGGGGGGAATTGGAGACCCGCTCTTTCTCTTGTTGATCCCCACTCGAACTTCATCCAACTTCAGCCTTGGGTCCTCGGCTTCAGCCGGTCTTTCCTATTTGTTTTTCTTCTTTGTCTTTTCTCATTTCTCCTTCTTTTCTAATGTCCTTTCTTATTTCTTTCTTTTCTCATTTTCATCCCTGTTTGCCTCGAGCCTCACCCTCAATCACTTCCAAGCTCACGCTCCTCAGACCACGACCATCGACGACTCAACCCCAGCCAACGCACTCAGTCGTCTCCTCAATCCTAAGTCAATTCTGACTGGTAAGAGTTGCTCCGTTGGCATCTCTGCAACCTCATTCTGATTCATCTTTCAGCTTCCTGATCTCATCAAATCCCTCAGCCGTGCCTTAATAATTCACCCAAGTAACCAAATGTTTGCCAACTCTCAAAGCGCCTCTGCCGGTCCCGTTGGTTCCTCTCATTTCCATCTATGCTATCATTTTCTTTCCTCTCATTTGTGTTTCTTTTGTCAGTTCTTTTGTCTCAAACTCGTGTCTGATTCAAACTCTTTAGCCCCTCTGTTGGTTTTAATTCAATTCAGATTTCTCAAAAGTTTCAAGTTATTCCTAGGAAGTTTTGGAATCCATCCTCTTTCTAGTATGTAAGGGGCTTCTTTGGTAGTAGAGTGATTACTGCTACTATAAGCCATCTCCAGGGCTGGGAGTAGGCTTACCCAATCATGGCAATATCCCTCTGATTTTTTGTATTCTAGGCCAAAGCTAAAAAGATTTCTTAATATATCTTCCAAGGTTTGTATCATTCTTTCAGCCAATCCATCAGTCTGTGGATGGTATGCTGTAGAAAAGGCTAAAGTAGTACCTAGTATATCATTTAGATTCCTCCAGAATTCAGAAGTAAATTTGGGGTCTCTGTCACTAATTATAATCTGAGGTATACCAACATCAGCTATAATCCTATTCCAAAATAGCAAAGCCACATCCATAGCATTGTATTCTTTGTGGTTAGTTAAGAATTTTTTCTTCTTGGAGTATCTGTCTACTATAACCAGGAAAGAGTTATATGAGTATGTACCTCCAGGGGGGAGGCCTGTGAAAAAATCCATATTAATTATTCTTCACCTACTTTTGGGTTCAGAGACCTTTTGTACAAGTCCAAAACTTTTGCCAGTAGTTTTATTAGATTTTTGCAAAGTCTCAAAACTAGCAACATACTTAATAGTAACTTCTCTCCAGTCAATCCACCAAGCAGTCTGTTTTACTTTCTCCAAGGTCCTTTCAGTGGATAGATGCCCTGATGAACAGTTGTCATAGCACTCTTGAAGTATGTGTTGTATATACTCTTTGCTGCTCAGTACCAACACACTGGAATGTTGGTTTCTGTAGTAAAGGAGACCATCCCAAAAGGTAAACCTTCCTGCTTTATAGGTTTTGAGTATTGAGGCAGGTAAACTATTTATCAGGGCTGCTTCTGGGGATTCACATTTGATAATAGAAATCAGCAGCTTGATATCAGAGGAATATTTCTCTCTTACTAGATTAAAGAAAGCAGTATCTAATTCACATACGTGGATCCCCATAATTGGAGCATCTAATGCAAAGAAATTGATTTTTAAGATAGGAAAGATATCCTGATCCTCAGGGTAATATGCTGGATTTCCAGGGTCATTAGGAAAGGAATTACCACTTAGACTATCAGCATTCTGGTTTTTAGCTCCAGCTTTATGCACTATGGTCATCTGCTGTTGAAATTTCAATCTCACAGCCGCCGACTACTGTTCATCTACGTCATACGTCTTGTCTCAACCTCACGGCCTTAGTCTACTCTCATCTGTGTCATATTTCAAATCTGTCCCATATGTGAAATCTGTCACAAAATCCTGTCGCTCCAGTCCCCTCTACTGTCTCTCCTGCCTTGACTCCCTTCCGGTCTCTCATTTTCTCATCCATCCTCCATCCTCCATCTTCTACTCATTCTGTTTTCAATTCCATTTTCTTTCTTACTTCACTTCCTTTGGAACCAGCACTATAAACTCCTCCATAATTGGAGCTCCAACTTAACACCGGTTCCTCAACTCAGCCTTTGACTCAGTCACCACTTGCGGCTCTATCAATCATCCTCATTGCTCCTCAACTTGGCCTTTGACTCAGTCACTACTTGCAACTCTATTGATTATACTCAATCACTACTTGCGGGTCTATCAATTATCCTCATTATCTTCAGATAATCCTTCACCGCCTTCTATCCACATTGCGGCCGTTGTTCTCATTTGGTGAGAAAGAGATTTTTGTGTCTCAGTCAAGATTCCTTCATCTCATTCTGAATCTTTGTCACTAGTCTACTCCGTTTCTTTCCATCTATCCTAGGTTCCTGAGGCTTCTCATTCAAAATATTTGTTTTTTTCTTCATATTTGCTCATTATACGGGGTAGGATCCTTGTCTATTTCATTCTGCCATGGTCAATTATTGAATCTCCTGTTTTTGTTAGTCTGGTCTTATACTTTTAAAGCAATCAATTAGATCAATTTTCTATCACAATTAACAGTCAAACGCAATCTCCCATTGCCATCCTCTCAAGACCACGTCCGTCTCAGCTATAATGGACAACATCAATCCAACAATTCTTCAAACCACCTTGGAGGCCATTCCTGTTCTCACCAAGGACAACTTCACCATCTGGAAGACTAGGATAAAATCACTTCTAAACCTTGCTAAACTAAAAGATACCATTTGATCTAACACAGAAGAACTACAGGCCGTTGAAAACACCATTCTCACCTCAATACTAATCTCAAAGCTTTCTCCGTCCATCCATACAACCGTTGTATCAGCCAGCAACAAAGAAAGTGCCAAGGAGATATGGCAAGCAATCCACAAACACTTTGTGTCCTCTCAACCATCCAATCGAGCTTGATTATACAGCCAATTTGCCTCTATTGTATTTGATGAGAGCAATATACAACAATTTATCCTGGATGTTAAGAACGGTGTCAATAAACTACACAAAATCAGAATTGTCCTTCCTGTCAACATTCTAACTTACATGATCCTTGACAAGTTGCCGGATTCTCTGAGAAGCATCAAACGGTCAATTACTCATTTGAATGTCCAGTCTGAAATTAATCCCAATGCTGTTCTAGATCATGTTTGCATTCATATGAATGAATTAAGAATGAACAACTCATCAGCTTCCTCATCCAATCAGATTGCTTCTCTCTTTACCGACGCATCTGGGAAATGCAAACCAAAGAAACACAATACTCTTGCAAATCACCCTAAGCACAAGTGCTGGATGTTGTACCCTCACCTCAGACCAAAGAACAACAGTTCCCCTGAATCATAGACTTATGTCAGCTGTCTCTCCATTTCTAGCTGTCAAGATTCTCTCAACTTTGTTCTTTATTCCCGCTCATCCAATCACATGGTTTCTGACCCTAATTTGTTTAAGAATCTTGATCTCTCATAAAAAGGAATGATCAGTACGAGCTGCGGAAGAAATTTGCTGGAAGTAAAAGGAAAAGGAGAAGTTGACCTGAAATGCGATCTGGGAGATGTCAAACTTCATGACGTGCTGTTTGTTCCTAATCTCTCAATCAACCTGATATCTTTGAGAAGACTCCTTCTCGATGACTACCTTGTTGATTTCCAGTCCAACATGTTTTCTCTCTACAAACTTGGCAATCTTGCAATGAAAGGACATTACTTCAACCACATTCCTTGTCTCAGATTCTATCTTCCTACCTTGTCCACGTACCAATCTCATCTGTCCTATTCTGAAAACCTTCACAAGTAGCTGGGACACGTGAGTTACCATAGATTGAGACATAAGCTGAATATCCCTGTCAAGAAAACAGAGAATTGTAAATCGTGTGCTATTTCAAAGGTGACCAGAGCATTGTTTCACTCACGAATCTCATCCGCTGACCGCGTCTTTCAAGAGCTAAATCTCAAAACAATTGGGCCCCTACCTCCTTCAAGGAACGGACACAAGTATCTCATTACCGTCACTGATGCGTTCTCTCAATACGTGGCTGTTATTCCGGTCACCAGTAAGGAACTAATCCCTTCATTACTTGCTGAAGCTATTGATTTGGAAGCAAAACAATTCAAATACTATCCTTCCATCCTGCACTCCAATCATGGGACTGAATTCAAGAACTTCAAGCTTGCAGATTTCTGTAAGAAAAACCTTATCCGTCAGTGATTTTCCAATCCGTATACCCCTCAACTGAATGGACTGGCTGAACAATTTAATCAAACCATCATAGAGTCAATTTGCTCAAACCTGAAAGACTCCAATATCCCCATAGGAATGTGGCACAAAGTGGCTCAGGCTTCAGCCTTAGCTATCAACCAAATTCCATCCCATAAAAGCAAAAAGTTGCCTTATGAGATGTTCAAAGGCGCAAGGCTTCCCTTATCTTATTTCCATCCACTAGGCGCTCCTGTTTCCTATCTCATTCTTCCCAAGGCTGCTGGATTGAAACTACTCCCTCCACAAGAGATTGGTCACCTAATTGGGTACAACCCTGAAATTCAATCCTATAGAATTCTCACTTCATCCGGAAAGGTACTAGACTCCAAGCATGTTTGATTCCTAGACATAGATTGCAAGCCCTCAAATAATTCTTCCTCCAAAGAATGGATTCCCAAATGGAAAACTCCCAATCTCCCTCAAAAAGAACCTGAACCCTTGAATGAGGAACCGGCAACGCTGGAAACTCTAAGTTCTCCCTCTGATCAGTCTCCTCCTGAGGATCAATCATTAACTGGACCGTCTTCAGGAGTGTCTGAATCTGTGTATGAAGATGCCAGCAAAGAAATTGCACCCTCTTGCGTTCTAAGAGAAAGAAATCTTGCCGTAAATTCTCTCAAATACAGCTATCTATCAACAAAACTGGATCTTGACAAAGTCCAAATTTCCAAACAAGAAGAACTCATGAGTATTGAGCAACATGAAGTGTGGAAGGATGCAACCAAAATACCAAGTTGTTGGCTCAATACTCTATGGGTCGATTGCCTCAAGCTTGCCACAAATTCCTCTCCTGAACGCATCAAGTCCAGACTGTGCATTCAAGGTTCCAAACAGGAATCCGGGGTGGACTGCTTTGATACATTCGCTCCCACTGGGAAATTCCCTTCTCTACTTCTTCTTCTAACTCTTGCGGCTGAAAAAAATCTTCCTGTCCGGAAATTTGATTTCAAAAGCGCATTTTTGTTTGCTCCCTTAGAGGAAGAGATATACATTAAAACTCCAAAAGAATCTGCCCGCACCAGTCCATTTCCCAAACTCAAGAAATCTCTTTATGGTCTAAAACAGGCTCCAGCCAACTGGAACCGCACCCTCACTGGATGGTTTGAAGAAATTGATTACCAACAGTCTCAGTCGGACGCCTGTGTCTTTATTCATAGAAACCAAGACTCTTTTATTTTTTTCCATGTTGACAACTTAGTTGTGGTGGGTAAAACTGATGCATTTGAAGAACTGTTCCTTCATTGCTTCCCTAACTCGTTAGCTCATGATTTAGACACATTATTGGGAATGAACGTAGAATTGGATGGAACCAGTTTCTTGCTCTCTCAGTCCAATCTCATAAACAAGGGTATTCAACTGCTGAATCTTTCTGAATGTTGATCAGTCGCCACTCCTCTTACACCCGGTATCCAACTGAATCCTGCGTCTGATGAGGAACTCAAAGAATTTGAGTCTCTGGGTATAAACTACAGACAATTCACCGGCATTCTTAACTATCTATCTTGTCGATTGTGTCCCAAAATTGCAGCTGCATCATCCATTTTATCCAGATTAAACCATCAAGCGGGCATTCTTCACTGGAGGGAAGTAAAGCATTGCTGGAAATATCTGAAATCAACCATCAACTACAAACTGAGACTTCAACCGCAGACATCAGAAAATCCAAAAATAAACATGTACACCAATGCCATGTGGGCGGATGATCTTGAAACCAGAACCTCCCAAAGTGGAATCGTGGCCTTCTGGAAAAACTGCCCTATCTCTTGGACATGCAACAAACAAAGAAATATAACCTTATTGTCCACTGAATCAAATCTCAATGCTCTTTCCAATGGCGTCCAAGAAGATTATTGGTTATCTAACTTGATCTCTGAACTGTGGAACACAAAACCATCTCCTTCTCTTTTTCACATTGACAATAAATGATTACTTGAAAAAATCAAACATTTTGGATTGAACTCAAAAACCAAACATCTCAACATCAAAGTCAAACACATTTGTAAACTATACAATGAAAAAAAAATCCTTATCTCCCTTATCTTGTCATCCAAAATGATAGCGGATGTGCTTACTAAAGCTGCTGCATCTCAATCCTTGAACTTATTGAATGCCCGTTGTTTTCACTCTTCCTCATCAAATGATCCGGGGTGTTGAAATTTCAATCTCACGGCCGCGGACTACTGTTCATCTACATCATACGTCTTGTCTCAACCTCACGGCCGTAGTCTACTCTCATCTGCATCATATTTCAAATCTGTCACAAATGTGAAATCTGTCACAAAATCCTGTCGCTCCAGTCCCCTCTACTGTCTCTCCTGCCTTGACTCCCTTCCAGTCTCTCATTTTCTCATCCATCCTCCATCCTCCATCTTCTACTCATTCTGTTTTCAATTCCGTTTTCTTTCTTACTTCAATTCCTTTGGAACCGGCACTATAAACTCCTCCATAATTGGAGCTCCAACTACACACCGGTTCCTAAACTCAGCCTCTGACTCAGTCACCACTTGCGGCTCTATCAATCATCCTCATTGCTCCTCAACTTGGCCTTCGACTCAGTCACTACTTGCAACTCTATTGATTATACTAAATCACTACTTGCGGGTCTATCGATTATCCTCATTATCTTCAGATATTCCTTCACCGTCTTCTATCCACATTGCGGCCGTTGGTCTCATTTGGTGAGAAAGAGATTTTTGTGTCTCAGTCAAGATTCCTTACTCTCATTCTGAATCTTTGTCACTAGTCTACTCCGTTTCTTTCCATCTATCCTAGGTTTCTGAGGCTTCTCATTCAAAATATCTGTGGTTTTCTTCATATTTGCTCATTATACAGGGTAGGATCCTTGTCTATTTCATTCTGCCATGGTCAATTATTGAATCTCCTGTTTTTGTTAGTCTGGTCTTATACTTCTAAATAAATCAATTAGATCAATTTTCTATCATCTGGCCTCTATACTTTTGTATAGAAATTTGCCACCTGAGCATATGTCTACTGGGAGTCTTCATGTTAATGAGAGTTCTTACAGCTTTAAAGTCTGTAGTTACTTGTAAAGTTGTGCCTTCTAAGTAATAGTGTAAATTTTCTAGAGCCCATAACAGATCCAATCATTCCATCTGACTGCCTCCATATCTTTTCTCAGTGTCTTTGATCTGTCTAGGTATGAAAAGTACTGGTTTGTCCACTGGTTTGTCTTCTTCTATTGTTTCTTGGGGTAAGGCAGCTTCGCACCCTTCCATGGAAGCATCAATGTACAGCTTAAAGGTTTAGAGTAGTCTGCTTGAATGAGTAAAGGAGTGGAGGTCATAGCTATTTTCAATTCTTCATATTTTTTCAACCTCTCATGTGTTATTTCAAATAGAGTGTTATTGTTGCATATTTCATACAGAATTTTAGTTAGCATAGCAAACTTTGGGATGTATTTTCTGCAGTAACTGCAAAAAACTAATCAATGATAGAAACTCTGTTTTATTCTGAGGCGTGGGTCTGTTCATTACAGCTGCTATCTTTTTCTGGTCAGCAGCTAGAGTTAGACAAGAGACTATGTCCTAGAGCTTTTAGTTCTCCATATCCAAAGTTACATTTCTTCATGGAGACTTTAAATCCTGCTTTGGAGATAGTTTGGAGAACTAATCTTATTTGGTTTATATGAGTCTCCCAATCATCAGAATATATGATAACATCATCTATATAAAACATCATCCATCCTTGTCTGATTTAACTACCTAGAACTGTATCCATTGTTCTCTGGAAGTGTGATGGAGAATTCTTTATACCAAAGGGCATCCTGAGGTATTCTTATATTCCTAAGTGGAAGAATATTTTCATAAACTTTCTACTTCCAGGGCTTATAGGTATCTGGTGGAACCCTTTAAGAATATCCATAGTAGTGATGTATTTAGCTTTTGACAAGTTATGCAGAGCATGATCAATCCGGGGTATAGGATAATATTCTGCTTGAGTGTAGTTATTCAGCATTCTGAAGTCTCCTACCATTCTTGAATTATCATTATGCCAAGCTATGGTTACAGGAGTAGTCACATCTACTTGTTCATTATGCCCTACTTTCATCAATAATTGTAGGTCTATAAGTTCTTGGATGTGTTCCTCAAGAGCTATTCTAGATTTAAGACTATAGGGATAAGCCAGTCTTCTTAGGTTAGGAGGATAAGGAGGCTTAATAGTCAAGGTAAATACCATGTCATTTCCTTTAATATCTCCAATGGGATGATCTCTAGTACAGAAAGCATTTTGATTATCACAACAGATTGTCAATATATCATTCTTCTGTACTTCAGAAAGTTTCTCATTTAGAGCTGCTTGAGAGAAGTATTCTTGATTGAGTTCTTCTAAATTCTTTTGATAATTAGAAGATGGGAAGTTAGTTTCAATAGTGCATATCTTAAACTTCTTGTCCCAGTTACCACCCACAGTGAAATAACTTCCTTTACTTTGGAACAAATCTATGCCATATAGACATAAAGCATCATTTCCTATTATCAGGCAGTCACATAATCCGTTGAGAAATACTACAGATTCCACTTGGATCCTCAAAGATCCTTTGGTATGGGGCAGTATTATAGGAGCAGTCCATACTCCAATAGAATTCATAGTAGAGTTTCAAGAACTAAATTTGGCTTTTGGGATGGGCAAAAGGTGGTCTTTCCAATTGGGATGCCATTTTTTCAAGAATTCAGTGCAAACACATGAACAGAAAGCTCCACTTTAAAGTAATAACCTTATAGGACTGTCTTTATCAAATCCAGTTGCATAACAAGTTTGACCAGTAGTATAACTCTTAACACTCATAAGTTTAACTTTTCATGGTTTAACATCAGTGAAATGTCTAGGAATTATGGTGGGGTCCCATTGTTGGGGCAAACTTGAGTCACCATGGATGTTATTGATTTCCATAGAAGTGCCTATATCTCCTTCTATTACATTGACAGGGTTGTTCAGGATCAATTTACATTCAGACAGAGATCCTTCAGTATCAGCTGTATCTTCATAGTTCTGATTCCCTTCAATCTCATGTTCTCCTTCCATTACTGCTATCTTTCTTTTTGGTAATGGGCAGTCTTGTCTCATATGTCCTGTCTTGTTACAGTTCCAACAAGTTCCAGGCATTCTCTCTTTATCCCTGTTCTCATTAGGTTTCTTATTATCAGGGAAATTTATCAGAGGTGGTTTTTCTCTGGTTTTTTTTTTGTTTTGAAGTTATCCTTGGGTATAGAAGGAGCCTTCTTGTATAACCCATTTATGTCTATCACTTTTTCTAACACATTGATTAGATTTGGTAAGTCAGCATCCATACTCATTCTGCATCTCACACTATGGTTAAGATTTCCAGGGCATAGGTTCAGAAGTCTTTCATTAACCTCCTCTTTATCAGCATCTGGATAGAAGCAGTCTATTCTTCTTTTCTTTTCTAAGCAAGATTTGTGAGGTTTATCCTTTGAGGGGTCAAATGAGGAATTTTTGAAATTTTTGAAATTTTTCATGATTTTTCTTTTCCACATTCTAGAACCAAATTGTTCTTTAATTAAGAGTTTCCAAGAATTCCATGTTAAGGATCCTACTTCTTCTCTTTTACTATTAAACCAGTCTAGAGCTGCTCCTTCAAAGAGTCTGGGCTTCCTGACTAAGGCTATAGCTTCTGGTAGGTCATAAGAGTTTATGGTGTAGTCAATAAATTTGATGAAATTTATATGGTTGTATTCTCCTTCACCAGAGAATTTAGGCCATTCCAAGATGGGGGGTAAAAGCTTGAGGGCTTTTTCCCTTTCAGGAGTAGGACTAGGCCTGAAAGTTTCATTCCTATGCATTCCTAATAAGGGTGGTGCATAAGGAGTAGTTGTTTGTCTGGGAGGTTTTGGTTCCTCTGCGGTACTCCCCAAGGGGTTGGTCAGATGGACTTTTAATTCTCTAAGATTATTTTGATCAGATTAATTTGCAGTCCACTTTATTATTAAGAAGATCTAATTTTTCACTAAGGGGCAGAATGGAGTTGTTACTAGTATTTGTTAATTATTCTCTAATAGGCTGAAGGGACATAACAAAATCTTCTTGGATACCTGATAAAATATTCTCAATGGTTTGAGTCTGATTATTTTTACCTTGGTTTAATGTCTCCAATAGCTGTTCTGTATGTTCCTTAATATCTTCTATCCCTACATATTTTGATTGGTTACTAATTGATTTAGCTACTACTGAGGTCAACTTCTTAAATTGGGTGTAAACACTATCCAATTCCCACAAAAAATTTTAAACTTATGACGCATATCATTAGAAAAGGAAGTAATTACATCAGAGGTTGGTTTAGACAAGAAACTGGTTTCAGAATTAGAAGCTAATTGTGGTACAACCTTTTCCAGTTTTGAGCTAAGGATATTAGCTGATCCCAATCCTTCTTTCACTTTGGCTTTGGATGGGAAGAAGATCTCTTCTTTCCTAATAATCTGCCTTTCAGTTGGGCTAATTGATCCCAGGGATTCCACTTTTCTACATAGGACTCTACCTCTTTCCTGGGGATCATTTTCTGAAGAGGTATCTGGTTAGCCTTTGCCTGGGATATTATCTTTTTCATAGATACTACGTCCTCCTTGGCTTGGGCTTCTTTGAATTCTTCCCAATATTTCATGTGCTCTCTGACTAAGTCTTTGATCCTGGCTTGCTTGGCCAGATTGTGCTGGAGTGGCTGCAGGGAACCTTCTTTTGATGGAGGAACCTTCTTGTGATGGAGGTGGGCTTGATTCTACTACCTTCTCAGGCTCTAGGTTGGGGGAGGGCAACAGTACTTTGGGCTGTTCCATGTCCACCAAAATTTGATTCACGGGTTCCAGCCCCCTCATTGTCAGCTCTCTGATACCAGAAACCTTGCAGTCCTTTAGCTAAAGAGAGTGATAAAAATGCTGGAATGATAATAATAATTATTATTCCAATAATAAACGCTTAGAATCTCAAATAAGGGCAGTTTCAAGGTTTAATTGGTTTGGTAGTAAATGGTTTTCAATATAATATAAAAGAGGGGCCACAGTATTATACTACTGGGGATCTTTACAGACTAGCAACCTCTCTTCAAGGGGCCTCCTTAGGCAGTTTTTAAGAACCTTGGAATAAAGATGGGTGCCTTAGAAAGGATTCATTCCACTAGTGGCAGGGCTTAACAGCTCAAACGGCCTAGACAGGAAGGGTAACACTCAATCTGAGCACTTTTACCACAAAAATCCTGAAATAATTGGAAGGTTTTCAGAGCAGATGGGGTAGATTTCTCCACTAAACTTCAATGGTTGATTGGTTATAAAGGTAAAATAATACTACTGCAGAATAAGTCATAAATCAATTGCTTGTCTTCATATAAGCACTTGACTAACAATCACACTGTGTCTGATTGATAATAAATAATTCCTGGTAAACTGATTAACTGATTAGATCAAAAGAGGTCTGTATAAATATCTTTTTTGGGTGATTTTGGTCTTCTCAGGGCACATAGAGAGGGTTCTGCTCGTGGGCTGAGGCTGGAAATCCAGTCAGGGCAAGATTAGCACGTCCACTTGGTGCTGTCAATCAGCTGTCTTTAGATCTGCTGGATTTCTGTACTATTTTAGCCACAGGATCTGTTAATTAGTTATGGGGTACATTCCATCATTCTGTACTCATCCTTCATTTTTAATATTGATATTTCTTTGAAGCGTGCAGATGTGGATATTTACTGATTTTCCGTCATCTGCTGATTATTTAGATAATTTTTAATAATTTTTATGAAGACTTCTTGTAGTGTTTCGTGGTCTTCAAAGATCAAGATCCGTGGTTTACGTGGTAGTCCTTGATCTTTGATTTATTATTAAAAATTGTTTAAAACTTAATTTTCATTAATTTTATTTAAGTTTTGATCTTTTTGGATCATTATTAATGCATATGTCCATTTTTTACATATACTAGGCAACCCTAACTAGGTTGTAGCTCTTCTGAGCGGTACCTAGTTGTCAGATTAGTCACGACTGATACAGGCGCGGTGATCAGTAGTACAGATGCGCGCAGGGTAGGATCCGCTGCGTGCGTGGCAGAATCAGCTGCGCGCGGGTCTCTAGTACGCGGGATCCTGCTGCTGCTAGTACGTAGGGTTATGTAATGATGCGGGGCTGCGCGCGGGAATTGTGACATAACACATTTCTGCGTGTAACTCCTAAAATATACACAACACATCAATTCTGAGTGAATTTTAGGTGTAAACCCTATACGCGACAATACGTGTGAAACATTAGAATGGCCAAAAAGTGCCATACAGGTATCATAATTTTTAGTACTTTTTCTTTTAATTATTTTAAAAATATAAGGACTTGGAATTCAAGGGTGGGGTCAGTGAGTGACCCTACCTAATTTTGGGTGTGGAATCCATTCCTGTAATAATATTTCTAAATTTCTCACTCCTTACTTTGTTAATTGAGGTATTCTTATTTTTCATATTTTGTGTTACTATTTGACAGTTTTGCTCTGTATATAGTAGCAAGCTGGCACTCATGGTTGTCATTATTGGTTGCCTCATGGTTACTGGGGGCTCCTGGAAAAGATCCATAGGAGGGAAATCTCCCTGAGGCCCTTGTGTTATGTCTATTCATGTTGAATGAAATATTTATAAGTATTTTTATAAAGAAAAATCCATGATAATAGGGCGTATCAAAGTTAGCAAACCCGCCATTAGAAACCCATCATTTTTTTTGACGAAACCCGCGATTTTTAATGGCGGGTTTCTGAAATACACATACCCCCTAACTGGTGTATTTCAAAATGGCGTTTTTCATGAAAATGGCGGATTTAAATCATCAAACACGCCATTAAACCCGCCATTTATGCATCATCATCCATCCACCATCCATCACATCAAAAACACCCATCCACATCAGCAAATCCATACCAGTCCCATCTCCATTGCATCACACACATCTCTATTGTTTTTCACATACCTTCACATACCCATCTTCACACAAATCCCATCATCATCTCATCACCCCACATCACTCACCACCTTTCTCAACATGTCCAATCAAACATCCCGCCAGCAAGTTGAAAACGCAAAAAGCTTACTGAACTTTTGCTACTGTTTGACTCCCATTCAGACTCTGATTCAGACTCCGATTTGGAATCAACTTGGTTAGCTTTGAATTCTCTTTTGGCAAAGCAATACATGGTTCCAAGAATACACACTCTCCATAACCCTATGTATGAAAGGCAAAAGCTTCATCTCATCCCTGACTTAAGCTTCCAGCAACTGTTCCAAACTTTGTTGCCTTCTTTCATGAAACTTTTGGCAATGATTGAAGACCACCACATCTTCCAGAACAATTCTTGCAATCCTCAACGCAATCCAGCCATCCAACTTGCCGTTGCTCTTTGTAGATTGGGGTCAAATGGAAATGGAGCAGCAATCCATCAATTGGAAAATCTATTCTCAGTCAGTTACGGAAGCATTGACTTATACACCAAAAGAGTCATGATTGCTATCCTATCTTTCCGTTGCTTGGTCCTTTCATGGCCAACCAAAGAAGAACGCAAGGAGATATCTCAAGTAATGGAGACAGAAGGCTTTCCTGGTTGCATTGGTTTTGTTGATGGAACCACCATCCCCTTGAGTCAAAAACCCAACCTAGATGGCAACCACCATTTTGATTGTAAAAAAAGGCAATTGATTCATTTCTTTTCTAATAGCTATGATAAAAATTTGGATGACACACTGACCAAATATGTTCCATCTCTTTGTTTAGATACTCTGTGGCACTAAAACCTGTTTGCGATAACAACAAGAAGTTCATCTCCCTCCATGCTGGCCTTCCAGGTTCTTGTCATGATTCATATGTTTTCAATTGCATGCGGATTGCTCAACAACCAGAGATCTACTTTGACCAAGATCAATACCCTCTGGCCGATTTGGCTTATGCTAGTGGGAAATATGTAGTTCCAGCATACCGGAATGTTTCTTCCAATGATCAAGGAAAAACCAATTTTAACTATCATCTTGCCCAATCACGAGTTTGGATTGAGCATGCCATAGTAATTCTGAAAGGAAGATGGGCCAGCTTACAGGAGATGCAAAACCAGCTCCAATGTTCCAAAGATATGAGGTTCCTCATCAACTGGATTATCACTTGTGTAATCCTTCACATCCTTTTGGCCGAAATCAAAGATGAATGGGACAAAATATTCCAAGATGATATTCCTGATCCGCCTCCAGACATCCCTGTCTCATCTGGTCCCTCATCTTCTTCTATGAGAGAGCGGATTCTTCCTCTCACCCTTGCTTGCTTTGATGAGTAATTTTTGATTTTGAAATTGTTAAACATTCCCTTCACCGTATTTTTTTGGTTTTGGTTGTTCACCCAAGATTCATAGGCTGAGTTTTTTTTTTTATTTTTTTTTTAGTGGACTTGAATCCAAAAACACCTCCACCTCAAACCCTGCCACTCACCAAATGCCACCCCCCACCCCCTCACCACTCAACCCCTTCAACCTCACCCCACTCACTCACTGGTCAAACCCTGCCTCCTCCTCACCAAACCACCTCACTCATCACCACCACCTTACTCACCACCACCACCTCATCTCACCTCACTCACTGAATCCCCTCCTCCTAATCCTGGTAAGCCCCCTCCACCCTCTTCCTCTTCCTTCCCCTCACCAGTTGCTGATCCTTTGATCATTCAACCTTTAGTCCCCCCCTGGATCCATTTCTCTATCCATCAAGCTGAGCCCCTCCCCTCCTCCAATTCTTCCTCTCATCAATTGAGCAATCAATTGCCAATGTTGGGGGTATTTTATTGGAATGAGATGGTGACATTATGAAAACCAAGGGGCAACTAAACAAAAGGATTGATGTTTCGGGCATGGCGCGGCCACAGCCCAATCAATCAAATACCATCATCAATTAGAAAGCACTTTGCATGTTTTTCTTAATGGACGCATTCATGCAAGGCATTCAATCTCCGGCATGCTTTGGTTGAAAAACCAAAGCACCTTTTAGGGAAACACGGAAAGAGTGAAGAATGGGATTATTAACTTTTGTCAAGGGAGTAGTGGATGGATCCTTCATTTCAAAATTTAAATGCTTGAGGGGAAGGGAAGAATGTTGCAAAGAGGCAAGGCAAGTAGATGAAGCCTTTTATATTAATGTCAATGGGGTCCACCAGCCTGTGGAAGCATTCATCATTGACTCTGTTTTTGAGCCCGTTGTGAGCATTACTCAAGCGCAACTGCCATTTTATCCTGAAATGTCATGATTCAGGATACAGCTGCAGCTTTGAGAGCGGGTCAAATGGGGCGGGGCAACAGCTCGGACATTGTGGCAGCCATTGCAATTGCTGCTGACAGCTGACAGTCCCCCCCTTGGTCTCTGGGTGGTGGGGGGGTGATGAAATCCCACCCTTGCTGGGGGGCTTCACCCCCTGGCCTGAGAACTTCCCCCCTCGCTCGCAGCTAGCCAATGGGGGGGGGGTGATGAACAAGCTGCCACATGCAAACAGGAGGCTGCCCACATTGCCCGCGGCCTCCCCCCCGCTCGGTTGGAGCTGGCAGGTGGGGGGCGGTTCCCCCCTTGCTTGCAGAAAGCCCGCGGCCATCTCCCACAGCCATCCCCCCTCGCTCGCATCTGTGGGGGGCGGTTCCCCCTTGCTTGCAGCAAGCCCGCGGCCATCTCCGTCGGCCATGCTCGCATCTGTGGGGGGCCGTTCCCCCTCGCTCGCAGCGAGCCCGGTGGGGGGCGGTTCCCCTCTTGCTCGCAGCAAGCCCGCCGCCATTTCCCATGGCTAGAGAGGAACACTCACCAGTGGCCCTGCAGCAATAAAAGCACCATTTGCCTTTAAAAAGAAGCTCCATGAGTCTTACTTCGAGCGCAACAATTTATTGAAAATATTGACCAACCTGATGGCCGTCTAGGAAGCCGGTGGTCATGATTTGAAGCAAAAAAATTGACTACAACAACCTCCATAGTAAGTCAATTTTTTTAATTTTTTGTACTTGCTGGATTGTAGACTCACCAAGTAAAAAAAACAAATGAAAGCGCCAGCGCCAAACATGAAGAAACCCGTAATGTAGATTGACACTGCCCGAGGGTCGGTCAGGGGAATAATCCGCAGAAAGTTAAAGGTGACAACTCCGGTCAAGAGAAGTGGGAAAACAGGAAAGGCCCATGCTGATTTTTGACAGGCAGGAAGCGGAACAGGGAGCAAAGATCCCAACAATGTCTTCAGTCTCTTGAAATTTGCAGAAAAATTGGGCTTTTATGATTCTGTTAAAAAAATTATGGTTAAAACCAAGCATGCACCAGGGGTCATTGCAGCAGTAGCTTTAAAAGGTGAGTGAGTAAAAATGAGTAATCCCATCAGTTTCAGACTGGATTGTAGACAGTAGGGACCGATTCACTCACAATTTCTTGGCATGGAAAACCAAATTGTCAGAACGGTAAATGCAACCCTACGGTCAGGAAAAGAGGGCATCTCAACATGGAAAATTAATAATCACTCGGAGGATAAAAGTATACAAACATTATTGCAAGCGCAACGTAAATCCAAAAAAACACCACCAATTCATCCGGGCCGATTCCTACTGGTGGGCTGCATGGACATAGACAAATGATGGATTAGATCAATACTAAGTAGTGTTAAGACCTGAATATTTCTACGGGTTTGCAACTTACCCTGTCACAAACAACAATCAAGCACATGGTTCAGAAAGAGTCAAAAAAATCCAACTTGGAAATTGGCCAGGATAAAGAGCAAGATAGGTTACCCTTTATGAGGTTTAGGAAGTAAGTTGACCGTGGTGAGATAATCAATTTTTAACTGCAAAGCGCTTCATGTTATAAGAACTTACGTAGTTGACAGTTCCAACAATAATAGTAGCACTGTAGGTAGAGATTAAGGAATAATTAATACTTGAAACACTTGATGAAACTTGGGTTCATTAACTAACAAAACAAGTACGCAGGTTGGTATAAAAGAGTTCCTGTTGGGATCAAGGGCTACTCTCTTGAATTGCCTTGGATAAAGAACAGCTGCCAAAGTCCATATTGTTATGAGAAAAACCAATACAAAGCGTATGTGAGTTGTCATATGCGTACCTTGCACGACTAACAGACCCGTGGTGAGTAGAAAGATGATGATGTTGAGGATAAAAAGTGTAATTTCTATCTTTGTTAGAAATCCTGGGTGAACCTTCAGGTTTTCCAATAGAATATATCCGGTTGCAGTTCCTGGATAGACCGACATAACATATTGTTTAAATCCATCAATCAATACCAAAGTAGAAGTGATTGAAGCCAATTGTGTTTGAATATCCTCCTTGTCATCAGATGGGGGCCACTCCAAGGCCAAGGTTTCATCAAGGTCCCCGTTGGTAGGCTGAGCATCCCCAGCCAAGTCCTTGGCATCAACAGAATTGGATTGTTGGGCATTGAAAGCAGCTAGGGGGGTGATGTTGGCCTTCTTTCCAAATATTTCATCCATTTGAATATAAAAAGGACAAATGGAGTCCAACTTATCAACCACCGAGTTGATTCCTTTGGCTTTGTCCAAGTCGGTGATACCAAAGCCAGTGGAGATAGACATGGAGTGGGCCTTTTTGTACTTGGCTCAATAGTTTTTGAACCACTCCCTCATCTTTTTGGATGAAAGATCCAGCCTACCTTTTGTTTTGTTCTTGAGTTCATTGGCCATCAGGAGATAACCATTGACCTTAGAGGATTGAGGTCGGCCAACACGTGTTTCGTTGTTGGATCCAAAGCAGGCATTGTAGTTGGAGGGAATTTTCAGCCAGTTTACCAGGATGATGTGATCAGCTCTCTTGAGCTGACTTGAGCCCTTGGAAGCTGATGGGGGAGGATTTTTTGTTGTGGAGTTCCTTGGCAATGTTCTCTTGGGTGTGTTGGACTTGTGGGGGGAGGTTCGCTGAGGGGCCATTTGAAAGAGTTTGGGCTACGCAAGTGATGAGAGCGATAAAGTGATGAGAGTGGTGAAGTTTTGAGATCAATAAAGTGGATGAGAGTGATCAAGTGATGAGAGCGGTTAAGTGATGAGAGTGATGAAGTTTTGAGAGTGATGAAGTGGATGAGAGTGATCAAGTGATGAGAGCGATAAAGTGATGAGAGTGGTCAATCAATTTTATGATTAGGGTGGGGGTAAAAAATTTTCCAATGAGGTCGGAGGTAGAAGGAGGTGGGAAGACAGGGGTGTATGACGCGGACAGGTGGTGGAAGCATTTAAATACTTTATTTGAAAAAACACACTTATTTCAGGTTAACTTTGACACGTCTGATCTGAAATAAGTGGGTTTTTTTGATTTTTAATGGCGGTTTTGAAATGGCGGATTTGGGTTGAAACCCGCCATTAAAAAATGGCGGGTTTGGTTAACTTTGATACCCCCTAATAAGTTTATTAAAACTTACTCAAGTTGATGTTCAAAGGTACTAAGACTTTATTGGGATGAAATTGGTCTTTAATAGGTAATCCTACGGGGTCTTGGTGTGTTCCAATGAGGTCTTCTCCAGTCCAATAAATATTTTCAGGGCTTCCAGTAATATCTGGCACTTCTTGATCCAATAGATCAACTTCAGTGGCTGTGGTTTTTGGAATGGGAGGATTCACTGATGGTATGAGAAAAATATTTTATTGGTTAATAAAATATATTAAAATTATTTTAATAGAATAATCTGGTAATATAAGGTTTTTGCTTACTTTTATATTTTAAAAGTTAATCTATATGGTATTTTTTCCAAGCTTTAAAATTTCTTAATAGGGCTTGAATTTGATACGCCTCTCAAGATCATCTTGTTCAAGGAGTTTATGTAATTTTTTACAGGCAGAAGAGATATCAATTTGTTCAGCTTAAGTTAAAGCTTCCCAACCAGTTGGTTCATAATTTTTAATGTATTCTTCTTTTCTTAGTTTTAAAATATTTAAATAATATATTATTAATTCTGCATTGGTTTTGAAATCCACTGCAAAAGAAATTAATAATAAATCAAGGTTAAAAGCTAGATAAATGATCTTTTATTAATTTTTACTTAAAATGTCTGGTCCAAGTATTCAATATAATATAATGGAATATTTCCCGGCCAGGACCCCAATTTTCAGCCTCCTGGATGCCAAGGCCCTTGCTTTCCTGTAGCTACCAGAGGTGATAGAATAAATAATAAATATATTATTCAATAAATGCAGCAAAAATATGTAAAATATTTGGATAAATCTATTGAATGGTTTGATTGGTTTGGTTATGGTTTAATATTATAAAGCAATATTAATCAATTTATTATTAAATAAATTGAAAGAGGGGCCACAATAATATTGGGGATCTTTAACACCTCTCTTCAGGTAATTCAATTTCAAAACACGTATACCTGGTTAATTTGGAACCTTTAATTTATATTCTTAAAGGATATATTGCCCAAATATCATATATACATAAAATATATGGTGGTGTAACAGGGCCTTGTAGCCAAGATGCCACGACATAAAAAGGATAATAAGAATCACTTGTATATTATTAAATCGTTTGGGCACCTTTTTGGGACGTGTACTGATGAGTTAAAAAGGTTGTTCAGCAGTTTAAATTGATAAAAAAGGGTTGGGGATGGATATTATTAATCAGAATAAAGCCATAAACCACTTAATTATCTCTTATAAGTATTTTATTACCTTGGCACGGTGTCTGGATGTAAATATAACTGGGTCTCTGGGTATCAATATCCTCAAAAGAGCTCCTTATTTATAGCTTTTTGGGTCCCAATATTGTCCTTCTGAGGGATACAGGGGCTCAAAGGTACCAATTCTAAGGGTAGCAGGGTAACCAGTGGTAGCCTGTCACGTGTTATTGGTGCTGTAGCACGGGTAGCATCTAATTCAACAGGGTATGGAGATTATTCTACCTTTTTAATTGACATTTGGACGTGTAAAAAACACTAATTTATCCATATTATCTATTACTTAAGTAATTATCTTTAGTAAATATTTCCAGGATTTTAATAATTCTCTTGATAGAAATTTCTACGGGTCATCTGATGTCAATTGGGTTCTCATTATGTATTAAATGATGGGAGTAAAATCATGATATTTATTTTACTCCTTATTTTAGAAATCCAGTTGATTTACTTTTAATAATTAATTAAAAATATAAGTTACAAGAATTCATGTAATTTTTTAACATCATCAGTTCCCTTGAGATTTCACAAAAATACTGATGTCTTGAATTTCTCTCAATTGTATATTACAGTATTTTAATATATTTTTAAAAATAGTAGTTATCTTATTTTCGACATTTTTGGTATTTTTAATTATATTTTATAAAAAAAAATATAAAGGTTGTTTGAGTATTTTTATATACTTTTATGTATTTTTAGACTATCTACTATCCACAGGGACATTTATTGCAAATGTGGAATGTCCCCGTCTAGGTTTTAGCCCATTTACGTGGTACCTGAGCTTCTCAGGCCGCCTGTCACTCTGTCAGCCTGTGGTCCCGCGGCTGCATACTTGTCAGATTCCCGGGGCTGCATACAAGGCTTGTCAGGGTACGCTGACAGGGTGGCATTGATGCTGCTCAGCCGTGCGCGGGTGTATTGGTTGCTGCGGCTGCGTGCCAGAATTGTGACACAACACATTTCTATGTGTAACTCCTAAAATATACACAACACCTCAATTCTGACTGAATTTTAGTTGTGAAACCTATATGTGACAATATGTGTGAAATATTTAATTTGACAAAAGGTCCCATAGTGGTGCCGTGATATTTTGGTCTTTTCTATTTTTAATTATTAAAAATATAAGGAGTTGGATTCCAAAGTTGGGTCAGTGAGTGACCTTACCCAATTTTGGGTTGAAGATCCATTTCTGCAACAATATTTATGGATTTCCTACTCCTTCTTAAGTTAAATGCAATATTTTTTATTGTTATTTTTGTTACTTTTGCAGCTTTCTCTGCAATAGTATCAAGCTGACAACATCCCAATTTCCTTCACATTTCTAAATTTTCACAGTTCCAAAAGTGGAATTCACAGTAAAACATGCCAGATCAGGACACATTTCATTTTGAAAAAGAAATGACATGCCAGATTGACATGAATGGCCAAACATGCCAAAATATTTAGCATGCACATTCCCACTCCCCAATTAATTTGGCAGTTACTGGTTTACATCTTTATGAAGGAGCCTACACCTGTGAATTATTGGCATGAAAAAATGAGCATTCCAAGATCATTGAGAATTCCAACATGAGCATGCCTAGATGAGCATGCCTAGATGAGCATGCCAAGATGAGCATGCCAAGATTAGCATTCAAAGATGAGCATGCTAAGATGAGCATGCCAGGATGAAAATGCCAAGATTAGAATTCCAAGATGAGCATGCCAAGATGAGCATGCCAAGATAAGCCTGCCAAGATATCTGGTCTGAAAAATTAAAAAACCCCATTTCTTGGTGTGCATATTTTTCAAAAATGTGTAGAAATTTATACATAAAAAATATTACAAATAAAAAATAAATCTTGAAGGATAAAGAGTAAAACTAAAAATTAAAGGATAAAGGATAAAGGATAAAGAGTAAAAAGTAAAAATTAAAGAATAAAGGATAAAGGATAAAAATTCAAAAATTTAAAAATTTAAAAATAATTGATAAATAATAAATAATCAATTGATACATACACTTTGACAGATTATAAAATTTCAAAGGGTCTTATTTCATGTATTTCATTTATTTTTGGCCCCAAAAAAATTTAGGTTCAGCAAACCATATTTAAATTTTGAAGGCCTTTCCAAGGCCTAAAAGAAATTTTAAATTTGTTTTTCCAATTTCACAGGCCTGTTCTGCACAGATTTCACAATTTCTTCCTTCCAAAAGCACACACACAAGCTCTAATTCCCCCCACCCATTTTTTGGTGTGTGGCAGGAGGCCTATACCTGAACAGCTGTTAAAGAGGGCACAATCCTCCACCATCCATCCAAACTCCCCTCAAGAATGTTCTTCAGATACTTCAAAGTCCCTAATCTGCAGACCACACCCCAAACCCAGTCCAAAGAAACATTCCTCAACAGTCAACATACCCCCAGAAAAACATTCCAAAAAATTTAAGTGATTTTTTCAAATTTTTTTCTGCTCTTTTATTCCACTTTTCATTAAATTTTCTGCTCTTTTTTTGACTTTTTTTTACCTTTTTTGAATTTTTTTTCTCAATAATTCTCAACCTTTTTCCAGTCATCTTTTTGAATTTTTATTTTCAACCTTTTCAAACTTTTTTCCCAAATTTTCCCAAATTTTTTCCCACTTTTTAATCAATTTTTATTTAATTTTTATTCCTCTTTTTTGAAATTTTTCTGTACACTGAGATTTTTTTTTTAGTTTCCTTCAAAATCAAAATTTAATTGAAAAACAATAGCTTCAAAAACACTGCCAATCAACCTTCCCCTGTTTCCATGGGCCCAGAAATGGTTTACCAGTTCCAAAAACTAGGAGCCTTCATGGAAATCTTCAATATTTATCTAATATCAGATCCCCAGCCTGACAAAAATAGAGATTTAGCTGCTCCAGAGGTCAAACACACCTCACAAATCAGCAATTTGCCGACCCCAATGATCAGAAAACCTGGGGAATCAATGTAAAGTCAAGAAAATCACTCTACTCCTCCCTCCCTTGGTTTCTTTGTGGTATCTCCTCCTCCCTTACTTGAGTGCTTTTATGTAGAGGACCTGGCCACCAACATTCTCATGGATTTTCTTGGATTGATTGAAGAAAGCCCAATCATATCTGAACCCTTGGCACTGTTTCTACTATCTCATTAGACCCTTTATCCAAGGATATGTTATTGAATTTCAAGAATCATGATTAAAATACCCATAGCACCATGAAAAAGCAATGATAACCTGATTAAAGGTGACATACCAGGAAAAAAAGGGCCCATTTGTCCTCAGGTGTTTCACTTTTAATCAAGTGACCCTTGTTTTTTCATGGTGTAGTATGTTCTTTTTATTTTTTATTTTTTTAATCCAATCACTTTGTGTTCTTTATCTCTCCACCCCCACCCAAAACAAAAATTCATTTTCTTATTTCTTTTTGTTGAAATAATTACTAACTACTTTTTTGCCTCCCAAAAACAAGAAATTTAAATCTTATCAATATTGGATAAATTCTTGCAAGAAATGTATGGAATTCCCATGGATATGCCATAAAAATCTCTCATTCACATCAAGTTTAAAATTTCTATCAAGGATGTGACCGCTGTGGCCTCTATTTTTGATAACTCATGACTGAAACCTACCAGGACTCCTTAATAAATGAAATTAAATGCCCCTTCAAGATCAAAGGATCAATTGTGACTTGCAATGAAAATTCTGTAACTGGAATTGGGACTATCTCTTCAATCAACTCATCCCACAATCACCCCCCCCCCCTCTGACCAAAACTCAGCTAATAAATCCCACCATAGATTATATCAAGATAATCCAGAAGAATATATATGGCTGGAAAAGTTTAAAATCCACTCCTACCAGATCTTTCAACAAATGGGGAATTCTGATACTTGATTTTGGCTACCAAAAAAAAAAATTAAGATGCACTTCAACAAAACAAAAAATAAGATTTGGCTGGTAGAAATTCACTAGACACTCTATTTTACACCTTGAAGACCATCCTTTGGGCCCACCACCCCAAATTCAATTCCCCAGGAAATCTCACTTGGACTTTTTTTCTTATCCTTAATCACTTCAATTCACCGAAATCAATCACCATGTCTTCCTAATTGACTTCAATTATAAGAAAAAATGATTCAAACTTCCTCCAATCCATTGCATCTCTCAATCCTTGAAAAGTCATAACTTCAAAATTTCTTTCTGCTTCACATCAAATGGGAAACAGGAATCTTTCCCCTGGGCCCTTTACCATCTAAAAACAGCTCTGGAACAAAAATCAAATTCTTGCAGTATTTTCAACTGACTGTGAACATGCACTTCACAAATCATTTGAAGAAATATTCCAAGATTCTTAAATAAAATCATGTTTCTGGAATATTCTCAACAATATAGAATACCATTGAAAAAAATATTTTGACAGCCAGAATCAAGATACCTTGGACTCTTTCAAGAGAACTTGGAATTTACTAATCAGTTCAAAGGCCCACAAAAAATTTGAACGGAATTGGTAAGAATTGGTGTGTTTTCTCAAGGATTTCTATTCTTCATTTCAGTATTACCTCAAATGCAACATAATTCCCTCCAAAGAAAACCTTTCCTTTCTTGGTCTGTTCAATATCCCCATCTTGGCAACCTAAAAACTTATAAGTTCAACTAAATTCATCATTATTTCAATTCGAAATTGGTCAATAGTTTGGAAATTTATTGAAATTATTTCAGAAACTTGTAAATTCAATAGACTCCGAGCTCTAAAAAATCTGAAAAAATATTTCTCATCAGAAAATCAAAAAATTACCAATTTCCCCAGGTGAATTTTTCCACTTCTTGAAAAATTATCTTTTGATTCCATCAAAAAATCCCTGGTTAAGTTTTCCAAAATGAAGAAAGAATCTATTAAAACCTTTTTGGGAACTCTTTCAAATTGCACAAGAATTCCTTTCTCTCAGAAATCGAATTAAATTATTTGAAATACAGGTAGAATTAACCAAGAATGCTGTCACCTTTAATGGAATTTGAAATATTACCCTGAGAAAAATGAGGATAATGCAGGCTGCTATTATTATTATTATTATGTTTTTTTGGTTTGGGGAGTATTTTGATGAATTAATATAACCTTAATTTTACAGGATTTAGAAGAATAATTTGACAAGAATTTTGAAGTCAGGAATTAAACATTGAAATTGAAGCATATTCCATCTCAACAACTTTAAATCACTTTTTAAAAATTGCACCAAATTCTAGAAGGAACCCATTATTTGGTGAAAATATTGGAAAATGATGATTTGAACAAAAGAGTAGGAAGACCAAATAAGAAGAAATTCCAGTTTCAAACCAAAGTATTCTTTCAGATTTCAATATATTTGAAAAATCTTCTTAAAATACAAAGCAAGTTAAAATAAAATCCAGAATTAAGAGGCTATCCAAATAATTTTACACCAATAACAGTAAAAAAGCCAACATCAGCCCTTAATTGATATGGGAGCATCTGAAAGGGAAGATGAAGTAATTTTTTAAGTATAGAAAGAAGGAAGTCAAGGGAAAGAAGTTCATCAAGAAAATGATTAGCAATAGGAGGAAAAAATTTGAATTACCAAGAGACAGTGAATTAAGGCTATATTGATTTATGTGTCTTGATATCTTACTTCAAATTCCAATGTTTTATTTTTCTGAAATTATTTGAATTTTTAAGAATTCATTCATTCCATGGCAGATTCTAGCTATAAGCAAAAGTTTGATGGAAATTGTGGCTTTAGGTGTGTGGGCGAATTTCTAGTTTATGATGAATAATATTTCTAGTTTCATGTCACACAAGAGGTTTTCAAAGAACTTGAAGAAAACAAAACACTTTAATTGATAATTCTTGGGAAAGAAGAATAATATTTCAAGATTATTCTAAACATTATAATTTCCAAAAATAAGTTAAAAACTCCAGAATAAAAATGGCAAAGTTCAACAAACTATGGCCAAGCCATTGCCAAAAAATAAAATATGCCTGTATTATCTCACTTCTTCACCCTCTGGATCAATTTTTACTGACCCCATCCATCTTCATTTTCAGAACTCTTACTGTTATTTTATTAATGTGAAGGCATTTTATTTGGTCAGACCAATTCTGCTCTTCATACACAGCTATAAAATTAAACCTCTAATATGCTCTGGCCAGGAGTGTTTTCTTGAAGATTTAAGTGCCTGATTATTACACTTTTATCAAAAATAATGAAGAATAAAATATGTTTTTTATTTTTAAACCTTTCCATCTGATTTTTTTTATTTATTATCTTGTTTAATATATTTGAATTGAATTTCAATTTAAATTTTTAAAAATTTTATTTTGCTTCAATGATATTCATTTTATTTCTTTCTTATTTTATTAATATATTTCACATTTTTTGGAAAAATATATGGAAGAAAAACAAAATATCTCACATTTGTTTGTTAATATTTATGAAAAACATTTGGAAAAAAATTGTTTCCAGAATTTCCTTTTTCAAACTCAAAACTCTGCACTTGATGAGCCTTCCTGAATTAATATGATTTCCAAGAATCACTCTTCTCTATTCCCTTTGCTCAAGTATTCCTGACTCTCTGGAATTTACTTATTAATTCTGAAGACATTAATAGATCCCTGTGGATCATTAAGCCTCCATAAACTCCTATGATTTAAGCTGAAATTTTATAATGAATTTATAATTTCAAAGTCAAATCATCAATAATGATCCATAATCTAGATGAAAGAAAAGAATTCATGAAATATTAAAATAAAGAGAAACACACTCCCATGTTCTTTCAACTTTGAAATATTGTAGTGCACTTCTACTTTCACATCATGCCTTTCATTAAAATTCAAATTTCACTTGTCATCTCTTCAAGCATGATTTCTGATCTACCCTAGAAGCATTCTCACCACCTTTCCCCCAAAAACTTATAAATACCCTCATATTTCACCAAATCTGACCTGGTGACCAAAAAATCAACTTTTGTCTTAAAAATAACTCCCATGTATGGCCTGCATATGCTTACTGTAAATTGGAACACTTGTCTGATTGGCCTGAAAATCCTATTTTTTCTTGCGCACAGAAGCTTTTTTTATTTCAAAATCAATTTCCAAATTTTAATATCACTCTTCTTCCTTCACTTTTAAATTGTTCTCTGAAATTTTCAACCAATCATATGCACTTATTTGATTTTTCCCACTGTAAAATGAACTCTCCATGGAATTTTCTTTCAAATCCATTTTTTCCTTTGCCTGGTATGCTCTACAGTTTTTCATTCCAAGCCTTAAAATTCCCCTTGAAAAATGAACTTAATATCACAGTAATTTCATCTATTGTTCTGCATCATCCAAAAAGCATCCTTTATTTCTGAATTCCAAGCTGTTTTGAGATCTAAAAATAGACACCACAGTTCAAAACAAGTATTATTTCACCTTCAATTACTAATAATTCTAGGGAAGGGTTGGATTTTGGAGGTAGTTCAATTGAGTGATCATACCTAAAATGGTACAACAAATTAAAGCCTGCAATAATATTTTAAAATTTATTGTCCTTCTTCTCAAATTTGGTGAGTCTTTAGTATTTTTTATCCCATTTTTACACTTAAATTATTATAATGAGTTAGATAATCTTGAAAAGTGGTAATCTGTCAATCAAGCAATCAATTCACAATCAATTCCAGGAAGAAGATGAAGGAGAGGGGGGACTCACCAAGGGCAGAGGATGGACCAGAGGATGGGGAGGGGGGGGACTGGGCTGGCTGGACCTGGGAGGGTTCAAAGGGAAGGTTATGGTAGGAGATCAGCCAGGTGAAAAAAGAGAAAGGTGATTCAATGAGGGGAGGGGACTCACCTTTGATTGTTGATGGAGGTTGGGTGGGAGGTAGGTATGTTGTTGGTGATGTGGATGTTGGTGAGGTTGGTAAAGAGTGAAGGTGGTGGTGTTTTGGTGAGGTTTTGAAGGTGGTGGTGATGAGTGAGGTGGTTTGGTGAGGAGGAGGCAGGGTTTGACCGGTGAGTGAGTAGGGTGAGGTTGAAGGGGTTGAGTGTTGAGGGGGAGGGGGGTGGAATTTGGTGAGTGGCAGGGTTTGAGGTGGAGGTGTTTTTGGATTCAAGTCCACTAAAAAAAAAAAAAAAAAAAAACTCAGCCTATGAATCTTGGGTGAACAACCAAAACCAAAAAAATACGGTGAAGGGAATTTTTACCAATTTCAAAATCAAAAATTACTCATCAAAGCAAGCAAGGGTGAGAGGAAGAATCTGCTCTCTCATAGAAGAAGATGAGGGACCAGATGAGACAGGGATGACTTGAGGCGGATCAGGAATATCATCTTGGAATATTTTGTCGCATTCATCTTTGATGTTGGCCAAAAGGTTGTGAAGGATTACACAAGTGATAATCCAGTTGATGAGGAACCTCATATCTTTGGAACATTGGAGCTGGTTTTGCATCTCCCGTAAGCTGGCCCATCTTCCTTTCAGAATTCCTATGGCATGCTCAATCCGAACTCGTGATTGGGCAAGATGATAGTTAAATAGGTTTTTCCTTGATCATTGGACAAAACATTCCAATATGCTGGAACTACATATTTCCCACTAGCATAAGCTGAATTGGCCAGAAGTTATTGATTTTGGTCAAAGTAGATCTCTGGTTGTTGGGCAATCCGCATCCGATTGAAAACATATGAATCATGACAAGAACATGGAAGGCCAGCATGGAGGGAGATGAACTTCTTGTTGTTATTGCAAACAAGTTGTAGTGCCACGGAGTATCTAAACAAAGAGATGCAACATATTTGGTCAGTGTGTGATCCAAAGTTTTATCATAGTGATTGGAAAAGAAATGAATCAATTGCCTTTTTTTACGATCAAAATGGTGGTTGCCATCTAGGTTGGGTTTTTGACTCAAAGGGATGGTGGTTCCATCAACAAAACCAATGCAACCAGGAAAGCCTTCTGTATCCATTACTTGAGATATCTCCTTGCGTTCTTCTTTGGTTGGCCATGAAAGGACCAAGCGACTGAAAGATAGGATAGCAATCATGACTCTTTTGTTGTATAAGTCAATGCTTCCGTAACTGACTGAGAATAGATTTTCCAATTGATGGATTGCTGCTCCATTTCCATTTGACCCCAATCTACAAAGAGCAACGGCAAGTTGGATGGCTGGATCGCGTTGAGGATTGCAAGAATTCTTCTGGAAAATGTGGTGGTCTTCAATCATTTCCAAAAGTTTCATGAAAGAAGGCAACAAAGTTCGGGACAATTGCTGGAAGCTTAAGTGAGGGATGAGATGAAACTTTTGCCTTTCATACATAGGGTTATGGAGAGTGTGTATTCTTGGAACCATGTATTGCTTTGCCAACAGAGAATTCAAAGCTAACCAAGTTGATTCCAAATTGGAGTCTGAATCAGAGTCTGAATGGGAGTCAAACAGTAGCAAAAGTTCAGTCAGCTTTTTTGCGTTTTCAACTTGCTGGCGGGATGTTTGATTGGACATGTTGAGAAAGGTGGTGAGTGATGTGGGGTGATGAGATGATGATGGGATTTGTGTGAAGATGGTTATGTGAAGGTATGTGAAAAACAATAGAGATGTGTGTGATGCAATGGAGATGGGACTGGTATGGATTTGCTGATGTGGATGGGTGTTTTTGATCTTATGGATGGTGGATGGATTATGATGCATAAATGGCGGGTTTAATGGCATGTTTGATGATTGAAATCCTCCATTTTCATGAAACACACCATTTTGAAATACACCAGTTAGGGGGTATGTGTATTTCAGAAACATGCCATTAAAAATGGCGGGTTTTGTCAAAAAAAAATGGCGGGTTTCTAATGGCGGGTTTGCTAACTTTGATACAACCTATCATCTCTCTGCCCACTAAGTTGCGCGGTTTGGTTGCCCTCTAAGACGCGCGATCTGGGCGTATGCATAAAACCCTATCCAATATTCATCACCTTCCCGGCGCAATGCAAGGAGTATTTAGGGGAGGAGTCCAAGGAACCAGAGGAAGGGGATTCATTGATTTTCTTCTTTTTGATCCCTACATAGAAGTGCTTCAGAAGATCAATCCGCCTGAATCAACAGCTCAACGATCCAGCACATCCAAGAAGAACAGCCCTCCATCTTTGACTCATGGTAATCTGGTGTGATCTCTTTCTCAACAAACACGGCCTTTTCTTTCCTTCGTCTAACATCTCTGTGCGCTACTTTAGAGGTAATACGTATCATCAGAGGTGGTAGTCTAGCAGAGTATTTTTAATCTTATAGCTCCAGATTCTGACATTGTGATAGCTGGGTATGGATACTCTAATCTTCATTGTTCTCTCTCTTCACCGCACCTTTAACAAATCTGTATGTAGTTGTTGGTTTTCATTCTTATCTAGAAATATAGGTTTAACACAATTAACAGTCAAACGCGATAACATGACGCAGCCTCAACCATACAACCAGCATGTCCAAATCCTTGTCAGCAACTATCCTTAAAACCGCCATCAAAGCCATTCCTCTTCTCACCATGGATAATTTTTATATCTGGCGCAATTGAGTGGTGAATATGATGGACCTACAAGAAGATCTCTACGACAAACTTACCAGGAAAAGATTAGACTCTACAGGAAATCCCATTGGACTAAGTCATATGGAAAACGTGCGGATTAGAACCATTCTTACCTCTAAACTAGACACCTTGGTCCAAGCCAACATCATAAATCCCAAAAATAAAAAAGACGCTCATCTTATATGGACAAGCATCAATGAATATTTTGCATCAAATCACGCCTCAAACCGAGCGAGAATCTTTAAAGAATTCCTCAGGACTCCTTTCTCCGCTTTGAATGTTTTGGGTTTCATAACTGACACAAAAACCGCAATCTCACAACTTCACAAAGTAGGAATAGATCTGCCATCCGACATCATAGCCTATCTTATTTTGGAAAAATTGCCCTCCTCAATGGATACAGTCGTACAACAGATTACCCACTCCGATAAGAAAGTTACTCCAGATCATGTTCTAGACCATCTCAGACTCTACCACAACAACCGGTCACTGGGAAATGTTTCAACCAGCGAGAATAAAAAAGAAGACTTCAACTCAGTCTTGTTTTATAACAAAGAGATCAAACCATGCAAAGACAACTGGCACAATCCTAGGGCCACTCACCCCAAAGGTTGTTGTTGGAAGCTCTACCCACAGCTCAAACCAAGATTCCCAAAAAAGAAGAAGAAGTCGGAAGCCAATGAATCCACTGGTTCCGCAACGGGTGTTAGATCATTTCATTCCACCTTCTCACAGTCTCTGCTTAACCAACCCTTTGTTCTTGACTCAGGTTCATCTGCACATATGGTGTCTGATGAAACTTTTTTTGATCATCTAGACAGATCACAGTGCGGGTTAATCTCTCCCAGCTCTGGGATGGACAGTCTCAAGTATTCTGGAAAAGGAACTGTGTCAGTAACTGACAAGAAGGGGTATAGAGTGATTTTATCCAATGTGTTGTATTCCCCGAGTTTGACAGCAAATCTACTTTCACTTTGGTTATTATTGTTGGACGGATTCTCTGTTGTATTTCTTGTAGACAAGTTAATATTAAAGAAAGGAATCTGGGCGGCTGTAGGGTATTATGAATGCAATATACCTATCTTTCATCTTTGTCAATAGTCATCTAACCACGTCTCTCATTTAAGTCTAGAAGAGATTCTTCACAAATTTCTGGGTCACATCAGTTATCATTGATACAGGCAGAAGCTCGGTATCAAGGTATCTAAACCCAAGGAGTGTATGGCATGCGCGGTCAGCAAAATTACTCAAGCATCTTTCACCTCAAAACATATGCGTGCCGATAGACCGTTTCAAGAGTTACACTGTGACTTGATAGGTCAGATCAAAACAAGAAGCATTTCACACGACTCCTACATACTAACAATTGTAGACAGCTGTACGAGATTTGTAGCCGCCATTCCGATTAAAGACAAGAGTCAAACCGGGTCTACTCTCCAGTTTCTGATAAATACAGAATTGAAATTTTTTGGCTATCTTCCAATGATCTTACACTCAGATAGGGGAACGGAATTTTGCAATGAGTCTATGAGGCCCTTTTGCCAAGCAAACAACATCAAGCAAAGATTTTCCAATCCTTACACTCCCGAGAAGAACGGATTAGCTGAGAGATACAAACTAAAAATTCTTGAGTCTCTTTGAACAACTCTCTTTGACTCAAAACTATCCAGCAAATACTGGAATATAATAATTAAAGCTTGCGTTTTTGTTATTAATCAATTCCCATCTCACAGATCCAAGGAATCGCCATACAAACAGTTCAAGGGGAGGAACATCCAGTTAAGTTATTTCCATCCCATTGGTAATCCTGTAACCTATATTTTTGGTGATAGGCCCTCGTCGACGAAGCTAGAACCTTGAGGAGCATTTGGGAGGATAATAGGTTATAATGAGGAGTTGCTTTCTTATAAAATTCTTACACAAGATAATAGGGTTGTCAACACAAAGAGCTTTAAGATTCTAGACTATGATACTTGTTTTACTCCGTCCACCAGCAATGCTGAATTTCTAGTAGAAGGAGAAGATCAGGGGATCTCTCCAGGAGAGGTGACTCCGACCTCTTCTCCAAATGAAAGGTTATCTGAGGGCTCGGAAGTGTCCGTTAATCATCTTGAGGAAGCTCCTTCTGAAGCTGATGATTCTGCTGACACCACCATTCAGCCTGAACCCCATTTTGCGACGCTGCCAACAGCAAATTGCCAGACTCCATGTCAACGAACAGATACAATCTACGAGAAAGAACAGAGAAAGTCAAGCCAAGTCAGTATTCACATCTCAACAGCACAAAAAAGGATCCATTGTACTGGAAAGATTCACGCATCAGTGAATTGAAGGACATTGAAAGTCAAGACGTCTGGGAGGATTGCGATGAAATGCCTGATCATTTTCTTAGAACAATGTGGGTTGATAAATTGAAACCTGCCACTGCCTTAGCTCCTGAACAAAAAAAATCTAGACTGTGTATCATGGGCAACTTGCAAACTCCAGGAATCAACTTTGGAGAAACATTTGCCCCCACAGGGAAGTTCACCTCTCTACTCATCTTGCTGATCCATGGAATCAGTCGTGGGCTGAAGATAAGACAATCTGGTGTCAAGGCCGCATTCTTATTTGCCCCCTTAGATGAAGACATATACATCCTGAAGCCAGAAGGATGTGTTTGCAAGTCTTGTTTCCTGAAATTGAAGAAGTACTTGTACGGTTTAAGACAAGCACCAACAAACTGGTTCAAAACCTTGACAACCTGGTTAGAGTCCATTGGCTATTGCGAGTCAGACTCGGATCCCTGCTTGTACATTCACCATCTCAAGTGTTTGTCTCTTTTTTTTCATGTAGATGATCTGGTGGTGGTAGGAGGGGTGGATTATTTCGAAAAGCTATTTTTAGAGCGTTTTCCACGGTCCTCAGCTCATGAACTGGATACTGTGCTGGGAATGAGTGTCAGGTTGACTGAAGGGCAATTAGGTCTGAATCAATCTTCTCTGATCGCTGACACTCTCGAGGAGTTGGATCTGACATCTTGTCAACCCGTTGGGACGCCTCTTACGCCCAGTTTAAGATTGAAACAAGCCACGTATAAAGACTACGAAGAGTTTAGCAAGCTGAACATCAACTTTTGACAATTTACGGGTATTCTCAACCATCTTTCATGCAGAACTTGTCCAGACCTGTCCGCGGCTGTGTCCCTGCTATCAAGGTTCAATCAAAGGCCTGGTCTCTCTCATTGAAGAGAGGTTCTCCATGTCTGGAAGTATCTAGCCGGCACCACCCACCTCAAACTCACACTTCATCCAAGAAAATTCAATCATCCACTCCAGGTCTATTCAGATGCCACTTGGGCGGATGAACCGGATACGCAACTCTTGCAATCAGGCTTCCTGGTGTCATGGCTGGGTTGTCCCATTGCGTGGAAAAGTCAAAAGCAAACAAACATCACCTTATCTACTACGGAAGCTGAGTTGAATGCCCTCACTGACAGTGCGCAGGAGGCACTATGGATCCGCTCAGTTGTGGAGGAAGTTTGTAAAAAGCCTCAAGAGCCTACAACATTTCTCATCAACAACAAAGGCTCACTGGACAAAATCAAGCACTTTGGGTCCAACTCAAAGACGAAGTACATCAACATGAAACTTAAGTGGCTCCGCAGTCAACACGCGAATGGGGGCTTATTTGTCCACCTCATTAGCTCGGGGGACATGGTAGCCAACGCACTATCCAAGCCTACAAATGAAACCATGCTCAATCTACTCAATTGACATTGCTTTCAGTGATTGACACTGAATTCCGGGGGGATGTTGGGGATGTTGATACATTGACACATCAGTGTCCTGTCCTATATTTGTTACCTATCATTCTTTTATATTATTGTTTATTTTTTTTATTATTATTATCTCTCTGCCGGCTAAGTTGCACGGTTTGGTTGCCCTCTAAGACGCGCGATCTGGGCGTATGCATAAAACCCTATCCAATATTCATCACCTTCCCGGCGCAATGCAAGGAGTATTTAGGGGAGGAGTCCAAGGAACCAGAGAAAGGGGATTTGTTGATTTTCTTCTTTTTGATCCCTACATAGAAGTGCTTCAGAAGATCAATCCGCCTGAATCAACAGCTCAACGATCCAGCACATCCAAGAAGAATGGCCCTCCATCTGTAACTCATGGTAATTTGGTGCAATCTCTTTCTCAACAAACACGGCCTTTTCTTTCCTTCGTCTAACATCTCTGTGCGCTACTTTAGAGGTAATACGTATCATCAGAGGTGGTAGTCTAGCAGAGTCTTTTTAATCTCATAGCTCCAGATTCTGACATTGTGATAGCTGGGTATGGATACTCTCATCTTCATTGTTCTCTCTCTTCACTGCACCTCTAACAAATCTGTATGTAGTTGTTGGTTTTCATTCTTATCTAGAAATATAGGTTTAACACCTAAACTCTTCCTTTTCAAATGCAGTCCAATGCAATCTCCCTCATTTCATAAACTTTTCAGTTTCCTAAAAAAAAACATCCAATTCCCTTTGATTTCAAAATATTTCCAAAATGCTTGGGTATTTGTTGATCCTTTATTCATTTCATGGGAGGTAGATAGAAAGGATTTATACCTGCATGTTATGAAATTTGGTACTTCTTCTGATTTTTTCTATCTCCCCCCAAAAGACGCTCAACCTGACTTGTATTAGTTTGATACTTATGAAGGCCCTGGAGAATCAGAAACCATGTGAAAGAAATTTCCTTCCAATTACCATTAATTCTTAATATGTTTATGAAATTTAAAAGCAGGAAAAATCTCCTTACAATGCACTTAAAATGACTATATTGAGCTTGAAGTTACTATACAACCAGTTGGGTTAGTCTACTCACTGAATCAAGGTGAAAATTCAACCCTAAAAGCCTACATTGCAGAAGATGTAAAGAAAGTTTTCATCCCACCCTGGAACTTCAGGAACTGGAGCATATGTCCTTTTTTCTTTTAACAAGGAGGATTCTTTTTTAAAATTATGTTTTGATTTTTTAAAATTTGATTATTTTAAAAATGAAAAACTTTTTCAAATTTCTGGAATGAATTTCTTCCTGAATATATTTTTATTTTCCACCATCTTCAACAAAGTTGATCTTAGTTTGCTTGCCTCTCAAGCATTACTGGTGCTTTTGAATTTCTCACTGACCAGTCTTCCCTAAAGGATTTCCTTTATTCCAATGGGGAAGTGATAAATTTTCAACCCTGGGTTGTGAAAAGGTGTAAAACTCTATTCAAAACACATTTTACTTGTGAATGGAGGTTCACAACTCAAAGAGTTGCAAAAAAAACCATTCAGCACTTGGGAGACCCCTGGGGGGGTTGTGCAAGTTCTAATTTGCTTTGTATTTTCTTTTTTGCCTTGTGTTTTTCATTCTTCTTTATTTTATTTTATTTTATTTTTTTATTTTTTTTCTTTTTTATGTTCATTTTTTGACATTTTTTGTTTTTTTTGTTTAATTTATTTTATTTTGGCTCACAACCCTGGAGTTGTAAATTAGTTGTGAATGGTGTGCCACAACTCAAAATGGGCTGTGTGGCACATTTCATGACCAATCTGAGTTGTTAACACCTTTTCACAACTCTTTTGGTTGTAGGAGCCTGTGCACAACTTGAATGGGTGGTGAACAATGTCACAAAACCCATTTCCAGTCATGCATAGGTAATATAGGGTTGCAAATTTATTGCAGCCCATCAAAATACTCTCACTTGAAGACAAGCATATCTATTATATTTCCTCTCTGAGTTTTTAATCACTTAAAGGCCTTTAAATTTATTCAATCTAATTTCATTTTGGGAAAATTTATATCCAGATGGGGAAAACTAACTCTGGAAAGAATCCTGATAACATTAGAAAAATTCTGAAACAAGATGAATTTGAAAATTCCAAAAAGTTTACCACATAATTTTTCAGCTTGTTACTATTTAAACAGCAAACTGTCAACAGTACCAAAAATGATTAAAACAAAAAGATAAGAAACACAATAAAAAAATATGATAATAAGTGAAAAACACAAAAAAGGAGTAAAGAAACCAAAGTATTGTTACAAATTTGGATGCTTCACCCAAATTTAGGTAGGGTCACTCAATCACACCACATTTGAATTCTCAATTCTCAACACCTTAAAATAATGCATCAAAAATGATCCAAAAGACACAGCACCCCCATGGTGTTTTTTGACCAAATCATTGTTTCATGTGTAATGTCACATATAGGTTTCCCACCTAAAATTCAGTCAGAATTGAAGTGTTTTGTATAGTTTAGGAGTTATTGAAAAAAGAAGGTTTTGTCAAAATTACCACAGGAAGAACCTGCATACTCACAAGCAGCCCATGCACGTCATAATGACTCTGCATGCATGAAACTTCTGCACTAAATTCCTGCATGCAGCAAATCTGATCTGCACGTCCAAGACCTGCAAAAACCAAATACCAAGTAGGTACCACACATAACTACCACAACACACAAGGATCATTCATGCTTATTTAATAACATGAAAAAATACATAGTACATGATTGAAAACTATAATGAATCAAATAAAAATATTGAAGAAAAAATCATAAAGCATTCAGAAATAAAAATCAAATAAAACAAGGTATTACAAAATTAACAGATTCAGATCTTTGAGGACCACAAAACACATCAAGATATCTGTAAATAAAATAATAAAAAAGAATAAAATGAACAAGAGGTTCTTGAAAACTATTAAAAATCCACTAATAATCTTTTTCATCAAATATAGATAGTAAAAAAATGAACTACTTCCAGGATCAGCAACTTAGAAAATAAACACAAATACTTATCCTGGTCCGAGAATCATGCACTAATCCTACAGATCCATGATCAGCTGCACTAAAGAATAAAGGGGAAGTGGCAATCCAGCTATTGTTGGCTTTCTAGCCTCAGAACATGAGCCCTACCCCCTCTATTTGTCCTGAGGAGATTCTCTTAACCCCAAAAAGGTATTTATACAGTAACTTCTTTGGCCTATTTACACCAATAGTTCATCAGTATCATCCCAGAAAATGTTCCATCAGCAACCAAGTGCTTATAAAGGTATAAGCAGTGATTTATGGCTTCATTCTGAATTATATTAGTATTAAATCATTACAATTATTGATGTTTCCATTCAAGATAAATAACCAAGAACCCCATATTTGATTTGAAACCCTTGAACTTTGAAACGCTGAAGGTACCCAGAAAGTGACTTCTCAAATTAGTAATTTCTTTACTTTTTTCTATGGCCTCTTTGCTACCATAGCCAAGCCATACCATGATTTTAGTGTGTAATAATTCCTCTTTTTTAATTCATAACGTTCACATCATTCCAGGATACCAGATTCAAGGTTAATCTCCTGAAGAAGAGTTTCTAAAGATTCCCAGTCTGTATAATTTTTGGCCCCCATGTATTATCATTTATTCATTATATTGAAAAACCTTTACCAAACCATTTAAACCTGGAAGCATTACAAATCATATTTATCATTTTGGAGATTTTTATTGTTTATTTTTAAGAATATATTGATTCTTGAAAATTACCACTTCTAGTAGCTAAAGGACTGCAAGGTTCCTGCTATCTGGAAGCTGAAAATTTGAAAATTCTTGCAGATCAACTGAGAAAATTGACCTCAAATCAAAAATCTCAAGATTTTCTCCAAGACATCTTTATAAGATTGAACAAAGGGGATGAATTCACTAACCATTATCTAGATTCCAAGGGTTGCTTGCTAATTATCATGGTTAAAGTGGTTATACCCAACAATGCTCACCAAGAAAATCTAGAAACAATTTTAAATCCCAAGATTACCCTTCTGAAGGTCCTTTATTTCAAAAAAAAAACTCTTGATCAGGTTCAAAGTGCTTATGGATAAGTATAACAACTATACTTAAGTTAATAAAAATTGACTTTAAAAAAGAATTACTCTTGGAAATAGAGTATTTCTATCTGCAAAGAAAATCACTATTTACAGGCCTTCCAAGAAGCTCTCTGAGACTTGGTTAGGCTCCTTTTATTCTTATGGAAGAAATAGGGACTCATTCTTTCAAAATCCTAATCCTTGATCAATTCATCCATACAACAAGTCTCCCATCTTTCCAACTACCTCCCAGGAAGCAGCCTCCAATCTCATCAACTGTGCTTCCCTTCTCCATCAGTTCTATTCCCTCTATACTTCCAATCACAATTCATCCTAATAGGGTTTATAAAAGTTAGAAACCCCGCCATTTTTTTTGACAAAACCCGCCATTTTTAATGGCGGGTTTATGAAATACACATACCCCCTAACTGGCGTATTCCAAAATGGCCGGTTTCATGAAAATTGCGGCTTTCAAACATCAAACCCGCCATTAAACCAGCCATTTATGCATCATCAAACATCCACCATCCATCACATCTAAAACACCCATCCACATCAGCAAAGCCATACTGGTTGCATCTCCATTGCATCACACACATCTAATCTCCATTGCTTCACATCTCTATTGATTTTCACATCTCCATATTCACAAAAATCAAATTCCATCATCATCTCATCAACCCACATCACATCACCATCTTTCTCAACATTTCCAATCAGACTTCCGGACAGCAAGTTGAAAACGCAAAAAAGCTGACTGAGATTTTGCTACTGTTTGACTCATATTCAGACTCTGATTCAGAATCCAATTTGGAATCAACTTGGTTAGCTTTTAATTCTCTGTTGGAAAAGCAATACATGGTTCCACACCCTCCAAAACCCTATGTATGAAAGGCAAAAGCTTCATCTCATCCCTGACTGAAGCTTCCAGAAGCTATTCTGAAATTTGTTGCCTTCATTCATGAAACTTTTGGAGATGATTGATGACCACCAAATCTTCCAGAACAATTCTTGGAATCCTCAACGCAATCCAGCCATCCAACTTGCTGTTGCTCTTTGTAGATTGGGATAAAATGGAAATGGAGCAGAAATCCATCAATTGGAAAATCTATTCTCAGTCAGTTATGGAAGTATTGACTTATACACCAAAAGAGTCATGATTGCTATCCTATCTTTCCGTTGCTCAGTCTTTTCTTGGCCAACCAAAGAAGAAAGCAAGGAGATATTTCAAGTAATGGAGACCAAAGGCTTTCCTGGTTGCATTGGGTTTGTTGATAGAACCACCATCCCCTTGAGTCAAAAACCCAAGCTAGATGGCAACCACTATTTTGATTGCAAAAAAAGGCAACTGATTTATTTCTTTTCCAATGACTTTGATAACAACTTTGATCACACCACTGACCAAATATGTTTCATATTTTTTTTAGATACTCTGTGGCCCTAAAACTTGTTTGTGATAACAACAAGAAGTTCATATCCCTCCATGCTGGCCTTCCAGGTTCTTTTCATGATTCATACGTGTTCAATTGGATGCAAATTTCCCAACAACCAGGGAACTAATTTGACCAAGATCAATAACTTCTGGCCAATTCAGCTTATGCTAGTGGCAAATATGTGGTTCCAGCATACCAGAACGTTTCATCTAACAATCAAGGAAAAACAGATTTAAACTATCATCTTTCCAAATCACAAGTTTGGATTTAACATGTCATAGGAGTCCTGAAAGGAAGATGGGCAAGCTTAAGGGAAATGCAAAACCAGCGTCAAAACCCCAAAGACATGAAGTTCCTCATCAACTGAATTATCACTTGTGTAATTCTTTACAATCTTTTGGCCAACATCAAAGATGAATGGGAAAAAATATTTGAAGATGATATTCCTGACCCACCTCAAGTCATCCCTGTCTCATTTTGTCCCTCATCTTCTTCTATGAGAGAGCGGATTTTTCCTCTCACCCTTGCTCACTTTGATGAGTAATGTTTTATTTTTAAATAGGTGAAAAATAAATTCACAGTAAGTTTTTTTTTTGGTTGTTCACCCAAGTTTCCAGGCTGAGTTGGCTTTTTTTTTTTCTTAGTGGACTTAGACAAAATCAAAAAACACCTCCACCTCATACCCCACCACTTGCCAGCCCATCCACCTCTACCCTCCACCTCACCGCTCCAACACTTCCACCTCATCCCACTCACACACTGGTCACCTTCCTTCCTCCTCCTCATCAAACAACCTCATTCACCTCAGCAACCTAACCAACTTCACCAGCCTCATCAACCTCACCAAGAAACCTGCCTCACCAAGCTCCCCAAAAAATCCACCATCCAACTCACCAACAGACTCAGTGAATCCCCTTCCCTCATTATTTCCACTCACTAAACTACCCCTGCTCACCTCTCCTTTGAACTCCCCCAGGTCTTCTCTCTCAGCTCAGCCTCATCTCAATTGCATCCCCCTCCTCATCTGTTAAGCCCCTCCCTTCTCTTTCTCCCCCCTTCCTCCTTCTCCTCCTCCTCCTGCCTTGCTTGACCAACCCCCACCAATCAATTAGGATTTGATTGACCAATTGATTGATCAATTAGGAATTGATTGTCCAATTTAATCCTGATCAATCAATCAATTAGGAATTGATTGGTTGATTGAATCCTAATCAACCAATCAATTGATTTGTTTTTGATTGATTGATTGATTTGGTTTTGATTGATAAATTGAAACAAAATTGATTGATTGGTTTTGATTGTTTTTATTGATCAACCAATCAATTGCAAATCAATCAACCAATAGTTTTTCAATCAATCATTTGATAATTTTGCAATTGATCAAGCAAATGTTTTGCAATTGATCAAGCAATTGTTTTGCAATTGATCAAGCAAATGTTTTGCAATTGATCAAGCAATTGTTTTGCAATTGATCAAGTGATAGTATGCAAATGCCTCCTCCTCCATTTTTTTCAGATTTCTTTGGAGCTGACCTTGCTGTTTTTTTTTTTTTGTTTTTGATTTTTCTTTCTTTTTAGGTGTCTCTGGTCTGCACCAGAAGCCAACACAGTATTTTTTGATTATTTCAGGTGTTCTTTGCCATGGAAGGTAGTTTTTTTTATTTTAATTTTTTGATAACTTTGCTCATTGGTGTGTTGCATGGGTCACTCATGCCAATTTCTTTGGGGGGGATTCAGCTTTCAGTTTCCCTGGGTTCAATTCCAGGTTTTGTTTCTTTTTTTTATTCAATCATGTTTCACCAATGATGTCCATTGGACTGAGTTTTTTTTTTTTTGGAAAACATTTGATTGCTTTTGGGGAACATCCAACTCTTCTCCCACCACCCTCAAAATTTTACACAAACTATTGAATCCCACCTTGTTCCTCACCCCAATCTAAGTATAGGATTGGGAGGGAACAAGATGGAAGGAGATGGCTTGAAAAACATACAGAGAGGTGGGAAGAACAAGGCTGCATGCCAAAAGAGGCTTCAATATCAAAATTCATAAATTTCTTTAGAAGTTACTGAGGAAGGTATTAATGAAAAGGTGGTCTGGTCTGGTGGGAAACCGCGTCCTTTGGATCTGTACCCTTCAATTTTTGCCAAAAAGAAAAAGAATAGTTGTAAACCCACCCTGGATGAGTTTTAGCAAGCAAAACAAAAAATCAAACCATTCCATTTCTTCCACCATGGAAAATTAATTTTCCTCAATTGTTCTGATTTCCAAGCCCTGGTTGCATAACAAATTTGTGCCCTTGAATAAACTCTCAGAACAAGATGAGAAGGACATCAACTTTGTCACCACTTTCCTTCATGGTTCAAAAAAATTTGTCAAACCCTTTGGTGTGAGCCTACTGGATTCCAAGACCCTTGCTATCCTTTAGCTACCAGAGGTGATAGAATAAATGATAAATATATTATTTAATAAATGCAGAAAAAATCTGTAAAATATTTGGATTAAGCTTATTGCAAGGTTAAGTGGGTTGGTTATGGTTCATTGTTTTGAATCAATATGGATAGATTGATTATTAAATATTTTTATAGAGGGGCCACAATTATATTGGGGATCTTTAACACCTCTCTTCAGGGATTTCAGTATCAAAACACGTAGTCCTGGTTACTTTGGGCTCTTTAGTTTAAAGAATATTTTACCCCAAGATAATATGTATATATAATACACAGTGGAGTGGCAGGGCCTTGTAGCCAAGCTACCACAACAGAGAAAGGATAATAAAACTTACTTTTATATTATTTAAATCCTTTGGGTATCTGTTTGAGACGTGTACTGATGGGTTAAACCTGTATACTGGGGTTATAAGGTTGTCCAGAAGTTTTCATTGATAAAAAGAGGTTGAGGACAGATATTACTGGTCAGACATTGCCATAAATCACTTACCTATCTCTTATAAGTACTTGATTACCTTTGCACGGTGTCTGGATATAAATATAACTGGTTGTCTGCCCATCAATATCCTCAAAAGAGCTCTTTATTTATAGCTTTTGGAGTCCCAATATAGTCCTTCTGAGGGTTGTAGGTGCTCAAAGGGATGGACACTAAGGCTAACAGGGTAACCATGGGTAGCCTGTCATGTTTTCTTGGTGCTATAGCACGGGCAGCATCTAATTCCTCAGGTTATGGGAATTATTTCACTTTATAATTGACATTAGGAAGTGTGAATAACACTAATATGTACTATTTATGTATTATTTAATTAACTATCCTTAGTAAATGTTACAAGTAATTTAATAATTATATAAATAGACATTTCTACGGACATCTTGATGTCAGGTAAGTTCTCATTATGTATTATATATCTGGAGTAAAAGTCATAATATTGATTTTACTCCTTATTTTCGAGTTCCAGTTAATTTACTAAGATAATTACTTAAAAATATTAGTCATGTGAATTCATGTAATATTTTTACATCATTAGTTTTCGTAGTATGTCACAAAGATATTGATGTCTAAGAACTCTCATAAAAGTATATTAAAGTATTTTAATATATTTTTAGAAGTTGTCATTGTCTTATTTTTGAAATTCTTGGTACTTTGAATTATATGAAATAAAAAATACGTATAGGGATTATTTAAGTATTTTTATATAATATTATGTATTTTTAGACTTTCTACTATCTATGTCAACATTTATTACATATTTAGAATGTTCCCGTGTAGGTTGTAGCATGTTTACGCGGTACCTGAGCCTCTCAGGCCACCTGTCACTCTGTCAACCCGTATTCCCGCGGCTGTGTACTTGTCAGAGGCCCGGGGCTGCGTACACAACCTCAACGGAGTGACAGGGCTGTATCTCAGCCGCGCGCGGGTGCATTTGCTTCCGCGGCTGCGTGCGGGAATTGTGACAAAACACATTTCCTCCCATAACTCCTAAAAAATACACAACACCTCAATTCTGACTGAATTTAAGGTTTGAAACCTATACATGACAATGTGTGTGAAATATTTAAATGGCCAAAAAGCTCAATAATGGAGCCGTAGTATTTTGGTTTTTCTTTCCTTAATTATTTGAAAATATAAGGAGTTGGATTTCAAGGGTGGGGTCAGTGAGTGACCCTACCTAATTTTGGGTGGAGAGTTCATTTCTGTAATAATATTTAGGGTTTTCCCACTCCTTCTTAGGTTAATTGTATTATTATTATTTTTATGTTATTTTTGTTACTTTTGCAGCTTGCTCTGAAATAGTAGCAAGCTGAAAGTTGTTCCTTCAAGATCTTGGGGTGGAAAAGTGTGGGAAGTTGGCTGGCAAAAATCAATGCACCCTTTGGAGTTATTTGGACGTTATGTGAAGAAATCATCTATTAGATCTTCTCCTCAAGATTATGCTTCCCTCAACCTTCAGGCTGACAAAGTATCCCAAATTCTAGGACAAATGTTTTGCAATTTGGCCAAACTTTTGGTTGAAGCAAACCATGATACCATGAAGGACAACAACATCCCCTCTTTCTCTTTGTTGGAATTTTGGTTCCAAGCCTACACCTTTTGATTGCTCCCCACACATCACTTTAACCTCCAATTATCTTTAAAACTCTCCTCATATCTAAAAAGGCAACATCTCTGGATACTCCTTTTTACTTGTGGTTCCAACGAAGAAATCAAATGGTTGAATTATTGAAAATAAGGAAAAATATCAAGTATTGGATGGCCAATTTGTTTTTCCTGACCTTGGCTTTGGAATTGATTTCAAGAAAAAAGGTATAGTCAAAATGGTTTGGGAAGCTAATAATTACAAGCACTGTACCTTTTCTGCGGTTGACACAGCAACCCATACCAGAATAGCCATGTCACTTCAAATTAAAAAAACAACTAGAAACACTTGTAGGGACTCAAATAATGGCCAAATTTAATCTAGAAAAAAATATAAATAAAATTAAAAAAGATCTGTATGTTTCTGGGGTTAAGAATACTCTCAAACATTGTAATCAAAAATAATTTTTTTTTCTTTCACCCATGCAAATATATTTACAAGTCCAGCATTCAATTTATATTCTGTATTTCATCTACTGTTCTAATGCTACCAATGCAATCCAAGGCTACTGATACCTTATCCTTTTTTTTGGTTGCAAGTCATTCCCTCTCCTTTTCCAGTTCTGCTTGCTGTCGATCCTTCTCCTTTTCCTTTTTGGAAACTCTAGCTCAGCCTTTTTCAACTTCCACTCAGGATCCCATTTTTGTTGATGAGCCAAACTCTTGGCTTTCTGCTTTTGAACATCCATGGCCAGTTGAAAATCCCACTTTTGCTTTTCAAACTCAAGTTTTTTGGATTCAATTGGTGATTTGACTGTTTTTTTCAGGGTAAAAGCAATGAGCATGATTTTGAAAGCAAGGATATTCAACAAATGGACTTACATGAATCTTGCTTCTCCATGATTCCTTCAAAGCCTGAAAAACCGGAATTTTTTCTCCTCTTTTGATGACTTTTGGGTTTGATATTGATTTAATTGGAGGCCACTTGCTTACCCTTGGAAGAGGAGGTTTGAGTTTGAAAGTTGTCACTAGTTTTCAAAGGCAATGTGGGAAGAACCATTGGCTTGAGTTTTCAGCCATTCTAGAATGGATGAGCACGTTTTTTTACAATCTAAATCAGTCAGGATTAACCAGACAGAAGAGAAAAGAGCTTGGTTCTTACTTGAAGAAATGTTGAGGTTAATGGATACTGAGGAGTATCTTGTTCCGCATCAGCAAGGTTGATGAGATCTGCTAACCAAGGAAGAGAGCAATCCAAAGAAGAAGGGGAGGGGTCCAAGGTTGGGTTTGAATCCTCAATCAATGCAGAAGTAGATGTTATTGGAGCTGATTGCATTTGAATATCCTCCTTGGCATTATGTGGGGGCCACTCAAAGGTTTCTTTGGGATCACCATTTCTAGGCTGAGCCTCCCAGCCAAGTCCTCAGCGTCAACTGAATTGAATTGTTGAGCATCAAAAGCAGCTAGGGGGGTGATGTTGGCCTTCTTTTTAAAGATTTCATCAATTTGAATATAAAAAGGACAAATTGAGTCCAAGTTATCAACCACCAAGTTGATTCCCTTGGCTTTGTCAGAGTCAGTGATACCAAAGCCAGTGGTGATTGAAATGGAGTGGGCCTCTTTGTACTTGGATCAATAATTCTTGAATTGCTCCCTCATCTGTTTGGATGAAAGATCCAGCCTATCTTTTGTTTTTTTCTTGAGTTCATTGGCCATCAGGAGATAACCATTGACCTTAGAGGATGGAGGTTGGCCAACACATGTTTCATTGTCAAATCCAAAGCAGGCATCATAGTTGGAGGGAATTTTGAGCCAGTTGACCAGGATGATGTGATCAGCTCTCTTGAGCTGACTTGAGCCCTTGGAAGCTGATGGAGGAGGATTTTTTGAGCCCTTCAAAGCTGATGGGGGAGGATTTTTTGTTGTGGAGTTCCTTGGAAATGTTTGCTTTGGTGTGTTGGAATTTTGTGTGGACTTGCGGGGGGAGGTTTGCTGAGGGGCCATTTGGAAAGAGTAAGGGCAATAAGGTAATGAGAGGGATAAATTTACAAGCAAGATAAAGTGATGAAAGATATGAAGTTATGAGAGTGATAAAGTGACAACAGCAATAAAAAAATGATTGGATTCTTTGGATGAGGTTGGAGGTACAAGTTCTTGTTGGAGGCAGAGTGATGAGAGCAATGAAGCAATGAGAGAGAGGAAGGAATGAGAGAAATAAAGTGGTGAGTGATCAAGTGATGAGATTGATAAAGTGATGAGAGTGGTGAATCTTTTTATGATGAGGCTGGAGGTAAAAAAATTTGCAATGAGGTTGGAGGTAGAAGAAGGTGGGAAGCCAGGGGTGGATGACGTGGACAGGTGGCTGAAGCCTTGAAATACTTTATATGAAAAAACCCACTTATTTCATGTTAACTTTGACCCGTCTGATTTGAAATAAGTGGGTTTTTTGATTTTTAATGGCGGGTTTAAAATGGCGTATTTGGGTTGAAACCCGCCATTAAAAAATGGCTTTTTTGGTTAACCTTGATACGCCCTTATATTCCTATCCCAATCCAAAATTAAAATCATTTTAATTTCCCAATCCCAATCCAACCCATCTATATTCCATAAAGAGAAAAAAATCATTGTATATATTCTACCATCATAACACTTTAACTTTTCACATTCAATAATATGCAACATAGAATAAAATTCAAGAAAATTCAAGACAAAAAAATGATGATAATCAAATATTTTACTTCTTATCACATAACTCCTGAAAAACTACTACCACCCTAAATATCATCTGAAAAAAATATTATCCAAAACTGTCTACCTATATTAATATCCTTCCTTACTTTCTATCCTTCAGTTCATTTATCACTTCCTTCTAAGACATGATAATCTACAAAGAACCCCCAGTCCAACTGCTTCAGCCTTGTTTTCAAATACTCCCAGCTTTAAATCCTCCTCCTGATACACCTTTTCCCTTTTCCTTCATCTTTCTTACCAACCTTGGTCACTTCCACATCAACCTCTTCTTTCCCTCAATTCCTCCTTTTCTTTCTCTGTTTCTTTCTCCATATCTAAATTATTTTACAGGTCCCTATCTCCTCTTCCAAGCTCTCCAGGAGAATCCTCACCATTTTCCTGATCCCAGTTAAAATCATTCTCAACTCTGTCAAAAAGAAATCAACTCCTCTTCAATGATTTTTTTAAACTTTCAAACTCATAATGGATTCCTTGAAATTTGAACTTCAAGCTTCAATATTTGAGATTTGAGCTTGTAAATTTTAACTTCAAGATTTTAGCTTTGATATTTAAAATTTAAACTTTTAGCTTTGAACTTCAACCTTAAACTTCAAACCTAAACCTCAATACTTGTCTCATACTTGAATTTCTTCAATGCATCCAAATCATCTTCAAAATCTCTTCATCTTGTCCCCTATTTCTCTGAAAAAACATCTCAAGCCCTTCAAACTAGGCATCAGGTCTCATCACTCTCCTCCTCTGACAACCTTAACATCTTTTACTTCAAAATTCTTTCCAGAGTCAACCCACCTCTTCATATTCACAACAACTCCCTCTGAAAATCCTGCATCTTCTCAAACTTCTCAATCAGCACTCTTAACTTCAAGATTCCAATATTCCCCTCATCAGTCTCTCACTTTCCAATGAGAAAATCCTAAAACAGAATTCAAGCCTCAAGTACAGAACCACTTCTTTCTGGGAATCAGGGGCTGCCACTGTGATGACTCCTTTAGAATTGGGTAAAGTTTAGAAAATAGCTTGCTGGCAGTCACTTGAGGGGGAATTTAGTACTGCAACTATTTATATGATAGGGGAATACTAAGGGTGTTTTCAAATTGCCTTCCCCTCTAAGTACTATAGTAGTCTCACAACAATAAAAGAAAAGAAATGGCGGCTTATTTTCAGATATATTTGCTACTATAATAGTCTCTATCAGACCTAGGATCAATTTATTCAAGCTTGATAAAGAAGAAATAGTTGAACAGATAGTTTACTGAGGCTATAGATGCTAAGTAAGTGAAGAATCTTTTATCTTTTCTTATCCTTCATATATCCTTTATCTTGTTTTTATTGGATACTGATGAATACTCCTTTGATATTACAGGTGATGACTCTTAAAGTCAAAATGGTTGAGCCTATACTTGATACTGATGATGGTTGATGATGATGATGTTGATGGATGAGGTAAGTGATGGTGGATGTTGATGATGGATGGTGATGATTATGGATGGTGATGATGGATGATCATGATGACAGATGAGGTTGATGATGGATGATGATGATGATGGTTGGTGATGATGATTGTTGATGATGATTGATGATAGCCAAGGTATGTGGTTATGCTTGTTGATGTTCAATTTATGGGGCCATGGTGGTGATTTTCAAAGGTATGGGGTATTGGGTAAATAATGATGGTGGTGGATGGTCAAAGGTATGGGTTAGTTGGTTGGGTCATGGTCAAAATTGTGTGTTGAGGATGAAGATTGATGACAATGATGATAGTGATGGTGATGTTGTTGGTATAGGATAAGGGATTAGAGATGGTCACAGTATGGGTTATGGGATAATGGGTTGAGGATAGCCCAGTATGGGTTAAGGGTGCCTAGGAGGCATGGTGATCCCTGAAGGTGAGGATGGGGGGATCTGATGGGACCTGGATGGGGGGAGAGAGGCCCTCTATTTATAGACATTCCTGCCCTCAGGGCTGCCCCTGGGGGTCACCCTGGTACCGTGAATACAGTTCATGAGGCATTCTGGCTGGTCAGAGGAGGAGGCTGTGCAGAATCTACATGAATTTACACCCTTGCATGCATTGCTGTGCTGCATTGATACAGGTTTCCCCTGCATAGATTACTTCTGTATAGTGGTGGTTGGTTATTTGTTTGTTTATTCATGCAGTTCCTTGCATATATTAATTCTGTATGGTGGTGCACAGCCTCTGATCTACTGATGCATGCAGTTTCTTGCATATACTTCTGTGTTAGGTTTGGTTTGGTGCTGTATTAATTGCTTCTGTACTGCATGTGCCTGCTTGCATATATTGCTGTGTACAGATGAGTTGATTTGTTTGGTGCTTTATTAATTGCTTCTGTACTGCATGTGCCTGCTTGCATATATTGCTGTGTACAGATGAGGTGATTTTTTTGGTGCTGTATTAATTGCTTCTGTACTGCATGTGCCTGCTTGCATATATTGCTGTGTACAGATGAGGTGATTTGTTTGGTGCTTTATTAATTGCTTCTGTATAGGGTATGTACTTGAAGGCATCCAGTGTATGTCAATGACCTTTCACTGATCTGTGACACCTGGTAGGGGTATGTGTAGGCCAGACTTGATTTGAGCTGTATATTCTAAACCATGAGAGTTAGGGGGTACTTTGGCTGGGTGAATAGGGGTTCTTTTTGGTGTAAAATCCATTTTTGAGGTATTTTTGATTATTTTAGCTTTCCTTATACTAGAAAATTGAGTCTTATGGCTATAGGTTAGGTTTTGGAGCACCACATCCCCCCCCACAAATTAATGCTGTCTGCAGAATTTCTGCCTATAGACATCAGAATCCCTTTTTCCAATTATGTCTCCTTATTCCTCTCCTCTTCCTTTCCCTCTCTTCTTCTTCTTTGTTTTCTTGTTTTCCCTCTCTTCTTCTCTTTGTTTTTTTTCTTTTTTTTCTTTTTTCTTTTATTTTTTTTTTTCTTTTTTTTAATCCTCTTTCTCCCCTTCAGTTTCTTCCAGTTGATCTTCTCCTTCTTCTGTGGGTTCCCCTCTGCTGTAAAATCTCTTGACTGGGCTGGCTGCAAACCTTCTTGTCAATTTTGTCCCATCCAGTTCCTCAAGGATATAGGGCCCATTATTTAATTGCTCCAGTAACCTGTATGGGCCGTTCCACCTATTCTTGAAAATGGTCCCCTTTGTGACTCCAAGGTCCTGTTTTACACCAAGACTTGGTCCCCAATTTTTAAGGGTTTCCTGATTCTATGGGCCAATCTCCTGTCCCAGTATTTTATGGATGATTCCTTGACTCTTTTAGCTTCTCTTGTGCCTTCTGGATTTTTTCCTCCTTCTGAGATAGTTGCTCTTCCCTGGCTTTCAGTAGGTCTGAGGTGGTTTTTACTTGATCCCATTCAATTCCCAAGTAGGTTCCCAGTTCCAAGTGAATGGGTAAGACTGCTGGCTGAACAAACTTTAGTTCAAATGGAGAGAAACTTTTAGTCCTCTTGGTAGAGATTCTGTCTGCAAAGGTAACCAGTAGTAGGTATTCCTTCCATTTGGCCCCATTTTCTCCGCATATTTTTACTAGTGCATCTTTGATTTCCTTGTGACCCCTTTCTATCATTCCTTGAGCTTCTGGGTAGTAAGGTGTGACTACCCTGAGCTTGGTCCCTACTCTCTTGATGGCTGATTGGAGTTCTTTCTTGAATTACCCTCCCCCATCCACTGTTACTTCCTTGGGTACGCCATACCTATATATCCATGCAGATAAAAATCAAGTAGCTATACTCCCTGAGTTCAAACTAACAAACCCCATAGTTTCTGCCCATCAAGTGATGTAATCCCTGGGTACCACAAGGTGCTTCTATTTCCCTGCTTTTAAATGAACTGCATCCATGGCCACCCTCTGAAACAGGGTAACTGAGACAGCTGGCCTACCCTCTTCCTTCTGCTGGAGTTTGCTTCTCTTTTGACATGGTTTTCAGGATTGGACCCACCTTCCTATCATCTTCTTCATTGTTCCCACCAGAACCTGACCTTAATTCTTCTGTAAGTCTCTCCACTGCCCCAAGGGCCCATTTTTTCATGTAGCTACTTCATGATTTTTTCCTTTTCTTCCTTTGATGATATTACTAACTGTGGGCCCCAGATTCCTCTCCTTTTCAGTCTTCCTCCCTCTATGTAAAAATTTGGTGATCTTCTCTTTATTTTCACAAACTCTTTGTCAGAGCTTCCTGCTGGCCTTTTCAAGTTAGGTAAGTATTCTTTCATCTTCTCCCAGAATTTGTCTTGGGCTGCGTTTGATGTCTGTCCTTCAAGGAGATTGAGGTGTTTCACTCCTAATCCTGGATGTGGGCTAATCCACTCCTCTTTTTCATCAAATTCCTTTTGAGTCTCCTCTGGGTCTTCTTCTGGCCTTCTTGATAGGCTATCAGGCATGGTGAATGTCTTCCCTGGTTTGTGGACTAGGTCAAACAAGAAAAGTTGGATGAAAGCCACCCATCTGGTCATGGGGGCACTGGTTCAACTAGGGGTGTTGATCATCTCAATGAGGGCTTTGGAATCCACTTGGAGCTCAAAATTTTGCCCCCGGAGAGTTTTCTGCAGTTTCTTGAGTACCTTTGCCACACCAAACAGTTCCAGCTTGGATTGGGAATATTTCTTCTCTGTTTTTGAGAATCCTACTGATTCATAGTAGACTGGCCTTGGCCTAGCTTCTGGTTCCTCTTGCATCAGTACTGCCCCTGAAGCAATGTAACTTGAATCCACTGCTAGTGTGATTTTTCCAGCCCCTTCTTCATATTTGATACTTTTGAGGGTTATATCATCCCCTACAATCTTTTTGAGCAGGGTGAAGGCCTCTTGACTTTTTTAATCCCAGTAGAATTCCATGTCCTTCCAAGTTAGCCTTTTGATTGGTGCTAATAGGGCTGATTAGTTGTTGATAAAAATCCTTAAATAGGCACACAGCCCCAAAAATCCCCTTGCCTATTTCTTGTTCCTTGGTTTGGGCCAGTTCTGGATTTTTTTAACCTTCTGTTCTGCTACCTTCCTTCATTCCTGGGACACCACGTGCCCTACTATGTTCAAAGCTGGTACACAGAAAGCAAACTTCTCTCCTGATATTGTTAGCCCAGCCTCTTATATCATAAATAGGATCCTTTCCAAAATTGTTGCATATTCCCAGGTGAATCTTCTTATTTGAGGTTTTTCTTTCAGGGCTTCCTCCTGCTATCTTGACCTAGGTCCTTTGATCCCCCCATTTTCTATAAATATTTCCACATATTCTGGAATTTTTTCTTGAATTATCCAGGTCATCTGAGCTTGGTAGACTGCTACTGAATTAGTTCCCCCCCTGAGGAAATCCTGTGAGCTGTAGCCTTCCCTGGGTAGTTTCAAAGGTGGTTGTTGGCCTAGAAGTTTTGTCCAGTTCTCTTTCATCATATCCCCTCATTATATCACCAAGGCCATAACAAGATTTTCCTGAGAAGGATTCATCAAATTCCTCTATTTTTGGGGGGGTGCCGGCATCCTTGATGGTGACCTTGTTCAGGGGTTGTAGATCATGAACTATACTGGGTTTCCCATTAGATTTTTCTACTGGAAGTACTGGGCTGGAATAACTTGAAGTGTATTGTTTGTATAGGCCTGATTTAATATTTTTTTTGTGACTAGGTCTGTAAATTTCCCCCATAATGGCCTGTGGTATGGGCATGGATTTATTTTTGCCATGGCTCATGGTGGATGGTAGGTATTTTATAGGGTAGGCCATAATTGTGCTTGAGTAAGCCCCTTTCTTCTTCTGTGAAGGCAATTTCCTTCTCTCTCAGGACCATTACCTGCTTGAAAAGGTTGATTTCCTTTGGAATAAGCCATCCTTCAGGCCCAAAGTTCACTAGCCTAAGTCTTTCCAAGGTAATCTCTTTCCAAGTTAATCCTAGGGGTAGGTCTGAAAGAGGGGGGATGAGGGGTAAGTGGTGTTTGGTAGCGGTCCCTGGACAGGGGTTGTCTTTGAAGTGGGGGGTTAAGATCTGGTGGAATTGCCTGATTAACTTTTCTGATTTACTTCTCTACCCCCTTGTGTTTGGCCCCAAGCACTTGGATTTCCATTGTTTTGGTTTGCTTGCGGCTAAAATAGGCTCCCTCTTTTTTTTCTCTCTCTCTTTTTTTCCCTTTGATTCTAGTTTTTAGTTTGGGTGACAAGTCAGGGCGTGGTATAGTGGGTGTTCTGCATTTTTCAGTCATTCAGGGGACCCTTGGGTTCTGTTTAGCCTTGTGTCCCAGTTTGAAAGCAGCCGGTTGACAGTGCAAGGCAAGGCCCGCGCAAATTTCAGCCCAAGGGAGAAAAGAAGGTGCGCAGTCATAGCCACAACCGCTTGCCCTTGAGGACTATGAGCCTCAACTTGGCCCTCCATTGGTATGTCTCCCTTCTCCCTTTGCTTGTCTTCTCTTTGTTATTAATTTTGTATATATACACTTTTCTTTTGTTGATTGACTATAAGGTTAGATTTGCTTCTCTGACTGCTTGCTTCTTCCCTTTTCTTCCAAGCAGCCTGTATCCTTCCATCCCCTGTCTTTTGTCATCTTTTCCCTGGAAATTGTGGTGTTTGTTTCTGTCACCAATTTGTGTTAGGCGTCCTCTTTACTTTGGTAGGTTGGAGGGGTTTGACTTGATTTGTTCCCACAATTGCCACAATGTCAGTTCTGGGTCACCCTGGATTCTACAATTGACGTAATCTTTGAAAATATCCTCTTCTGGACCTTATTCCCCCTCTTCCATTCCTTCTTGGTCTGTTCCTCTTGTCAGCACACAATTGGAAAGATCTAGTTGGAACTACTCCCATATCTTTGCTTGGACCATGGGTTCCTCAATTGGCCAAACCAACCTGTACCTTAACAATCCTCATCTTACCTTTTTCCTGTACGTCAATACTGTCCAGCCTTCTTCTTCCCTGCCTTTCAATTGAATCTTCCTTCATCTTTCTCCATTGTCATCTGATTTCCCATCTCGTTCAGTTGACAACCTCCAGTCAGTACTGCTTGTGTCAGCCTCCTGGATGCCAAGACCCTTGCTATCCTTTAGCTACCAGAGGTGATAGAGTAAATAATAAATATATTATTCAATAAATGCAGCAAAAATCTGTAGAATATTTGGATTAAGCTTATTGCAAGGTTAAGTGGTTTGGTTATTGTTTATTTTTTTAAATCAATATGAATAAATTGATTATTAAATATTTATAGAGGGGCCAAAATTATATTGGGGATCTTTAACACCTCTCTTCAGGGATTTCAGTATGAAAAAACGTAGTCCTGGTTACTTTGGGCTCTTTAGTTTAAAGAATATTTTGCCCAAAGATAATATGTATATAAAATACACAATGGAGTGGTAGGGCCTTGTAGCCAAGCTACCACGACAGAGAAAGGATAATAAGACTCACTGGTATGTCATGAAATCCTTTGGTTATCTGTTTGAGATGTTTACTGATGGGTTAAACCTGTATACTGGGGTTATAAGGTTTTTCGGCAGTTTTAATTGATAAAAAGAGGTTTGAGGAAGGATATTACTGATCAGACATTGCCATAAATCACTTACTTATCTCTTATAAGTACTTGATTACCTTGGCACGGTGTCTGGATATAAATATAACTGGTTCTTTGCCCATCAATATCCTCAAAAGAGCTCTTTATTTATAGCTTTTGGAGTCCCAATATGGTCCTTCTGAGGGTTGTAGGTGCTCAAAGGGAAGGACACTAAGGCCAGCGGGGTAACCAGAGGTATCTTGTCATGTGTTCTTGGTGCTATAGCATGGGTAGCATCTAATTCCTCAGGGTATGGGAATTATTCTACCTTATAATAGACATTAGGACGTGTGAATAACACTAATCTGTCCTATTTATGTATTATTTAATTAATTATCCTTATTAAATGTTCCCAGTAATTAAATAATTATATGAATAGACATTTCTACGGTCATCTTGATGTCAGGTAAGTTTTCATTATGTATTATCTAACTGGAGTAAAAGTCATAATATTGACTTTACTCTTTATTTTCGAGTTCCAGTTGATTTATTAAGATAATTACTTAAAAATATAAGTCATGTGAATGCATGTAATATTTTTACATCATTATTTTCCTTAGTATGTCACAAATTCATCGATGTCTAGAAATTCTCATAAACGTATATTGAAGTATTTTAATATATTTTTAGAAGTTGTCATTGTCTTATTTTCGACATTCTTGGTACTTTGCATTATATTAAGTAAAAAATACGTGTAAGGACTATTTATGCATTTTTATATAATATTATGTATTTTTAGACAGTCTACTATCCACGGGAACATTTATTACATATGTAGAAAGTTCCCGTGTATGTTGAAGCCTGTTTACGTGGTACCTGAGCCTCTCAGGCCGCCTGTCACTCTTTCAACCCGTAGTCCCGCGTCTGCGTACTTTTCAGAGGCCCGGGGCTGTGTACACGACCTCGACGGTGTGACAAGGCTGTATCTCAGCCGCGCGGGGGTGCATTGGCTGCCGCGGCTGCATGCGGGAATTGTGACAAAACACATTTCCGTCTGTAACTCCTAAAATATACACAACACCTCAATTCTGACTGAATTTTAGGTTTGAAACCTATACGTGACAATGTGTGTGAAATATTTAAATGGCCAAAAAGCTCAATAATGGAGCCGTAGTATTTTGGTTTTTCTTTCCTTAATTATTTAAAAATATAAGGAGTTGGATTTTAAGGGTGGGGTCATTGAGTGACCCTACCTAATTTTGGGTGGAGAATCCATTTCTGTAATAATATTTATGGTTTTCCTACTCCTTCTTAGGTTAGTTGTATTATTATTATTTTTATGTTATTTTTTTTACTTTTGCAGCTTGCTCTGCAATAGTAGCAAGCTGACAGCTTGGATCATCAATTTTCTGATTAGCCAAACTATTATGTAAGTGCTTCAATCTTGGTTTCCTTTTTTCCTTTATCTCATGTTCTTTGTACATATATTGACAATCCTGCATGTTGATCCTTCCATGCAACTTCTTCTTCTCCATCCACTAAATTGAATCTTCCTTCCTCTTCATTTGGTTGTCCGTCTTGTTCAGTTGGCAACCCCTGATCAACGCTGCTTGGACCATAGACTCTCTGATTGGCCAGACTATCACGCAAGTGCTGTGATATTGTTTTTCCCTTTTTTTCCTTAATCTCATCTTCTTTGTGCATATATTAACAATTCTTCCATGCACCTTCTTCTTCTACATCCACTAAATGTAATCTTTCCTCTTTATTTGGTTCCCTGCTTTTGAACGCGTGACTCCACTTGTCACCTGCATATCCAAGTCCCCGCTTGGAGTTATATTTTAATCCAAGTTGTCTTTAGGGTCAATTACTCCAGGACTTGGCCATTGGATTTTTTTTTCTGCCTTCTCTCCAGGTTCCCTTCCTCACCAGAGCTTACCTTTGTCTATTTAAGGGCCTTCTTTTCTCTAGTTTCCCCCCTTCCTCATCTGCTCCAACTTCTTCATCAAAGTACTATTTCCCCTTCTTCTTTAATCCCAGTCCTGCTTTCAAGCAGGGCTCTGAAACCCTCCCAATCTCCTTCTATTTTTTTTGATTGGCATTCATTGATAATTCCAACCATGTGTGCCTTGGTCCCCAACTCCCATACGGATAGCAACAGGGATTCCAAGGCTTCAATCATAATCCTAGGCCCCCAGTCTTGAGCTCCAAACGCAAGGCAACCAATTCTCCCCCACCTTGGCCTCACCTTCATCCCCTTGACGCGCAGCAATTTGCCAATGGCCAAGCCGAATCCGTTCCAACCAACATTGACAGGGAGGCTGTTAGCAAATATTCCAACTCAGAAGCGGGTTTCAAGCCCAGCAATACTTGTCAAAATCTTGACCCTTGCCTTCAAATGGTCCACAACCCCCCTACCAACCTGGGGTATGACAGTTTGGAATTGTTGCCCCTTCACAGTTCCCAACTTACCAAACCAGCTACTTCCAAAGAAATCTGGGTGGCTCCCAGAAGCAACCCTTTCAATCCACCATCCCCTACCTGGAGGCTCAACTCTAACATTCCAAATTTCCTTTTCCCAAACTCACCATCCCCCCTTCTGCTTTCTCCTCCAAAGCTTCCTCTTGCCATCTCCAAAGGCTTTGACTTGATTCATTTTGCTCTCTGGCGCCTCATGATCAGCCTTCCAAAGGAATCCCACCTCCAGATAACAGTTGAGGATATCCACAACAAGTTGGATGAATTTAAGGAGTGGTTCAACCTCTTCCACGCTTACCAGTAAGTTCCTCTTGTCCTTTTCTTTCTTTCTTTCTTTTTTTACCAACCCAAGCTGAACTAACCAATACCATTGTTCTTTGTTTTCTTTGTGAAACTAAATCCAGGAGTTCCCAATACTCCCTCTTTTAGCAAATGGGGGCTGGCTTCTTGTCTGTTTTATTTAAAGAAAAAACTTGTCGTGGAAATGCCCACCCTCTCCCTTGGCTCATCAGCAAACACAAATGGCCTACTTCTGCATCAGTCAAGAAAAAGAAAAACAAGAAAAAAAAACCAAAAAAAAACCTTTTTTTTATTTTATTTTAATTTTTTTTTTGTAATGAGAGAACAGGTTACCATAGTTGTACAAGAGTCAAACAGAAGCGGAATACAAAATACATTTTTTTTTCTTTTTCATCCCTGAAACCAAAACTAGTAGAGAAGGTGATGCGGGAATTCCCTGAAGTGGTCCCAATACCTATGGATGCTGTCTTCTTTCCAGAGGATGAGCCCCTTGGTCCAATACTCTTCCCAAGGCTCTTGGTAGTAAAATCCCACCCAGAACTCTGGTGAGATATATCCATAATATGAGTCCCAATCACAATCCTTGAGGAAACCAAGAGAACCAATGCCTGTTAGTATCTCCATGAACTCTAAGTTGTTAAGTCCCCAGCCAGGTAGATTCTTCAATTCTGATATTTTTTCAGGGTCTCCTCTCCATCTTGAGTGAGCAATTCAGAGTTAACTTTGTGAAATAAATTGGCTGGTCTTTCATCTTCTGTTATGCATTCCTCCCAGGGGGTTCCTGTGTTATCATTCACATCTTCTTTCTGCTCCAGGCTCCTTCCCCACTCCAATTCTTGACACTGGGATGGTAACTGGTCCAGTTCCATCTTTGTTTCACCTTGATGCTCTTTGAGGTCCTCCTTGATTTCTCCTTCCTTCATCTATTCTTTTCTCCCAATCATATCCTCCCATTAAACCTTCCTAATGGTCATTCCAACCCTTTTCAATCTTCTTGGTGGCTCCATTTCCCACCCCAGTTGGCCTGTTTTGCAGATTTGTATACATAATTTTCTCCCTCCAGGTAATTTGTAACTGATAATTTCCCCCCTCTTTTCAGACAGATCAAACCCAACCTTATAGTCAGCCAAGAAGGGCCTTCCCAGAAAAGTGTGAACACTCCCTCTTGCTACAAAAAATTTGGCAAATCTTGGTTCCCCTGGGTTAATTTCAAATGGAATCCTTTCTGCTAGTCCAATCAGAGGTTTTTTATGCCCTCCAATTCCAGTGATGTTAATCAGCATTTCCTTTTTTACCAGTCCTACTTGGTTGGCCAGGTGCTCAGGGATGACATTGAGTTCAGCTGCACTATCCACCAAGGCTTTAACCTTTCTATTCTTGATCCAAATTTCTGTTATAATTATGGCCAGCAATTAGCTTAGGCAAATTAGCAGTATTTAAATCAAAAGAAATGCTGGACAACTTGTGTCAATAATTGCTTGATGGGCTCTCAAAAATGGGGCAACACATTGGATGATATTGTTGATGAATTCAATTGGATGATGAATGGATGATGGAAAACAGCAGGGAGAAGAGCTCCTTAAGTACAAACAATTGGCCTCTTGTGAGCCCATGATACAACAAGCTCAAAGGAAAACTTTCCGCCCCAAAAGAGCTCTACAAGCTCCACAGGCCTTGTTACTTGGTTTGGGCTACATCAGCCCACATGGCATCAGTCCCTGTACCTTTACAACCAGCCTATTCCGGTTGTTTCTGGTGTTTCCACCTCAATGGGGCTGAACCAGCCCCTGTGCTGTTCAATCCATGGCTGGTTGTCTGTTGAAACCAGCCCTGTTACTTATCTTAGCACTTGTTCAGCCCTGGCCCTTCATATGGGCCAGGTGGGCCCAGGACTCACCTGAGTCCAACCAAAATCTCACCTGGGGGGGGTGTAACCGGCAGACATGCCCCCCCCCCTGTTTCTCTCAAATCCCTGGAGGGGGTGGTCAAATCCCCCCACCAGGGGCCCTGGGGGTTGATACCCCCAGGGCGTTGCTATGATAAGTGGGATGGGGGGTGGTCAGGTCCCCTCCAGCCCATTGCTCCTCCCCCTCAGTAAAGGGGGGGGGGAGAGCGCCCCTTTGATGGTGGGGAGGTGGTAAATTACCCCCCACCGCCGGTTGCCTTGATGCAACCAGCCTGGCCACCTCTTTTGGTGGGGGGTGATCAAGTTCCCCCCACCATTACCGGTTGCCCCTTGCAACTGGTTGCTGGCTGGTTACAACCAGCCAGTCCTCCCCCTCCCCCTTGCAATGGCAAGCAAGGGGAGGGGGAGGAGCCGGGACCACCAGCCCCGCGGCAGCCGCAACAACGGCCCCACACGGGCTGTTGGGTCCCATAGACAGGCCAAAGGCAAAAACAGAGGCCCCAAGCCTGCTGCAACACGGGCAGCGTACCCAAGCGGGCGGCAACACAGGCAGCGGTCCCAAGCGGGCTGCAACACAGGGGGCAGCCCAAACTGGGCTGCAACACGGGCGGCAGCCCAAACTGGGCTGCAACACGGGCAGCGGCCCCAATGGGGCTCCCCAAGCCCAAAAACTAAGTAAAACATTCTTTGGCGGGCCAGCCGTCTGGCCAAGTATGTTCAAAATAAACCTTGGGCCCAATTATACCCATACAAGCCCATTTTGCTGTATTTGCCCATATGTCCCACCAGGCCCTTTAGGGCCCGTGTACCAATGAGCTTGTTTCACGAGTTTTGAGGCCAGTTTCCACAAATAAGTGACATCCACACAGGCCCGTATGGTCTGTGTGAAAGTCCAATGGGCCGGAGAGGCCCATATGTGCATTCCATTGGGATTAAACTTATAAGTAGCAGACGCGTAAGTGCATATGTATTTTAACACACCCCCTTAATCCAAAAGGGGTGACATCCGCATATTAGTCACAAAGCCTTGATGCTTGTTCCTATCTAAAGCCTTAGTCAAGATATCGGCAATCATTGCTCCAGTGGGCATGTACCTCAACACAATCTCCTTGCAGTTAACTGCATCACAAATATAGTTATAGTGAACATCAATATGTTTTTTTCTTGAATGGAACACTTGGTTTTGCGCCAACGCAATGGCACTCTGGTTATCAGAATACAACAACGCAAACCCTTGTGGTTTATGTGTATCCTCTAAGACTTTTCTCAACCATTTTGCTTCCTGTGAAGCTGCTAAGTAAGCTCTATACTCAGCCTCTGTTGATGAAATACTTATGGCCAACACCTTCTTGGAAGTCCATGACACCAAATTCTTACCTAAGAAGAATACAAGACCACTTGTTGATTCCCTAGTGTTACCGTTTGCCCAACTTGCATTGGAATAACCAACCAAATCAAATTTTGCTGACAGCAGTCCCAGACTGTGTGTTCCTTTAAGATACCTCATAACTCTCTTAAACACTGACCAATGCCTCATGCTTAGCTTCTCTAAGTGTTGAAACAAGACACCAATTGAAAAAGCAATATCGGGCCTTGTACACTGCCCCAAATAATTAAGTGATCCAATATCTGACCTGTAGTTCTTCCCAGATTGAACAAACTCCAGATACTCCTGATCTGTAGACTTCTCTAAAAAAATGTTTGACTGCATGGGAGTACCAAACTCCTTTGCATCCTCCAAGCAATATTTCTTGAGAAGAGCTTCCATGTAATGGCTCTGGTCTAACTTAATACCATTCTTGCTCTTACTGACTTTCATTCCTAGCACATGTTGCTCCAGACCAAGATCTTTTATCTTGAATTCCTTTTTGAGTGTCTCCATGACTCTCTCTTTACCATTTCCAAGAATGATAATTTCATCAACCCATACAAACAAAATTGCATCCTTTCTTAAAAAGAGAAAAGGTTTGGCCTCAGACGTCTTGAAACCAGTCTGTATCAGTTTCTCACTCATGGTATTATGCCACAATCTAGCTGCTTTCTTCAATCCATAAGGGATCTAAGCAGCTTGAGGACATATTCCCCTTTTTCTGCTGAAATAAAACTTCTAACACATATTTTCTTCATGGTTTCTGGTTTACTCTCTACTAACCATTCACAAAAACCATCAGGTATTGAAATATAAACAGTCTCCTCCTCTCCAAGTTTTGCATTCAAGTATGCTGTTACAAAATCAGCTTGTCTGATTTCTTCTCCCAACCCCACTTCCAGAGCAATGATGTAACTGAAGGTGGAAAGCCTTCCAGTTGGTTAGAAAGTTTCTTTGTAATCAATACCCTCTCTCTGCTTGAAGCCCTGTGCAATGCATCTAGCTTTGTATCTTTTCAAAACTCCATTTGTGTCAAACTTCCTGTTTAACACCAATCTAGACCCCACAATGGTCTTTCCTTTTGAAACAGAATCCCGCTTAACCACTTGAAAGACACTATTATTTTCTAGAGAATCAAATTCCTCAAATATAGCACTCTTCCAGTTGGCTCTCTCATCAGAATTCATAGCTTGGCCAAAGCTATTTGGGTTAACCCTGTTACCCATTTCTGAACTCAAATTCAGGGCTTCATTGAGCATAAACTTTTCCTGAAATGTATCTTCCTCATATCCTGCGGCAGCATAATGGGACTTCCATTCCCCGTACCTATCAACTGGTACTCTAACCCTACAACTCCTTCTTACTGGAGGTGGAGGCTCAACAGTTTCCAAATTAACAGACTCCCCTGAAGCGGGCACTGAACCCTCTGGTGGCAGGTCTGCCAGCTCTTCATCTTCTGGAACCACATCTTCCTCAGCATTTGCTGGTGAAATAGGTGCTCACTCTATTTCTCTCTGTGACTTATTCACAACAACATCTTCACTCCTTTTGAGTGGAAAGGTACTTTCATCAAATTTTACATCCCTACTATGGATAACCTTTCTTGTCCCTGGACAATAGATCCTATACAATTTACTTATTAAATCATAGCCTACAAGTGCCCCTGTTCTGGCTCTAGGGTCTAATTTTGCAACCATCTCATTATGGTGGACACTATAATACACCAAGAAACCAATTGTTCTTAGCTGTGATGTTTTGGGGTACAACTTCCAAAACTGATAATGAGGACTCTTCCCATTAACACTTACAATGTTATGCAACAGACAGACTGTACACATCAACTCAGCCCATAAGAACTTTGGTAGACCAGATTGAGACATAATAGTTCTGACCTTGTCCAGTAAAGTCCTATTCATTCTCTCAACTATTCCATTATTTTGTGGAGTACTTGCAGTAGTGACTATATGAATGATACCATAATCTTTCAATAACCTCTCAAACTCTTTACTCAAAAATTCACCACCTCCATCAGTGATAACCCTCTTGATCTCCTTCATTAGACCATTATGTTTCCAGACTTTGAAGATTACAGAAACCTCCTCTGTGATCTGATCCTTAGATTGAATTGGTTTAACCCAAACATAATTAGTTGCAGTATCAACTAAATTGATGAAGTATCTTTCCCCACCAAGGGGCTCTAGTGTGAATGGCTCTGCAAAAGAAATCAAAAATTTCTCACTAGGAACATCAGTGCAATCTCTACTCTTTGAGAACACATTTCTAGTCTTAGCCCCTAAGGTACAACTCTCGCAGTTGCTGTCCTTTACCTTATGGCCACTTCTATTGTGAGCAACAGTGCTCAAAGCTGAGATTTTGAACAAGCTTGCACACAAAAGCTTGTTCCGAACCTGTCCACTAAGAACAGTTCTCCCATTCATATCAATAACAAACTTATCTTCTTTAAGATAACTAATCTGGAAACTTTTTTTCCACAAAACTCCAAGGGACACAAGGTTATAAGGCAACTCTGGTACATAGAGCGCTTTCTCAAAAGAAATTTTGAAACCCAAGTGATTTGCAAGAATAACTTTTCCAATGCCGTTAATCTGAATTGTTCTTCCTTTCTGACCAATATTTACAACTCCCTTATAATCACTAAGATTTGAAAATAAATTTGGTTCAAAGAGCATGTGATCTGTACAACCAGAATCAATCAAAACAAGAACATCCTCCTTCAATCCTCCTAATAGGAAAGAAGCTTTATCAGTCACTTATAATTTCTCATCTTTGAGGTTAAGATTACTCACTTTGTAATCAATCAAATCCATTTCTTGATCCTCATCAATTTTGGCCTTCTTTTTGGGGCCTTCTTCCCCAACAACCATTTCCATTGGACCATCAAACACCACCATTTCAAAGTTTTCAGTAGTGAGTTTTACCTCCTTTTAATTCTCTTTGGACTTTTTCCTCTTCTTGGCCTCCTTGCAATCCTTAGCATAATTCCCCTTATTCTGACAATTATAGAATAAGACCTTGGACAAATCCTTTTTTGCCTTCTTGCAAGATTTTCCAGTCTTTCCAACAAGTGCTTTTCCAGAACCCCCCTTCATCTTGAACTGAAGATCATCCTTTTCAATCCTTTTCAAAACATCCTCCTCCCCAGGAAGATGATCCAATTGAGAAATAATTCTGACTAAAGAATAAAACTCTTTTGGTAGCTTCTGAAGGATTAAGAGTGAAAAACACTCAGGATCAATGTTAAGTCCTGATGACTTCAACTTGGCTATGCTAGACCTAGCCTCTGCAACAAAATGTTTAAAATTTGAATATTTTAACTTGGACAGTTTATTGAAAGCTATACCCTTCTGGTGAACAAAGTCACCAGCATACTTGGACTTAAGCAACTTCCAACGGATGCTGCCCCTCCTCCTCTCATCTTCCCTAAGAGTATTGGCAACCCATGTCACATGATTCTCATCAAGATGCCTAAGGATGAGATGATAAGACTTTTCCTCAACTTCTGAACTGATCAAAGTGTCATCTGCATCCATTATCTCCCCACAACAGATGTTGTCCAGCTCACTATCCATAAGGACAGCCCAAGAATTATCATTTTGAATGTTCAGAAATATCTTGGTGGCACTAAAATCAGGGATATAGGACATCTTCTTGGAAAACTTGGGGTCTTTGAGGTTCTCCAGAGTGAGCTACAAGGGTCTAGATGGCTTGGAAGTAATGATGATGTTGGTACTGATAATGTGTTATAATTATGGCCAGCAATTAGCTTAGGAAAATGAGCATTATTTAAAGCAAAAGAAATGCTGGACATCTTGTTTCAATAATTTGTTGATGGGCTCTCACAAATGGGGCAACACATTGGATGATATTTTTGATGAATTCAATTGGATGATGAATGGATGGTGGAAAAAAGCAGGGAGAAGAGCTCCTTAAGTTCAAAAGATTGGCCTCTTGTGAGCCCATGATACAACAATCCAAAAGGCAAATTTTCCGCCCCCAAAGAGCTCTACAAGCTCCACAGGCCTTGTTACTTGGTTTGGTCTACATCAACCCACATGGCATCAGTCCCTGTACCCTTACAACCAGCCTATTCCAGTTGTTTCTGGTGTTTCCACCTCAAGGGGGCTGAACCAGCCCCTGTGCTGTTCAATGCATGGCTGGTTGTCCATTAAAACCAGCCCTGTTACTTATCTTAACACTTGTAAAGCCCTGGGCCCTCATATGGGCCAGGTGGGACCCAGGACTCACCTGAGTCCAACCAAAATCTCACCTTGGGTGGGGGTGTAACCGGCGGACATGCTGCCCCCCCCCCCTCTTTCTCTCAAATCCCTGAAGGTGGTGGTCAAATCCCCCTACCAGGGGCCCTGTGGGTCAATACCCCCAGGGTGTTGTTACAGTAAGTGGGCTGGGGGGTGGTCAGGTCCCCTCCAGCCTGTCGCTCCTCCCCCTTGGTAAAGGGGGGGGGAAGAGCGCCCCTTTGATGGTGGGGGGGTGGTCAATTCCCCCCCACTGCTGGTCGCCTCAATGCAACCGGTGTAAGACTCCAAACGGTGCTAGGCCGTGGCAGTTCTGTTGAGGGGAAAGGTGCTGTTTAGGCTGCCCTCCTGAGTGTTACAACAATATTTAAATTTAACCAAGATCAAAGTCCAGAACCTGGTAAACAAGGGACCAAATGTAAGAGGATAAAGATGATAGTAGTCAGTAGCTGGGGAAACAACACTATCTGAGGCAAGATGATGCTGGGAAAAACTTGAATAGAAGGAGTCAAGGATTGTTCAGAGTTCAACAGGACAAGGAAATTCTAAGTGACAACGCCCACAAGCTAATAGCTCTGGTCATCAGCAGAAGCTTAGGAAAGATCAACTCAATCCCAAAAAACCTCCAGGTTCTCAATGAACCTGCGCAACTCTCCGCAATCAAGCTCTTGAAGGGTATCAGATAACTGTGGGTGACTGCACAAGACAAAGCTAATTGTTTGAAGAAGCTCTAGAAGCGAAACAATAACTGATCCAAACAAGGATAACCCAACACTTTGCAAGGGACTCAAGGGTAGCGTGGCGGAATTCAACTTCAAAGGAAATGAAGGGAGGTTTAACACTGCAGGTTTTAAGCTTAATAAAACCTCTTCAGTTTTGAGGTTAAACCTGCTAACATGATGTATCATCACAGTACAGAGGCTGTGCAGTTGAAACTAGACCAGTAATACCAAACAACCCTGGCAGCCACAAGCGTCTGTAGCCTAGTTGGTAAAGGCAGCACTCTAGTATGTGTCTCAGTCTATCTGAGGTCGTGGGTTTGACTCCCACCAGACACATCTTCATTTTCACAGTATCAACAGGTTATGAGCCCAGAGGTTACCTGAGCGTATACTTGCTTACATAAGAGACTTGAATAAGATGTGAATGCTTCCTGTAAGACCATAATCCCCTGTAAGCCTACCCCATGATCACGGGTTCTATCCCCGCACTGATCACTCTTTCACCTGGGTATTGCCATACCCATTTCTACATCACGTAGCAAGGGGGGGTGTTGAGGTTAAACCTGCTAACATGATGTATCACCACAGTACGGAGGCTGTGCAGTTGAACCTAGACCAGTAATACCAAACAACCCTGGCAGCCACAAGCGTCTGTAGCCTAGTTGGTAAAGGCAGCACTCTAGTATGTGTCTCAGTCTATCTGAGGTTGTGGGTTTGACTCCCACCAGACACATCTTCATTTTCACAGTCTCAACATTCAGTCAAAACGTGACTGGTTCCAGAAAGATAATAAAAGGATGATCAGGACCAGCATGGTTGGATAAAGGGATCAGGAGTGGTGTAACACACTCAAGAATTCAATCAGTCAAAATCTTCTTCAACCAGCAAAGCTATTGGTTGGTGATAAGGATCAAGGATAAGGGTTATGAGTATGGAGGCTCAAGGATCAACGGGAAATCATGGATATACCCATATTTTAGTCTCAGATGAAGGGGAATGAGACCCCATGGATAATCAATTTCAAGGTGATAATGATGGTGTTGATCTCTGGTTGAATAGGATGTTGTTGAGATTCTCAGCACTGACTCTTCCAGACGCGCACGGTCCGGACTCTTCTCCCCCAACCATCCGGGCTTCTGCGCCCGGTCACTCGAATCACTCAGTCCTCTACCCACTTTGAAGACCCCAAGAAGCTGGGGAGCGGATCACAGATCTTCCTCTTTGACCGACCACTCACTTCACCCACAATGATCTTCCTCACTCACCATGACCTTCCTCCCAATACTCCTTTCTGATCCTCTTCTCCCGTTTTTGTCCTTCAACCTCATTTCCTCCCATAAGTTCCTTCAACTTGACACAGTGAATGCCTGGTGAGATTCATACCTCAATATCCTCTTGACTAACCCCACTGAGACTCATCGTCACTGAACCCGCAGCCTGCCTGATCTGATCCTGAACAAACTTACTCCATTCAAACCATCGACTCAATCCAAACGGTGTGGTCCACTCCTCTTCACAGCTGTGTCACACATCTTGCAGTCCATGTTTCCTGTTTGTTACTCTTGTTGTTCTTCATCCCAATCTGGTTGTTCCTGTTCCTCACTGTGCGCCATCCTGTCATGTTCTTAGCTCTTTGATCAATCAGATTCTCTCAAATCTTTTCACGGGTAAAAGCCAAAACAAGCTCCTTCGATCATCAACTCAAATCTAAGAGAGGAACAAACTCAACCAGGCATAATGGACGTTTTCCAACAAACCATGCTCAAGACTGCTCTTGAAACCATTCCACTCCTCGGAGACAATAACTACGGGATATGGAGAGACAAGATGGACGCCGTTCTCAATGTCAGAGGTTGCGCCAATGTCATCAACAACAAGAACTCTATACTGGACGCCTCTGTCAATGACAAGCTGAAACTCCTCCTCATATCAAAGCTTGACTCCACTGCCCACAAGAACATTGTTACGTCCAAGAACAGCAACTCAGCTAAGCTCCTGTGGAAGGCCATCATACAGAAATTTGCCATGTCACAAGCGTTGAACCGTGCTAGGGTCTTCAACTCCTTCCTCTATCTTTTGTTCAACCCTGATGAAATTGTCAACTTCATTACCCAAGTCAAATTCAGCCTTAAAAATATGGCAGAGGTTGGCATCAAACTTCCCAACGACATTGTGGCGTACTTGATTCTCTTCAAATTTCCCGTCTCCATGGACAACTTCAAGAGGCGGATTATGCACTCTGACAAGGAACTGTTAGTGGAATACGTTCTGAATCATCTTAACCAGCTCAACAATAAATCAATGGCCCAATCGTCTATCTCAAGCTCAAAATTGAAAGGCAACATCGCCCTCTTTGGAGGAAAAATCTCCTCTCACCGAGAGCGCATCAAGGGATTGGATCCAAAACGATGTGTCAAAGGGTACCATCACCCTGGCCAAGATAAGAACCATTCTGCCAACGACTGCTGGCACCTCCATCCTAACGTTGCCCCCAAATGGTGGAGAGATAACCAAGCCAAGTGGAAGGCAAAGAAGCCCACTCAGAGAGAGAAAGGAGAAAAAGCGGAACCCCCTTCAGCTCACTATTTGGCCCTTCTCAACCTGTGGGTCAAACACGGAGATTCCAACCAACAATATCTGCTGGACAGCAGAGCTTCAGTACACATGCTCAACAACAGTTGGTTCTTCAGCAAAATGAAGCCATATGCGGGCAATCCCATCAGAACAGGCAAAGAAGGAGAATGTCTCCCTATCAAAGGAAAAGGGACCGCCACGCTTCACTGGAGCGATATCACTCTCAAGCTCACTGACGTGTTCTACGTCCCAGATGTCACGGTCAATCTCATCAGCGCTGGGGCGTTGAACCGCAAGGGATGCTCCATCAAATCCCATGACTATTGATTCTCTGTTTTGCACGGCGGGAGAGTGGTCCTGAATGGAACGATTAAGGACAACCTCTACACTCTGCCCACACCGTCCCACATCTCTTCTTTGTCTCTCAAATCTCATGTTTCCACTCTCTCATCCTTGCACAAGGACGCTCTGCTGGAGATCCACAGAAAATTTGACCAGGCTGGAATCCCTCACTCAACACATCCCAATCAAAGTCAAATGGAAGCTCCAATGCGTCGAGTGTGTCAAGAGCAAGATCACCAAGGCATTGTTTAATTACTCCTCGGCAAAATCATCCAAAGTCTTTGATTGGATCCACCTGGACCTCATGGGTCCAATACGACCATCCTCCAAGTCCGGCAATTGATTCATCCTCTCTCTTGTAGACAACGCCAGTGGATACCTGGCTGCTTTTCCGATGACCTCGAAAGACAAGACGGCAGAGATCATTATCAGTTTACTTGAGAAAGAACAACAGCAACGCAGGGTATACCCTTTGGAGGTCTGTTTGGATGGAGGGACCAAGTTCTTCAACTCAAGATTGACGTCCTTCTTTGAAGAAAAATGCATAACTCACATAATCTCCAAACCTTACCATCCTGAACACAACGGCCGAGCCGAACGGGCTAATCGCACCATCGCAGAATCAACAAGGGCTACGCTCAAGGACAGCCGCCTACCTTCCTCAATGTGGCACAAAGTCGTCAGAGGCTGTTGCACCATGCTCAACCATATCCCGGCAAAAGACAATGAATCAACTCCCTGGACAAAAATGCACGGCAGAGTCCTCCCCTGCAACTATCTCAAACCTATTGGTAACCCGTGCATCTACCTGCTCAACAAGCGGACAAAAGGGGCTAAGTTCGATTCTAAGGGCAAAGAGGGCACTTTAGTAGGCTTCAATCCGCTTCTCCTCTCTTACCGGATTCTGACCAAACACGGCGCTATTATTTCCTCAAAGCACGTCAGGTTCCTTAACATGCCCAGACCGAGTACCTGGAGCTGAACTGAATGTCGACGACAAATCTTTGCCAAATGACCCCAACTTATCCCAACAAGATCAAGGTCCTGAAACACCACCTCCTCCTCTGGCACCATGGACCCGGTACCGCGACCGGTCGGATGAATCAGCTAGCTCGGAGGATGAGGATGAACCCAAATCGGATCCAGGCGACCAATCTTCCAATACGTCCAAATCACCATTGCCGCCTGCTCATCCACGCTCTGCAACTGTTCAATCTGAGCAACAACCCTCAGCACCCTCAGGAAGGACATTGAGAGACCGCTCCTGGATTGCACCTCTGCAAAGGTACGGATTCTACCATCACTACAAGCCAAGATCATACGAGGACGCCCAGAGATGCAAAGAACACCTTGAGTGGACTGAAGCAATGAATGACAAACTGGGATCAATCAAAGAACTCCTTGTGTGGGAAGAATACAATGGTCCTGAACCCAAGAACGCGCTCAAAACAACCTGGATTTACAAAGTCAAGCAAAATTGTCACGGAGATCCGGTAAGATACAAGGCTCGACTGTGTGTGCAAGGTTTCAATCAAATTGAGGGTCTTGACTACACGGAAACCTTTGCGCCGACGGGTAAACCTTCCACCTTACGGTTAATGCTGCCTTATGCCCTCAAAGCAAAACAGAAAATTCGACAGTTTGATGTCAAGAGTGCGTTCCTACACTCACCAATTGACGAGGAAGTCATAATCCACACTCCCAAGGGATCAAAGAGGAGCTCTCGATTCCTCAGGCTCAGAAAATCACTCTATGGTCTCAAACAAGCACCAAAGAATTGGTACGAGACCCTCACAACTTTGTTCAAGGACGTTGGATTCAAGGAATCATCATGCAACCCGTGCCTCTATCTGTCTGACAACGGAAAGTCCCAAATTTTCTTCCACGTCAATGATTTGATTCTGGTGGGGGATGGAAACAACTTTGAAAAGTAATTTTTGACGTGCTTTGCCGGCTCAACTGCGAAGGATCCAGACACCATTCTTGGTATGAAGATAGAAGTGAAAGACCAGGAAATCCTCCTCAGCCAGCCCAATCACATCGCGCGTGGACTCAAAGAACTCGCCCTTGAAGACGCGAGGACAAGCAAATCTCCCCTGACAGGAAACTTGCAACTCAAACCCGCTACGGATGAAGAGTTTGAACAATTCAAGGCTCTGAACGTCAACTACCAATTAGCCACCGGGCTCCTCAACCACATTGCCTGCTACACTCAACCTGACATAAGTTTTGCCGTGTCCAGCCTGTCCAGATTCAACGCAAAGCCCGGTCTACCTCACTGGAACAAACTTAAGAAGACCTGGAAGTACCTCAAAGGAACTCCGCACATCAAGCTTTGGTTGAAAGTGAACAACCTCGACTCCCTGACGGCGGCTTACTCAGATGCATCCTGGGCAGATGATCCAACCACCAGGAGATCTCAAAATGGCTATCTCTGCATGGTTCACGGATGTGTAGTGTCATGGAACAGCAGTAAACAAAGAAACATCACCTTCAGCTCCACAGACGCCAAACTCAATGCCTTGGTCGACGCATTTCACAAGGCCACCTGGATCAGAGCTCTCACGTGTGAGATTTTCTCCTCCAATCTCACCGCAATCACCATTCACACCAACAACAGCGGACTGACGGACAAGCTTGAGAAGTTTGGTTCCAACTCCAGAACGCGACACCTTGATCTGAAAACTAAAGGAATGAGAGAGGAGGTGAAGTCAGGAAACCTCAGAATCCAACTCATCAAATTGGAGGCAATGCTGGCGGATGCTCTCACCAAAAGCGCGAGTCTCACCAGTCTTCAGCTTCTGCATTCCTCCTTTGCCTCTCCCAAAGAGCCCTAGTCCTATTCTTTTCTCATCCCCACCTTCTCAATAGGCTCGGTCTTCATCTCTCCAGGCATGGGGCGTGTTGAGATTCTCATCACTGACTCCGCCAGACGCGCACAGTCCGGACTCTTCTCCCCCAACCATCCGGGCTTCTGCGCCCGGTCACTCAAATCACTCAGTCCTCTACCCACGTCGGAGACCCCAAGAAGCTGGGGAGCGGATCACAGATCTTCCTCTTTGACCGACCACTCACTTCACCCACAATGATCTTCCTCACTCACCACGACCTTCCTCCCGATACTCCTTTCTGATCCTCTTCTCCCGTTTTTCTCCTTCAACCTCATTTTCTCCCATAAGTTCCTTCAACTCGACACAGTGAATGCCTGGTGAGATTCATACCTCAATATCCTCTTGACTAACCCCACTGCGACTCATCGTCACTGAACCCGCAGCCTGCCTGATCTGATCCTGAACAAACTTACTCCAATCAAACCATTGACTCAATCCCAACGGTGTGGTCCACTCCTCTTCGCAGCTGTGTCACAAATCTTGCGGTCCATGTTTCCTGTTTGTTACTCTTGTTGTTCTTCATCCCAATCTGGTTGTTCCTGTTCCTCACTGTGCGCCATCCTGTCATGTTCTTAGCTCTTTGATCAATCAGATTCCCTCAAATCTTTTCAGATGTGCTATCCCCTCTCCCTCCCAAAAGGCAGGGGAGAGCCCCTCCTGATATGGGCAGGAGTCCCTGTTAGACTATGTACAACTGATTCTACAAATGGAGCGGAATTTTTTTTTTTTTGATTTTCAGGTGATCAAAAAAATTTGATCACTCAGGCTGGTGGAAATCCGGCCTCCCTGAATGGGGTGGGATCCTTCTCATCCCTTCACCATCTCTTGCGTCCATCCTTGGACGGACCCGCGCGACAACATTGGGATCACCCATCCCTCACCCAAAGGCGTAAAGGGTGGGAAAAGGAAATGGACCAGACCGCCCGCAGGTGTCCGCGGGCGCTAGACAACACTCTCCCACCCCCACCCAAAGATGGAAGGGGGTGCAAGTTATTGATGGATTGGTGTCGGCCAATTTGCGGACCGAGGGGGGGATCAAGTGGTCAATGAGGAGGGAGGCACAGCTGTGGTAGTGGCGGTTGGCCTTGGGGTGGGGCAAGATGCCCCCAAAGCAATGGACACGGTTGATTGGGTAGTCATGCTTGGCCAGGGACGTAGAAAGGATGGCAAGAGATGCTGACGGTCCAGACAACCTTGAGTAAGGAAGGTGCTAGGCCACAATAGAACCCACCCCAACGCTCCATCACTTAAGTCTTTTGAATACAATCTTGAATCCCATTGTACCTACCCAGATGATGATCCGTACCCTGAGCTTGTAGTCTTTTCCTGACCACATTCAATGGATACACAATTGTTGCCCCAACCCCGCCGCTAATTGCTCCACATAGTAAGGTTGTCACCACACCCGTCTCCCAACCCAAGGCGGTTTGATAGGCCTTCTTGAGAGCCTCGAAGGCAGACATATTGATAGCCGAGTAAGGAAACACACCCATGATGGCATCCAAGAGGCCCTTACATTAATTCCAAAGGCCACCGGTGTAGTTCAGCCTTCAAATGGTGAAGAGGAGTAAGGCACAATCTTGAAAGCGCTTGTTATTGGTACTACTCATGAGTTGAGTTTAACCCCAGCCAAACCACCAGCTAGGAACCTGGAGAGGTTTTACCTATCCTGGGAGTTTGACCTGAAAGGGTTTTGATCCTGAGCTTGGGGATGGTGATTGGGAGTAGTGAATGAGGAAGTAGGGATGGGGTTGAACAAGTGAGGATTGGGGTTGGATGGATTAGGTTGTTGGAGCTTGAAGAGAGCGTATCAATCAAAGGTGTGCTTGGTGTACTTGTAGACAAAGAAATTGATGGCGGATTTGGGGAAGACCTTGAGGATTTTGAGGCCATTACCAATGAAGAATTTTCTGAATCCCCAAGTGTGGGGTCTTGAGTGGGGAGGATGATGGAGTGGTGAGGGAGATGAGGTTCTTTGGGAAGGGTGGGCGCTAAGGGTTGATGATTGATCCAAGCAAGGGGGAGGGCAAGATTGTTGGAGTCAACCAAGGTCTGTTTGGCGGTGGAGATGGGTGATGGGATGAAGTGGGATATCTTGGGCCGAGCGGGTCTTGGCCTGCGCGTTTGGCCAAAAGGAAGGGGGGAGCAAAGAGAGAAGGGATTGAACGCAATTCCTAGGTGATGAGACCAAAAGAGGCCTGTCCTAGACTACTGGTAAAGAGGAATTTTTGAAAGGACGAGGAAATTGGAGAAGTGATACTGAAAAAGAAATTCTGATTTTTTTTTTCTTTTTTTGAATGACACCTAAATAAAAGAATCGTAAAAAAAATTTTGAATTTTCTGCATCTGGTCCAGGGTGTCCAGATTTGGTCACCACATCTCTCCCCAACTTACAGACTGTCCCTAGTCTGCATCTGAGCTTGATTTAATAAAAAAAAGAAGGGAAAGATGATTGAACACAAGGAATGGCCATTTGATCTTGAGGGTGATTGAAAAGAATATCTTGATCCATCCAAAGAAAATCCTAGATTTGACTGCAATAAGATGAAGAAGGCGTCCCAGGTGCTCATTTATGTGGCATACAGTAGAGTTTCAGAAAAAAACGCAGCAGATGACCCTGGTGCTGCACAATTGGGAGGACTTACTTCTACCCCAATTTGCCTCCACTGAAGCCCATATTCTTCCATATCAAAGCCACTGAAAATAGGATTGAGAACAGGATCTAGTTTAGACTCATTGCGGAGATTTGAACCGGAACTGAGAGAAGGTTGATTAGGGATAAGAGTACAAGGAAAAGAAGAAACAACAGATGAAGAAGAAATATTTTTGGATTCTTCCAGTTTGATTTGTTTTTGAATTTTGATATTTTTGAGATCAGAGGAAAACATTGAAAAGAAAGAGAAATGAGCCTCTGGGATGAGAGTTGACCCTTGAGTTGAAGTTTGAGGCTGAAAAGAACTACAACTATTGGTAGGATCAACTACTCCCATAAAAAATGAAAGGAACTGGAATTATCCTTCTGTTTAGGAAAATGACCGGGGAAATCTCTTTCCCAGCAACCAGAATCCAAAGATCAAAGAAGAACCTCAATTCTTCTACCATCTGAATTGGGGAGGAGGATTATCTCCCCAACTTGATCAGAAAACATAAGAGTTGCTCCAAAATTGATTAAGAAAGGCCAACCCAAGATCATGGGTCCATCCAAGCGTGTGATCCAGAAATGAAAAGTTCCCACAATGTTTTGGCCAATGCAGACTGGAACGTCTTCAACAATTCCAACCAATTTGCAAGACTGGTTCCCTATTCAATACACTGAAGAGGTGAAGCTGACCCTAGGGCTGAGTTTAAGTTTGCAGGCCATAGCATCCAAGATCAAGTTGAGCTGAGAGCCAGAGTCAACAAGGAGCAAGACCGTTTTAGCTGATTCACCAAGATGGCAGGGAAGAAAACCAAGAGGAAATAAGTAAAGACTAGACTCAGAAGAGGGATCTGTTCCACCAGAATCCTCTATCAAAGTTCCAGAGGAGACCTTGAGTTCCTCAGGACCAATTTCCACACGTTGACAAGAAACTCATTTCTTCATTCCTTCAGCAACAGATGGAGAGATTGACAGGAGTTCAGTCACAGATAGATCAGAAATTTTAAGATCAGAAATTTTCTTTAATACCCCTTCCACATCATTGGGGTGATCTTTGGAAATTTCCCTTTGAAACCAAACTTTGGGCTAGGTGGAGGGAGGAAGATTGGGTGAAGCCAGAACAGGATCAGGGGATTGAGGAGGTTTAATAGATGAGGGATGAGGATCAGGGTTATCTTGAGACCTTTCCAGGAGTGGCTCTTTTTCCACCTCCATGTCTTCTACATCAGAAGAGGGCTCAGGTGAGGATTGTCGTTTGGGTGGTTTTTGGAGGATTGAGGTTGGCAAGGAAGGATCTTTATGAGGTTTGGGCTCCTCATTTTGCTTCCTAGCTGGATTGGATTGGTAAGTACCAACCAGAGAGGAGGAGGAAATAGCTGGGGGGATACCAGGGTTGAAGAGTACCACAAGAAGATTGGAAATCCACAGAAGCCAAGGATGCCTTCATAGGAGGGGGTGGCTGGTAAGAGGCCACCACATGGCAAATGGGGCAAGATGAATCAAAGGGGATTAGGGCACCATTAGGAAGAAAAAAGTTATTCCCTTTTTGCTCTACCAATTTCTTGTCTTTGTCCTTCTGGAGTTTGAGACATCAACCAGTTCCATGGCCTTCCCTGTGGCAATAATAGCAGACTAGAGGATTTTTAGGAACAGCACTAGAAGGTTTAGGAACAGCAAGGGAGGAAATCTTTTGATCCATTTTGTTCTCAAAGGCTTTGAGCAGTTTAGTGATCTTTTCCATTGTAGCAGTTTCTTGGTTAGGCTGAGGGTTCTTGGGCCTGTGATCAGATTCCATTTTATTCATAATCTTGTTTGACTCTTTGAAAGACAGAGCATGGACTGGTTCAGTGGTTTTAGATTTTTCAAAAGTCAGGGCTGTTTGACCTTACATGACTTTATCCACAACTCTCCTAAGGATAAGGAAACCAGGGAGCTTGAATCAATTATCCTTGGTAGTGATCATGGATCCATACTTGACCAGTTTGTTCTTGACCATTTCCTGCACTCCAAGAGAAAAAGTTTGAAAAATCAGACTCAAATTTTGTCCACTGTGTCAATGTGATTGTTTTGGAAAAGGTAGGATTTGATGGGATCCCAAGATTTCCTCAAGGACTGATAATCAGAAGCTGAAGCCACACCACCATTGGAGATCCACTGGGAAACAAGTTTATCTAGATCCTGCAAAGTAAATTGTGCTACATCTATTTTTCCCCAATAGACCAACATTTCTCCCCGCAGCAGGGCCCAGTTATGCCTTTTGAAACCTTCAAATGACTCAATGATTTCAATAACTTCATCAGAGGAGATAAAAAATTGTAACTGGTATGCCATTTCAAATTTGCTAGCCCCGTCCACCAAAGCAGCCATCTCGTACAAGTCCAAAAAGTGTTCCACATTTGTCCCATTGAATCCTAAGTTCTTGTTCTGGGGCTTGATATTAACCATCTTAGGATGAGTAGAAGAGTTGCTGGTAGATTCCATTCTGAAAAAGTTTCCTAAAAGATTCAAGGAGCAGATTTCCAAAGTGGCTCACAAATGTGGCAAGAGTAGGTTTCTCAAAAAACAACAATTATCTTGCCCAGGTGGTGCACAATTGGGAGGACTTACTTCTAGAACAAGTTGCCTCCACAGATCTAGATGATGAATAGAAAAAAAGGAAGAGATTGGATTTCGAATTTGATGATTGCTGGGACTGTAAATCCCAAGGTTGCTGGTTCAATCCCGGCCCGGGAAACCAAATGTAAGACTCCAGAAGGTGCTAGGCCGTGGAAGTTTTGTGGAGGGAAAGGTGCTGTTTAGGCTGCCCTCCTGAGTGTTACAAAAATATTTAAATGTAACCAAGATCAAATTCCAGAACCTGGTAAACAAGGGACCCAATGTAAGAGGATAAAGATGATAGTAGTTGGTAGCTGGGTAAACAACACTATCTGAGGCAAGACGATGCTGGGAAAAACTTGAATAGAAGGAGTCAAGGATTGTTCAGAGTTCAACAGGACAAGGCAATAGTAAGTGACAACACCCACAAGCTAATAGCTCTGGTTGTCAGCAGAAGCTTAGGAAAGATCAACTCAATCCCAAACAACCTCCAGGTTCTCGATGAACCTGCCCAACTCTCCGCAATCAAGCGCTTTAAGGGTACCAGATAACTGTGGGTGGCTGCACAAGACAAAGTTAATTGTTTGAAGAAGCTCTTGAAGCAAAACAATAACTGATCCAAACAAGGATAACCTAACACTTTGCAAGGGACTCAAGAGTAGCGTGGGGGAATTCAACTTCAAAGGAAATGAAGGGATGTTTAACACTCCAGGTTTTAAGCTTAATAAAACCTCTTCATTCAAAACGTGACTGGTTCCAGAAAGATAATCAAAGGATGATCAGGACCAGTATGGTTGGATAAAGGGATCAGGAGTGGTGTAACACACTCAAGAATTCAATCAGTCAAATTATTCTTCAAACAGCAAAGCTATTGTTTGGTGATAAGGATCAAGGATAAGGGTTATGAGTATGGAGGCTCAAGGATCAAGGGGAAATCATGGATATACCCATATTTTAGTCTCAGATGAAGGGGCATGAGACCCCATGGATAATTAATTTCAAGGTGATAATGATGGTGTTGATCTCTTGTTGGATAGGATGTGCTATCCCCTGTCCCTCCCAAAAGGCAGGGGAGAGCCCCTCCTTATATGGGCAGGAGTCCCTGTTAGACTATGTACAACTGATTCTACAAATGGAGCGGAATTTTTTTTTTTTTTTTGATTTTCAGGTGATCAAAAAAATTTGATCACTCAGGCTGGTGTAAATCCGGCCTCTCTGAATGGGGTGGGATTCTTCTCATCCCTTCATCATCTCTTGCGTCCATCCGCAGACGGGCCCGCGCGACAACATTGGGATCACCCACCCCTCACCCAAAGGCGTAAAGGGTGGGAAAAGGAAATGGACCAGACCGCCCGCAGGTGTCCGCGGGTGGTAGACAACACTCTCCCACCCCCACCCAAAGATGGAAGGGGGTGCAAGTTATTGATGGATTGGTGTCGGCCAATTTGCGGACCGAGGGGGGGATCAAGTGGTCAATGAGGAGGGAGGCACAGCTGTGGTAGTGGCGTTTGGCGTTGGGGTGGGGCAAGATGCCCCCAAAGCAATGGACAAGGTTGATTGGGTAGTCATGCTCAGCCAGGGACCTGGAAAGGATGGCAAGAGATGCTGATGGCCAGGACTACCTTGAGTAAGGAAGGTGCTAGGCCACAATAGAACCCACCCCAATGCTCCATCACCTACGTCTTTTGAATACAATCTTGAATCCCATTGTACCTACCCGGATGATAATCCGTAGCCTGAGCTTGTAGTCTTGTCCTGACCACATTTAATGGATACAGGATTGTTGCCCCAACCCCGCTGCTAATGGCTCCACATAGTAAGGTTTTCACCACACCCATCTCCCAACCTAATGCGGTTTGATAGGCCTTCTTGAGAGCCTTGAAGGCAGACATATTGATAGCAGAGTAAGGAAACACACCCATGATGGCATCCGAGAGGCCCTTATAATAACTCCAAAGGCCACCGGTGGAGTTCAGCCTTTGAATGGTGAAGAGGAGTAAGGCACAACCTTGAATGCGCTTGGTATTGGTACTACTCATGAGTTGAGTTTAACCCCAGCCAAACCGACTGCTAGGAACCTGGAGAGGTTTGAAAAATCCTGGGAGTTTGACCTGAGAGGTTTTTGATCCTGAGTTTGGGGGTGGTGATTGGGAGTAGTGAATGAGGAAGTAGGGATGGGGTTGATCAAGTGAGGATTGGGGTTTGATGGATTAGGTTGTTGGAGCTTGAAGAGAGCGTATCAATCAAACATGTGCTTGGTGTACTCGTAGACAAAGAACTTGATGGAGGATTTGGGGAAGACCTTGAGGATGTTGAGGCCATTACCAATGAAGAAGTTTCTGAATCCCCAAGTGTGAGGTCTTGAGTGGGGAGGATGATGGAGTGGTGAGGGAGATGAGGTTCTTTGGGAAGGTTGGGCGCTAAGGGTTGATGATCAATTGGAGCAAGGGGGAGGGTGAGATTGTTGGAGTCAACCAAGGTCTGTTTGGCAGTGGAGATGGGCAATGGGATGAAGTTGGATATCTTGGGCCAAGCGAGTCTTGGCCGGCGCGTTTGGCCAAAAGGAAGGGGGGAACAAAGAGAGAAGGGATTGAACGCAATGCCTAGGTGATGAGACCAAGAGAGGCCTGTCCTAGACTAATTAGACAGAGGAATGTTTGACAGGACAAGGAAATTGGAGAAGTGATACTGAAAAAGAAATTCCAATTTTTTTTTTTTTTTTTTTTTTTTTTTTTGAATGACACCTAAATACAAGAATTGTAAAAAAAATTTTGAATTTTCCGCATCTGGTCCAGGGTGTCCAGATTTGGTCACCACACCGGAATGGCCACCTCTTTTGGTGGGGGGGGGGGGGTGATCAAGTCCCCCCCTGTCAGCCTCCTGGATGCCAAGACCCTTGCTATCCTTTAGCTACCAGAGGTGATAGGATAAATAAAAAAATATATTATTTAATAAATGCAGCAAAAATCCGGAAAATATTTGGATCAACCTTATTGCAAGGTTAAGTGGTTTGGTTATGGTTTATTGCTTTGAATCAATATGAATAATTTGATTCTTAAATATTTTTAAAGAGGGCCCACAATTATATTGGGGATCTTTAACACCTCTCTTCAGGGATTTCAGTATGAAAACACGTAGTCCTGGTTACTTTGGGCTCTTTAGTTTAAAGAATATTTTACCCAAAGATAATATGTATATAAAATACACGGTGGAGTGGCAGGGCCTTGTAGCCAAGCTTCCACGACAGAGAAAGGATAATAAAACTCACTGGTATATTATTAAATCCTTTGGGTATCTGTTTGAGATGTGCACTGATGGGTTAAACCTGTATACTGGGGTTATAAGGTTGTTCAGCAGTTTTAATTGATATAAAAGAGGTTGAGGACAGATATTATTGATCAGACTTGGCCATAAATCACTTACTTATCTCTTATAAGTACTTGATTACCTTTGCACGGTGTCTGGATATAAATATAACTGGGCCTCTGCCCATCAATATCCTCAAAAGAGCTCTCTATTTATAGCTTTTGGAGTCCCAACATTGTCCTTCTGAGGGGTACAGGGGCTCAAAGGGACGGACACTAAGGCTAGCAGGGTAACCAGGGGTAGCCTGGCATGTGTTCTTGGTGCTATAGCACAGGTAGCATCTAATTCCTCAGGGTATGGGAATTATTTTACTTTTTAATAGATATTAGGACGTTTGAATAACACTAATCTATCCCATTTATGTACTATTTAATTAATTATCCTTGGTAAATGTTCCCATTAACTCAATAATTATAAAAATAGAAATTTCTAGGGACATCTTGGTGTCAGGTAAGGTCTCATTATGTATTATATATCTGGAGTAAAAGTCATAATATTGATTTTACTCCTTATTTTGGAGTTCCAGTTGATTTACTAAGATAATTACTTAAAAATATAAGTCATGGGGGTTCATGTAATATTTTTACATCATTAGTTTTTTTAGTATGTCACAAAGATATTGATGTCTAGAAATTCTCATAAAATTATATTAAAGTATTTTAATATATTTTTAGAAGTTGTCATTGTCTTATTTTCGACATTCTTGGTACTTTGGATTATATTAAATAAAAAATATGTACAAGGATTATTTGAGTATTTTTATATAATATTATGTATTTTTAGACTATCTACTATCCACGGGAACATTTATTACATATGTAGAATGTTCCCGTGTGGGTTGTAGCATGTTTACGCGGTACCTGAGTCTCTCAGGCCGCCTGTCACTCTGTCAACCCGTAGTCCCGCCGCTGCGTACTTTTCAGAGGCCTGGGGCTGCATACACAACCTTGACGGAGTGACAGGGCTGTATCTTAGCCGCGCGCGGGTGCATTGGCTGCCGCAGCTGCGTGCGGGAATTGTGACAAAACACATTTCCATCCGTAACTCCTAAAATATACACAACACCTCAATTCTGACTGAATTTTAGGTGTGAAACCTATACGTGACAATGCGCGTGAAAAATTTTATTGACCAAAAACTCAATAGTGGAGCCGTAGTATTTTGGTTTTTCTTTCCTTAATTATTTTAAAATATAAGGAGTTGGATTTCAAGGGTGGGGTCAGTGGGTGACCCTACCTAATTTTGGGTGAAGAATCCATTTCCATAATAAAATTTAGGTTTTTCATACTCCTTCTTAGGTTAATTGTATTATTATTATTTTTATGTTATTTTTGTTACTTTTGCAGCTTGCTCTGCAATAGTAGCAAGCTGACACCCGCACCATTACCGTTTGTCCCTTTCAACCGGTTGCTGGCTGGTTACAACCAGCCAGCCCTCCCCTTCCCCCTCGCAAAGGCAAGCAAGGGGAGGGGGAGGAGCCGGGACCACCAGCCCCACGGCAGCCACAACAACGGCCCTGCGCGGGCTGTTGGGCCCCATAGACGGGCCAAAGGCAAAAATGGCGGCCCCAAGCGGGCGGCAACATGGGCAGCAACATGGGCAGCGGCCCCAAGTGGGCCGCAACGCAGGCGGGAGCCCCAACTGGGCTGAAAAACGGGCGCGGCCCCAATGGGCTGCCCCAAGCCCAAAAACTAAGTAAAACATACTTTGGCGGGCCAGTCCGTCTGGCAAAGTATGTCCAAAATAAACCTTGGGCCCAATTATGCCCATACAAGCCCATCTCACTTTATTTGCCCTTATCCCCCACCGGGCCCGTTAGGTCCCGTGTACCAATGAGCCTGTTTCACGCGTTTTGAGGCCAGTTTCCCCAAATCAGTGACATCCACACAGGCCCGTATGGTCCGTGCAAGTGTCCAATGGGCCAGAGAGGCCCATATGTGCATCCCATTTGGATTACACTTATACGTAGCACACACGTAAGTGCATACATATTTTAACAATTTCTATGAATCCAAGAGGACAAGCATAGGTAAGGTTTTGCCTGAGCCCATACCATTCTTCTTCATCCTCTGGATCCAAATGATATTGACAGGCTTTGACCTTCCTGCTTTCTGTTACAGGTATTTTTGAAGTAATCCCCTCCTCCATGTTGGTATCCTGAAGTGGCTGGAGAAATTTAGGTGAGATGGCCAAGAGTTCCTCCAAGTTAAGTGCAAAGGTCTGCTTGAGTATCTTCTTCTTCAAAGTTATCCAAATTCTGAGCTCATCCATATTTTTGGTGCTTCCAGGTCTCTTGATGCTCTATTTCCTTCTGGTCCCAAATTCTCATTGATGTCCCTTGCCCTTATGGTGAATTTTTCTTGGGTGGGCTGGATTTCTTCTTCCTCTGAATTTGAATCTTCCTGATCATCCTCTATCCAGGCTCCAGGGTAACTTGGTTTCCTCTTTCTTGGGGCCTTTCCTTCCTTTGTTTTATTTGAACCCTCTGGTTCATCCTCTGGTACTGTCTGGTTGGTCTGGGAGGGGTTAAGCCTGGGTGATTTTCTAATGCCAAATTGGATCTGCTGTAAGTTTTCTGGGATGTGGACTTCTGGTGGTTTCCAAGATCCCAATTCTCCAACTTGAAGGACTGCCAATACTGGAGCTGTCTTCTCCTCTGGCTTTGGCTGGTCAGTGGTTTCCTCTTTTGGTGGATTGGAGGTAGTGGCCTGAAATTTGTGGACCAATTCCTTCAATGATTCAGCTGTGTTACTTGGGATAGGTTTTTGGTTTGGGTAATAGTAATTTGGTCCCAGCTTTATAACCTTCTTGGCTTTCAGGTCCTCAGATAATTGTGGACAGGTTTAGACAGTGTGCATTTCACTCCTGCAATGGTAGCATTTTGGAGGCAATCTTGGAGCAAAAGTGGGGACTCCTCGTGCCCTATTAGGTAGATTTCCTAATGGTCTGTCAAAGTGGGGTTGGGTTGGTTTCTGGTTATTCATAGCAGTGGTGAGTTTGTTGACTTGGTCCTTCAGCTGTTGGATTTCATCCTTTTTTTCCACAGTTGGCTGAAACTTAACCTCCTTCTTGGCTTCCATCTTTTCTTGGGTTAGCTCAGATCCTTCAGAGACATCCCACAGTTCCAGAGCTGCGTCCACATGTTCCTTCAGGACTTCCAATTCAGGATCCAAGTATCATCCATCAAGGGATTTCTTAATCTGCCTGGCTTGGACCAAGCCTCTAGTGACTTCCCTCTTGAGTTAAAATGATAAGGCTTTCCAAATCATTTCCCCCTTCTCCCAGTTGGTATCATCATACCCCATCCTAATGAATTAGACAACCATTTCTTCATAATTACCAATAAACTTCCTATAGCCTTCCTTTGTGCTTATGCCTCCTTTCTCCTGGGCCTGTTTGAGTAGGTTTGGTATGTATTTTTCAGTGAACCTTCTATGATGTGTGGCCCTTCCCCACTTCCTCTTCATTTCCTTCATGAGGAGCTCCCAGTCTCTTGCTTCATGTCCCTCCATGTTCTCAACAGATTCCCTAAGCTTGAATTCCTTGATGATAAAGGGTAACTGCAAAGCCAAATCTTTTACTCCAGCACCTTGAAGTTCTGCCAATTTTTCAACCCTTCTAATAACTAGTTCCACCTCAGTTCCATTGAATTCAATTTGGGCTTTGAAAGTATCTAAAACTACTCCATTCTGGACATCCTTGATCCTAAAGGTTGTTGGAGAGGGGATTTCCATAGTAATATTTCTTTGGTGATGGTTCATAGGGCTTAATTGAGAATGTTGATGATTCCTTTCTTCTTCACTTTGACCTGGGAAGTTGATGGTTTTGGGAATATCCTTGGGTGGGTCTGATTCTGAAAATATTCTGACTGGGCCTTGTCTGATTCAAGTCCTGGGGGTAGAGGTCTGGAACCTAACTTATTGGGTAAATGGGGTTTTTGGTATTTCTTGAATGGTCCTCTTCTGGGTGGTCTCCATAAGAAGCTTGAGCATTTGATAAATATCACTGATTGAGTTGTTGATTGTTGAAATTTCATCTCTGGTCTCCTTGAGTTCCTTTTGGGTGTTCCTCATTTTCTTGGAATGATCTATGATCCTTTGTTCTTGCTCCAGGTATTTATCCATTGTGATGTTGACTGGTTCTGTTGATTCTGATTCCATGATTTCTTGATTCAATTTTAAATAATCCTTCAGTTTACTGACTAGATCCTTGATTCTCTCCCTAGCAGGTGCTTCAAATCTTTTGTATTGAATGGTTCCTGGTATTTTCTTTCTTCTTAATGTTTGAGGTTATTGATCTAAAAATGAACATTATTGGCCACGGTTGGGACACCAGATGTGGAGGCTCCTTTGGGATTGGGTAAAGTTTAGAAAATAGCTTGCTGGCAGTCATTTGAGGGGGAATTTAGTACTGCAAAATTTGATATGGTAGAAAAATACTAAGGGTGATTTTTAATTGCCTGCCCCTCTAATTACTGTAGTAGTCTCACAACAATAAAAGAAAAGAGATTTTGGCTGATTTTCAGATATATTTGCTACTATAGTAGTCTCTATCAGAACTAGTATCAATGTATTCAACCTTGATAAAGAAGAAATGGTGGAACCAATAGTTGACTGAGGCTATAGAAGCTAAGTAAGGGAAGAATCTTTGATCTTTTCTTCTCCTTTATATATCCTTTATCTTGTTTTTATTGTATACTGGTGAATACTCCTTTGATATTACAGCTGATGATTGATAAAGTTGAAATATTGGTTGAGCCTATACTTGATACTGATGATGGTTGATGATGATGATGTTGATGGATGAGGTAGGTGATGATGGATGTTGATGATGGATGGTGATGATGATGGATGGTGATGGTGGATGATGATGATGGATGATCATGATGATCGATGGTGTTGATGATGGATGATGATGGTGATGGATGGTTGATGATGATGGTTGATGATGGTTGATGACAGCCATGGTATGTGGTGATGCTTGGTGATGTTCAAGTTATGGGGACATGGTGGTGATGTTCAAAGGTATGGGGTATTGGGTAGATAATGATGGTGGTGGATGATCAAAGTCATGGGTTATTGGGTAAATAATGGTGTTTGTGGATGATTAAAGGTATGGGTTATTGGGTAAATAATGATGGTGGTGGATGATCAAAGGTATACGTTATTGGGTTGGATCATGGTCAAAAGTATGTGTTGAGCATGAAGAGTGATGATGATGATGGTTGCAATGGTGATGTTGTTGGTATTGGATAAGGGATTAGAGATAGTCAGAGCATGGATTAAGGGTGCCTAGGAGGCATGGTGATCCCTGGAGGTGAGGATGGGGGGATCTGATGGGACCTGGATGGGGGGAGAGAGGCCCTCTATTTATAGACATTGCTGCCCTCAGGGTTACCCCTGAGGGTCTCCCTGGTACAGTGAATACAGTTCATGAGGCATTTTGGCTGGTCAGAGGAGAGGCTGTGCAGGATCTACATGCATGCACACCCTTGCATGCATTGCTGTGCTGCATTGATACAGGTGTCCCCTGCATAGATTACTTCTGTATAGTGTTGGTTGGTTATTTGTTTGTTTATTCATGCAGTTCCTTGCATATATTACTTCTGTATGGTGGTGCACAGCCTCTGATCTACTTATGCATGCATGTTCTTGCATATATTTCTGTGTGGTTATTTTTTTGTTGCTGTATTAATTGCTTTTTTACTGCATGTGCCTGCTTGCATATATTGCTGTGTACATATGAGGTGATTTTTTTGGTGCTGTATCAATTGCTTCTGTACTGCATGTGCCTGCTTGCATATATTGCTGTGTACAGATGAGGTGATTTTTTTGGTGCTTTATTGATTGCTTCTGTATAGGGTATGTACTTGAAGGCATCCAGTGTATTTCCATGACCTTTCACTGATCTGTGACACTTGGTAGGGGTATGGGTAGGCCAGAGTTCATTTGAGCTGTATCTTCTAAACCATGAGAGTTAGGGTGGTACTTTGGCCGGGTGACTAGGGGTATTTTTGTTTTAGAATCCATTTTTGAGGTCTTTTTGATGATTGGAGCTGTCTTTATACTAGGAAAGTGAGTCTAATGTGTATATTTTAAGTTTTGGAGCACCACACCGCTTCCTTTTCAGGGGTGTTTAATGTCATAAAACACGTTGAAAATCCTTCAACCAAGCCAATTCAAGCTCTCATCAAAATCACTTCAATCTCAAGATCACCTCTACCTACTCCTATAACTGTCACTAGATATTTTTCCTGCATACCCTGCAGCCTCCACCTTCTTCTTCCAGGCTCACTCTCTCCCTGTATGGGATATATCTACCTCTATGGAAATTTACACCTTACCAATTTTTGATGTGCTTTGGTCAATCTTCCCATGATTTGTCTCTCTGTATGGTCCAGTACTCTCTCACTCTCTTCTGCACTGTAAAGTGGGTAGACCAAAGTCATGGTAATTTTTGTCAAAGCAACCACACCCAGGAACTTCAAACAATCTAGATGAAGCCTGGTGTAGAAAGGTGTAAAGTAAGAGGGAGATACTCTCCTAGTTGTCCTTGAGTTGCGGAATTGATGGTCCTAGCGTCTGTAAGGATAAGGATGCTCCAGTAAAGAGAGAGAGAGAGAGAGAGAGAGATGAATTTCCTTTACTTTCCGTATCCTTTTCCCTCCCTCCATCCATCTATATTGATGTATCCAATCATAAGATGATATGATAAGATCTGGGGTTGAGAGTGCAGACTTTATCCCCTCACTCTCAACCCTAACCTAAGTACAAGCCCAATGACATCCCAAAAACAAATTTAAAAGAAACCCTATCCCCGGAAACCTAGCCTAACCCTAATCCTTTCCCTTCCCGCTTACTGTTACTTACAACCAGTTTTTCCTTCTCATGATGCCGCCCTCCGCTGCGCCCTACTTGGAGCCCACCGCTGGTCCGTATCTTCCCAGCGCACCGTGTGATTTCCTGCCCTGCGGGTTGGCCCGCGCCTATAGCCTTGATTTCCCTGCCCTACCTCCCCAAACTAGCTGCACGCAAACCTGGTTGGGCCAGCTCCATTCTTGGGTCCGTAAAATCTGAGCAGGCCATGATGAGCGCCCCAACTCCAAGGTCTGAGCAGGCCGCAATGAGCATGCCTACTCCAATTTCCAAGCCGGCCACAATGAGCGCGCCAACTGCAGCAAAGTTGCCAATCCAGACTATATAAAGACACCAAACTGGGAATCATCATGTTTCATCTTGACCATTCCACAATTGGGCTCCCTTGTCAGTTGACCATGGTCAAAATCATTGTCTTGGTTTTGCCATTTCAATCCAATTATTCATGATTGATCACCAAAATAGTGTTGGTGAGTAACTTTTTTACAGTCTGATAAACTGATTTTAATCTTTATTCTTCCCGTTTTTTTGTTTGAAATCCATGTCTTCCTGACTATTGTTCCATCTTTTAGATCCAGGGATCCAACCAACCAAAACCTTGGAAAACAGAGCTTGTTCAAATGGATTGTAGAAAAATTTGAAGGTTTCCCTCTCAAAACAGTAGATAAACAATCTGCCCTCAAACCTTGCAAGGATAAAAAAAATCCCCTAGAGCTAGAAATACATGAAAAATACAAACATTTTCCTCTCAAGGAGCTTATCTGAGTGCTTTTCAATAAGTGCAACATCCCCATCTCAGCTAGTCAATAAGAATTGGACCTGAATTTCAAGAAGTCAACCTTGATCAAAATTAGAATTGACATGTAGAATCAGCCAATATAGCCTTTTTCAACTAATGTGTTCCTTTTCATCCTTCTTTGAGATAAATTCAATGAGAAGAAATTTAAAGGTTACAAACTTTTTCAATTTCTTTATTACTAGAACCTGTTTTTCCAAGTATTTTTACTGTTTTGAATTTTTTTTATGAATTTTGAGTTAATTTTCACCAACCTTTTGATAGTTTTGTAGGTAAAAATCACATGCAAAGCTTTCTAAACATACCAATTGAAATGATTCAATGCTATTTTTGGGGGGTCAAATTCAGCTTGAAACAAGTACTTGGAAGTACAGTGTCTGATTTGGTGTGAACAGTTCCATTAATATTGTCTACCCACTGTACAGGTACATGTGCATAAACCAACTTTTCCACATCTTTCAAATCAGTACTCATCAGTTACATCATGGGAAAGCCCACTAATACTGGATCTCAAATACAGGCTCAAGCCCACTGGAAAGTATCACTACCACCTGGTATTTCTGCTCTCCTACTTGATCAACCATCCCTCAGGGCCTCCTTGCCAATCCTCACATATACTGGCCTCTCTTACTCTTGTGTATTAATTTCCCCCAAGGAATTAATATACTACTTATTACTGGTTATTCCCTCATTCAGGAGGTGTCATCTCCACACAAGACAACCATTACCCAGCCTGCTAGACTCATATCACTTTTCCCCTTCCTGGTTTCCCTTTTGTGCAATTCAATCCTCCTCCTCCTCAGAGCCTCACTTCTGGACTTCTCCATTCATCTCCTCATCCTCATCTTCTGTACTCCTTTTCTGATCCTCATCATAGTAATCCCAACCTTCTCATCCTGAGTTCTATGAGTAGTAGTGCCTTTGCCAACTTTGACTTACATGTTAGCAACCCATGTGGCACGTAGCAATCCTCTCTTTACCTCTAGTGTTATTCTTTTAATTGACCACCATACCCACAAGGATGATCTCATCTCATCATTCTTTAGTGAGCAAGTTTCAGGACCCACAATATAACCTTTTTTCCCCCTTGAATCAAGCCTGAGGATTAGAGGATAACAAGACCAGAGTGGTCTGGGCCCTCTCAAATTAAATTTTTTCTTGTCTTTTGCAACTTGTTGCAATCCAATCCAAACACACTAATCTATCTGTTGGATTTCTGATGTTTACTAAGGGAATAAAAGAAATTAAAATTTCAAGAGGGCTAGAAGATGATTGAGATCAGCATGAAGAAATTACAGGAGACGTTAAGAAGAGAGAAATAGAAATGAAAGAAACAAACATCAAGACGCTGAAGAGTTGAGATAAGTTTTAAAGAGTTGGACTCAGAAGCTAAATGAAGACAGACAATTTGATAAAAGAAGGAAGATTCTTCATACAGAAGAGAGTTATATTAGAGTTGAGAGAAGAAAATTAAGCAGGAAAGGAGATCAGGTTAAAGTCTTACCAGACAGAGCTGGTTGGAGATAAGACCAAAGAAGTGATGTTGAAGTCACAAGTTTCAGTGTGTTCAAGTAAACGCATAGAGAAGAATGAAAGAAGGAAATGAGAAAAAGAAAGAGAAAAGAAAAAGAAAAAGAAAAAGAAAAAGAAAAAGAAAAAGAAAAAGAAAAAGAAAAAGAAAAAGAAAAAGAAAAAGAAAAAGAAAAAGAAAAAGAAAAAGAAAAAGAAAAAGAAAAAGAAAAAGAAAAAGAAAAAGAAAAAGAAAAAGAAAAAGAAAAAGAAAAAGAAAAAGAAAAAGAATAAGAATAAGGAGGAATGAGATTGAAAGATTGAGTAGAGCCTTTTTGGATTTTGAGAGAAATGAGAAAAATGGGTTTGACTCCAAATCAGCCAAGAGACCACTAAGGTACTGCTTCAACAGGAATTCTTAAGGTATAGGAAAGAGCGCACAGCCTGTACGTAAGACATTCAAGATAAAGCGCAGGGAAAGAAAAAGGAAAGAAGAGAGGAAGTGGGGTGCGGAAATTTTAATCAAGAAGGTGGGTGAGAATGTTCAGATGTTTCAACACTCCCATGGCTGGTATGACTGAAGAGGCAATTGAGTGAGAGGGATCAATGAGATTCAGAAGATGGGATAAAGAGAGATACAGCAGAGCTTTAGCAAGGCCATCTGCTTTCATTTCAAGAGAGGAAATTAATTTCACAATAAGTTTGCCAGAGGAGAGTTCTTCTTGTAGGTCTTTGGTTTTAATTTTGATGTGGAGAGTTGTTGAGTTGCAAGAAAATTTCTTGAGTTTGTTGTCTAAACCTTAAATAGTGAAGACTGGGTTTTAATTCTTTTTTCAAAAGTTCAGCTACTAAATCTTTCATCCAGATAGCTTCCAAAAAGGAATCTACCAATGGATTCAATTCAGCTTCAGTAGTTGATTGAGTAACATTTCTTTGTCTGTAACTGCTCCAGGAGATAAGAGATCCAAAGAGAAGAGACAAATGACCCAATTGAGAGCTTCAATTATCCAGGTCATCACTCCAAGTGGCATTGCTAAAGCATTTGATCTGAGTGTTAGGTGAGTGGATTTGAAGGGTGAGTTTGAGGTTTTTGGTGGCCTTGAGATATTTCCAGCAGCATTTGACTTCCCTCCACTGACGCATTCCTGGTTTCTTGCAGAACCTTGCAAGACTAGATACAGCAAAACTTAGGTTGGGTCAGGTGAGACAGGCTATATAATTCATGAGAAAAATGGCTGATTGGTAGTTCATTTTTAAAGATTTAAATTCTTCATGTTCTTTGTCCAAGGCAGGAGTTAGGTTAGCATTGACATTAAGAGGAATTGAGGAAGGTTTGTAGTTGCTCATCTTAAGTTCTTCTAGACTGTGATCAATGTGTTTAGGTTGGGAGAGGAAAATTTTATTGTCAATTTGTTTGTATTTCATGCCTAGGATGGTGTTGGGTTCATGATGACTGGAATTAAGAAAACAATTGAGGGAAGCATTTTGAAAGTTGTCTCCCAAGCCTACAAGTATTAAGTTGTCAACGTGGAAGAATAAAACTGAGTTTCTTTCAGGGTGTATATATAAGCAGGGATCTGAAATGGACTCATGAAAGCCCTGCTCTCAAATCCAGGACATAAGTGTGTTGAACCAATTTGCAGGAGATTTCTTGAGTCTGTAAAGCAACTTATTGAGGATAAGATACTTTGATTTTCTTTTGCTTCCTTTGGGCGTTTTTATAATGACCTTATTGGATAAAGGGGCGTGGAGGAAGGTGCTCTTGATGTCAAATTTTTTGATGGGAAGAGAATGATAGAGACCAAAGAGAAGAGCAATTCTAAGAGACGCAGCTTTTCCTGTAGGAGAGAAAGTATTGTGATAATCAAGAGCGTAGATTTGGTCAAAGCCTTGAACACATATTTGACTTTTGTATACTAAGGGATCTCCATGGCAGTTATCTTTGAGTCAATAGACCCAGGTAGTGTTGAGCGGGTTGATGGGTTCATTTCCGTTGTAATCATCCCACACAGCAAGATTTTCTATACCATTGAGTTTGGAGTCCATAGAGGCTTCCCATTTGATGGAATTGAAACATTTTCTAGCTTTTTCAAAGGTTCTTGGGACATAGTAGTGATGATAACCATATTTTAGCAGAGGATTGAGTGAGGAACGGTCTTGTTATCTGTATTGCGGATCCAACTGTGTTGCCAGATTTTCAGAAGAGTTAGACAAGGTATTGGAGGAGAGTTCCTCAGGCTGAGGAGTATCAAGAGAAGGGGAAGGAGAAGAGGAAGATTGAGAGTTGTTAGGAGAGAAAGAAAGAGGAAGAGAAGAAGAAGAGGCAGAGGGAAGAGGAAGGTTTTTGTACAACTTGATAAGGAGTGGTTCCACAGGATTAGCAGAGGAGGAGGAAGCAGAAGGAGAAAAGAGAGCAGAGTCCTTCACAATTTTTACGTTTTTGGAGGAGATGATTATGTTTTCAGGAGTAAGAATTTGATAAGATAAGAAACTGGGGTTGTAGCCCACAAGATTGCCAGTAAGGCCTTGATCCTTGAAGTTTTTGCTGCAAGAGATTTTCTTGTCCAAATAGGCATCATTGGAGCCAATGGGGTGAAAATAACTGTACGGAAGAGTCTTATTAGTAAAAATTTGATAGGGAGATTGAGAGTGAGAGTCTTTGGGAATTTGATTAAGAGTGAGACAAGCCATTTTGGAGATTTGGGCCCACAGGTTATGAGGAAGCTTGGAACTCTGAAGGATAGCTTGAATTGATTTGGTCAGAATTTGGTTGGTTCTTTCTATTTTTCCATTGTGTTTGTGATGGTAAGGTTCTGTAACAAGATGACGTATAGAGTTCAAGGTGAGGAAATGGTTGAGATTGGTGAAGGAAAATTCTCCACCTCCATTGGTGCAGATTGTTGCAGGAAAACAGTTCCATTTCTGATGTTTGTGATTGAGAATGATCTTCAGTTGCGTACTTGTGTCAGATTTATGTTGAAGAGGGATGGCTGATATGTAGCCCAAGTAGTTATTGACTATAGACATTATATAATTCATATGGTTCCTAGAACTTGGAGTAATAGGACCTTTGAGATCAATGTGGAGTTGCTCAAAAGGTTTTGATACTTGTGATTGACAATGTTTGAAAGTAGAATTCATAATTTTAGAAAAAATGCAATCTTTGCATTGAAACTTAGAGAGTGACTCAGCAGAAAGATTTGGAAAAAGATTCTTAAGACGGTATGGACTAGCGTGGCAAAGAGATTTGTGAATATATTTGAGATCCTTGGTTGTAAATTCCTTCCAAGAGAGATGGAAGAGTTTTTGATTTGCACCAATGAGAGAGGGAAGATTTAGAACAAAGAGATTACCTTGGATGAAACCAGTGAATACAGGCTTTTTTTGGAGTAGATTTGGAATTGAGACCCATTAGACACAAGAGAGTATCCTTTTGACAAGCTTAATTTTCCAGGGCTTATGAGATTGATGACAAGATTGGGGAAATAGAAAAAATTAATTAGAGTCACCAGGGAGTTTTTCCAGGAGAGTTGAATGGTTCCTTTTCCTTTAATCAGAAGTTTGGATCCTTCTTTTCCAGTGTTGATGAAATTGCCATTGGAGAAATGATTGAGTTGAACAAAGAAGTCAGTAGAGTGGAATATATGGCAGGATGCTCCAGAGTTGAGTATGATTTGGTTTCCAGGATTGATTTCCTCTATCCAAGTCATCAGTAGAGCATGTTAATGGGCTACTTCTTTGCCTTTGGAATTTGAGTTTATTTGAGCTTTCCAGTTGGCTTGGGATTCTTTCCACCAGTCCAGAGCAAGATGTTCATGCTTGTGCCAGCATTTGTCCTTGGAATGATTGGGATATAGAGGATTGTGAAAACCTCTCTTGCATTGTAGTTCACAAGGGACAGGTTTCTTGAGATTTCAAGGAGCAACCAAGGCAGTATTGTTAGACTTGATTTCCTTGGATTTGGATTTGGATTTGTTGTCTAATTGGATTAAATGGTTAAGAACAAGATCAACAGAGATTTTTTTATCAGTGCATGATTTGCTGCCAGAGAGAGTGTAGAGAGGAAGGGAATTTAAAAAGAATAAGATATGAGAGTATATCATTGGGGAGATCAATTCCCACATCCAGCATTTTCTTCATGGAAATCTTAGTATCTGTGATGAAGGAGTTTATTGCATCTGGTTTGAACTGTTGATAGAGAAACTTGTTAAAGATCCAAGCTTGATTTGCAGTTTGAGAAGATGTGAATTGTTCCTTAATGTTTAGCCATAGGAGCTTAGCAGAAGAAATATTTGAAGGATTGACCACATTGTTGTGTGTGATTGAGTCGATTTGAGAGAGTAAGATAACGCAGATTTCCATATCGTCTGTCGAGCCAACATTTTTAGTATTGTCCTCCAACGCTTCTTTTACGCCTTTGAGCTCCAGCAAAATTGTCATTTTATCCTTCCAGATTGAGTAGTTTTCGTCCGTAAGTATGGGAACGGCTTCGAGAGCAGCCTTAAGGATGATTTGGCGGAATCCATTGTTGCTTGATCCCTCCATTTGTGCGATTGAGTTTGTCGGGATTGCTTTCGGCTTTTAACCGTGTTGGATTTCTGATGTTTACTAAGGGAATAAAAGAAATTAAGATTTCAAGAGGGCTAGAAGATGATTGAGATCAGCATGAAGAAATTACAGGAGACGTGAAGAAGAGAGAAATAGAAATGAAAGAAACAAACATCAAGACGCCGCAGAGTTGAGATAGGTTTTATAGAGTTGGACTCAGAAGCTAAATGAAGACAGACGATTCGATAAAAGAAGGAAGATTCTCATACGGAAGAGAGTTATATTAGAGTTGAGAGAAGACAATTAAGCAGGAAAGGAGATCGGGTTAAAGTCTTACCAGACTGAGCTGGTTGGAGATAAGACCAAAGAAGTGAGGTCGAAGTCGCAAGTTTGAGTGTGTTTGAGTAAACGCATAGAGAAGAATGAAAGAAGGAAACGAGAAAAAGAAAGAGAGAAGAAAAAGAATACGAATAAGGAGGAATGAGATTGAAAGATCGAGTGGAGCCTTTTTGGATTTTGAGAGAAAAGAGAAAAATGGGTTCGACTCTGAATCAGCCAAGAAACCACTAAGGTACCGCTGCAACAGAGATTCTTAAGGTAGAGGAAAGAGCGCACGGCCTGTACGTGTGACATTCAAGAGAAAGCGCAGGGAAAGAAAAAGGAAAGAAGAGAGGAAGCGGGGCGCGGAAATTCTAATCAAGAAGGTGGGTGAGAATGTTCAGATGTTTCAACACTGTCCTCCCATTTGTGATCTTGCCATATTCTCAAGGCTTTATCTTTGCTGCGAGAATCATTTTTTTTCTACCTCGTCTTGTAGCTACAAGGGAGAAAGGCCCTTGGCATCTAGGAGGCTCACACCTCTCACTATGATTTGATTCCATAATCTTGGTCTCACCAACTCGCCGTTCACCTTCTAGGTGCTATTTTGTTGTATCGTGTCGGTTAATTCTTGTAATGACTTGTGATGCTCAAGACCTCATCATCTTCTAGTTCCGCGTATCCCAGCACTCTTGGCATTTGTCTATGCACAAAAAGGTTGGTTGGATGCTGGGTAGAATGTGATCTGGTACAAGGAGAGTGATGCGCATCCATGAGTATCTCATAAACCGTTTTCAGCATGCAGAGATCTACGGGATCCATGTGACTAAGTCATCCAGTAGAACAGCAGTCCCAAGGATGTGGATCAGTCTGCAGCGACGATCAAAAACGACGTTGCGATCTGTAATGTGGTCATTTTGTCTAAATAACCTAGTACCACGTGGCTCGGGCAGGTTTGTAACACCACAGGGATACAACGACATGATCTTTGTTTGTTCGGATGGGGTAAGGCCAAGATAGACCTTCAGGTAAATCAAGGAGATTGCAATGTCCATAATGTAAGTCAATAGTAAAGGCCGAGTGAATGAATGCGCGGTATTGAACTTGGTGCTTGTCACAAGTTCTTCCGGGCTTTGGAGATGTGCTAACGTTGAAAGTTCAACCTGAGATCTTATGTTCCACGTCAAGTGAGGTGAGGCGTCACTGCGTGAATCTCCCACTTTTTAGAAACCAACCAATATCTCAGAGAGACCGAGTTGGGTGGTGCGGGGGCCTGAAGAAAAGTTCTCTGAGGACTTCAACAACCTAGATTTTCTAGCGAACTGCTGGACTACTGGATCGTGCGGACGCAAAAGGATTTGATGGAGTATCTGAACCGTTGGGGGCGTTGGGGTTTTTGATACTAACGGCGCTACTAGCCCGTGGGCCAGGTTCTGGCTGATTGGTGAGATGATGACGAGGTGGAAGAACTTGGCGACGAATCAAGGACGACGATTGGGCACCAGAAGTGTGAGGTGTTGGGATGGGATCCGTCGGGAATGCGAGCGGATCATCGGCTAATGAAGGGGTTAGTTCCCGAGAAAACAGAGATTGACCGGATGAGGCTAAACCATAGATTTGCCCCAAGAACTTCCCATCATCCAACTCGTTGTCAAAATATTGCGAGCGCAACGCAAAAAACGTATCGGCGGTAAGCAACGAATCAGAGCCAGCCTGGTGTTCTTTTCCTTTGCGCGTGACCTGTGAAGGAAGTTTGGAAGGAGTGGGGCCGAGGTACAAAGAAGAACAAGGGGGGGGGGGGGGGGGAAGATTAGACGCGCGTTTGTGGGTCCAAGTAGATGGATGTACAAAACATTGGACGAACGTTGAGGTCTTTGGCAACTTCGTTCAAACCACCTCGAAGGCTTTTACAACTTCTCATGATGAATTTAATATCATAGATGCAGGGGAACCAAGTCTTCAGAAGGTCAAAAAACTCGCTCTCAGTAGCAGGCATGTTGACAAGAGTGACCAGCTTGAGGATATATCCAAAATCGTATCCGGAGTGAAAGCTAATCCACTTGACGTCCTCGAGTAAAACAAGGCCTGATGAGATCAAGAGTTCCCCAAAGTATTCAGCATCGATTCCGTGGTCCTCGTGTCGCTTAAAGTTGAGACCAGATGCTTGGAGAAGTTCGATGGAGTCAGGCGCATACATGTCATCGCTAGATTAAAACCAAGCCAGTATGATCAATTTCGGGGTCTCGTGACTTGGTTGAGGAGTAGAACGCCAAAGGGGCCGACGGAAGCCAGTACCAAGGCAAAGAGCAGGGGAAGGGGGGGGGGGGGGGGGGGGGGAGGGAGGTACGAACTTGAGATTGAATCGAAAGTTAAACTGCCAGACGCATTTTCCTTCCGGCTTTCTGCCGTTCTCATCGCACAACGTGAGACCAAGTTGAATGATCTTGAGAAGATCGACGTTACAGCGCAGGGTTTGGTAGTGATAGTCGGATGGGGTTTTGAATGTCCCGATGGGCCGGGCAACAACGCCTGGAAATTCGGTATCCTGCCATGAAGTAGATGTACATCGACCAGGGTTTTGAATACATATTCGTCAAAAACGCCCCGTTAGCCGTCGGTTACTCAAGACGCTCCTCTGAACTCGAGAGAGATGAATTCTGAGTAATTCGAGAGGAATGGCGGATGGGTTGGAGGTCTCGGAGAGAAGGTGATTGAGGCATGGGACGAAGGAGGGCGGAGACAAGAGTTAAGAGGACGAACCATTCCGATGTATGGATAGTACTCTACGAGGTCCCTGATGATGGCCATCTCGCTATCCAGGTTATCAGCCCAAACGTCACAAATTTCGATTCGGTCCATCGTGTTGTTCGGCAGAGGATGATGAGGTCGATTCGATGAACCAATCAGAGAGTCCGAGCAGCTGTAACCGGGTCGGCCTAAGTTGGGATGGGTCTGGGGCACTTCAGTTTTGGCCGGGGCTGCGAGCCGATTTGCCATGGGGCAAGCCGAGCTGGGCATCGAGCCCGAGCGGGCCACACGGGGATCCCCGACCAAGCCCGCCGCGGTGGAGTCATCCAAGGGGTTGGTTGCTGCATCCAGCCCAACCTAGCTGGTCGGGAGTCGGGGGGCGAAGAGATCTCCCTCCGGTTGGGTCGATAGGCCCGGAGAATGCGAGTTGGCTTCGAGTCCATCCTGTCAGGACGTCAGAGGCAAAGATGCCAAGAGACACAAGACAGCCATGGGAATGGCATGGGCAGCTGGGAGCAAGGTACATAAATACATACACTGACGCTATTAAAACCATTACCCAGAACAGATTGGCAAGCACAAGACCAACTAGGACCAGGCCAAATGGACTAGATCCGATAAGAGCAGAGTCAGAGGTGAGAAACAGATCTCTTGACGAGACAACAACCAAAGAAGTCCTGAGCACAAGCACTGACACAACTGTCATCGTGCGCATCAGCAGGAACAGCGAAAGCGGATGTTTTATAATCCTTATTGTTGCTCAAGCCCGCTCTTCTCTCTTCTCCTCATCATTCTTTAATGACCTTCTCTGTATGAGCTTTTCTCAATTCAAGTATTCAAACTATCATTTTGAAATTAACAAAACCAATACTGCCTTGAAACTAGGATTCCCTTTCCCTAAAAGCACACACAGCAAATCATTCATAAACACTTGTGACTGCATTCCTTAACCGCCTACGCAGGCTCAGCATATTCTAGCCTTAACATCTTTCAGATTAACAGTCAAAAGGAAGACCAAGCATGCCACCCCAACAAGCAGCCAGCCAACCAACCCAGACCAGCAACAACAAAAGCATCAAGCTGATCATGCTTGAAGAAGATAACTATGCCTACTGGATTCACAGAATGTGTGGCTTTCTGAAATTTAAAGGCCTTCTCAACATCACTGAGAAACCACACTCAGACTTTCCAACAGCCAAGGAAAGTTGTCTTTCAGAGGGAGCTGCCATCATGCTAATGTAAAATCTCAGCCCAACCATTATCTGGCCCATCATTGTCATTCCAGAAACCAAATTCAACATCCATGTCATATGGAACAAGATTTGAGGAGTATATGCAACTGCAAAAATCAATCCCATCTGTTGAGTATGGAAACAGTTTGAGGTGGCAAAGTACAGAAAAACTATTCAAATTTTCATCAACAACATGAAATCCAAATTGGAAAATGCCAGTGTAATTTGGATAGCAATTTATCCCCAAATACTGGCATGCTGCATAATATATAGAATCACAGATAGGCAGCCTGGGCTCATGCAAATGCTACTGTGCAAAAAGCTACTTTTGGAAAACCCAGAATGCTACTGTGCAAAAATCTAATTTTGGAAAACCCAAAAAAACTTTTAGCAAGGCTAACTAACATCACCAATCACAATGCAGTGTCAGGCACCTATGTCCCTCCTTTAAACCAAGCAACCACCCTTGTCAGAACTAAGCAGAAGGACCACAACAGGGAAGATAATATCACTTTCCAGAAAACTGTCCACATTTTTTTGTGCACATTTCTGGCTGGAAAAGAAGCTGAAAGATGCAGAAAGCCCTGCAAAAAAACCAGACACACAGGGTTTAAATTCATTTCACAAGATTTCCTGTATCAGGATTCCTGTCCAGGTTTTTGTCAAACCAGTCAAGAGTCCAAGGCATTGCTTCAACTCCATTGACCAAACCATCAAATCAAGTCCTGGTAAGTTTTTCCACTCACTCATCCCTCCCCCAATCTTTGGGCTGCTGGTGGATTGCTGCCACCAAATGGTCCTTTTTGTGGTTGACCATTGTGCCTATAAGGACAAATTCTATGTGTTGGTCAAAACATGGACACATATTGGAAACAAATCTCTTGTGATTTCTTGATAAAATAATCTAGAAAGATAATTTAGCCACCACCCACCACCATCCCCTCCTTATTGTTTCTTTCCCCTAACCAAGGGCACAATTTTTTTTTGTTTTTCCAAAAAAAAAAGTTGGCAGGATGGACAAAAAAAGCACAAGTAAATGAGAAAGGTTAGGAAAACCGGTTTGGAACATTTGCTAGGGGCACTTACCTGTCATATACACATTATGCTGTGCTAAATTTACATACCTTTAATCAAATTAAAATAAGTCTAAATATATATTCATACCCAACTACATTGTGCTATTTTTTACTTTCTTTGATTTTTTTGGGCATTTTTTTCATAAAATTCTAATTCACAAAGTGTTGTCCTAAAAAATTTAAATTAGGAAAAATTATTATTGAAGATAGGACAGGTGAAAGAAAAACAAGCACAACTCATTTGGAATGACTGATTTTTTTAAATTAAATTGAGGTGAAAAAAATGGAGGACAAAAAAAGAAAAAAGAGGACAAAAAAAAATAGGACAAAAAAAAGAAAAAAGGGGACAAAAAAGGATATGACAAAAAGTCTTAACGACAGGACAAAACTCTTTAAAAATGCAGACAGTTTTATGGAAACTGACATTACTAGATGCAAAGGCAGGAGACATAAACCACAACCCAACCACACATAAAAGCTAGGTTTGACTCTCCGCCCCAAGACAAGACCAATAAAACATCCAAGCCAAATGGCAGTGGCCATGAAAATAGATAAACTTGAGGAAAAGCCAATGAACTTGGGCACTATCTTAATTAATGTAGACAACACTGAAAATAATTTTATTTTTTTGGAATAATGTTCCAGTCACCATCTCCCCAAAAAGCAAAAGTGGTTGTCCAGTATGTGGCCCATCAATATGAATATCATCATGGGAAAGGTGGGGGCCTCACTACAAGCAACTCATAAATTTCATGCAATCATACACTTTGGGAAAAAAAAATCCTTGAGGGTTGAAAAATTTCTGTATTTCCAAATCTAAGCAGTAAATTAATCTCTCTTTGCCAATTCAATTAATAAAAAAAAAGGCCATCATCAAAGTCAGAGTTAGTTTGGTGACAGTGCATATTGACCATGAATTAGTTATCCAATGCAGCATAAATAATGGTTCTCTAGCACCAGAATACAGAGAAGGGGAAGCCTATGCTCAAGTGGCGGCTGGACAACAAGATTAATTTGCTCACTGGCATAGAAGATTGGGCCATTCCATCCTTGCACAGATCTAATTCTCAGTTCCAAACATATTGGAAAAATGAGCTTCACTGTGCAGAAATTGCATGAAGGGGAAAATGGCTAGGAAACCCTCCAATTCTAGATTCCATGGTGCTTGATCCCCCATTGAGGTGGTTCATGGGGACCTATGTGGCCATATATTTCTTGCTAGAAATTGAGCAATGAAATATTTCCTCAAATTTTTTGACCATTTTTAAGTATAAATCAACATCTCTCTTCTGAAAAACAAAAGTGAAGCAGCCAAATCATTCATTTTTTTATGGTGCTTTTCAAGAAAGAAACTGGCCATACTATCAAGAAGCTGATAAAATATGGCCAAGGCAAATTCTGCAATTGCAGCCCTTCAGCTTTGTTAACCAGTGAGGGTATTATCCAAAATTTCTCTCCTCCATAAACACCTCAGCATAACAGCATTGCAGAATGAGACAATAGGACTGTTATCAAAATGACTTGATGCATCCTCATTCAATCTAATGTCAGAAAAAAGTGCAGGGAGAACACATTTTTCATGGCTTCTTCCACCACCAACATACTTTCATCTATGTAAAGAAGCAGGGCCTCTCAAACATGCATAATTCTCAAAGAGACTCCAAACATACATGCACTCAAGCCTTTTGGATGTATGGCATGGATTCTGAAGCCCAACCAGAATCAAGGACTGAAATTCAACAATTTCTCTTGAGAGGGGGTGTTTTTAGGATATGAAAATGAGCTCTCAAGCTAAAAAATTGTCTTACAAGAGTCTCCCAAAGCAGTTTTCACCAAACATGTGTTATTTGATGAAACAAGCTTTCCCCTTCCTCAAGCCTCAAAAGAAAGAATTGAGTTTGCATCCATGTAACATTATCCAATTCTTGTAAAAGATTATGCTCTTCATTTTCAAAAGGAAGACATAGCCCAGAATGAAGAACTTAGACCAGAAAATGCACCACTTCAACATCTGATTGATTTCTAAAATTAAAATGAGAAAATATGCAACAAAAATCTTGATTCTACCACCAAACACCCTATTGATCAGCCTTTCAGCCTAAATGGAATTAAATATTTAGAGAAAGGGCCAAAGCATCCAACCCTGATTGTTTTTTATCTGTTGGAAACCAACCTCCAAAATTTAAATAGAACCAGGCAACCCGTGGCATACCTAGTAACAAACCTGTTAGACCCCAAATTGAACAAATAAGCCATGGAAATGACAGAAGGAGGGAGATGGATTGAGGTGGAAAAGATGGAAATTTCAAACATGAAAAATCATTTCAGCTTGCTACTATTCACAAAGCAACCTGTCAAAGTACCAACAACAATAATAATAATAATAAAAAGAAATAAATAAATAAAAGAATAGAAAAGGAGAGTTAAAACCCAAAATATTACTTTAAATTTGGATTCCCCACCCAGAATTAGGTAGGTTCACTCACTGAACCCACCTCTGATTTCTTACTCTTCAATACATTAAAAATTATATTAAAAAGGGTCTAGAAATCATAGCACCACCCAGGCACTTTTTGGCCATTTTAATATTTCACATAACACATCACATATATGTTACATGACTAAAAATCAGTCAGAAATGGGGTTTTTTGTATAGTCCAAGAGTTTGGAAATATTTTTGTTTTTTCCAAATTCCTGCACGCAGCAAAAGACGTCCCAACAGGCCTGAGACATGCATGCAGTTTCTGTAAAAATTCCTGCACACAGCTGCGTCAAAGCCAGGCCACAGCCAGTACTCAGGCTGAAAGCTGCAATCCTAGCTGTTAGAGCCAAAAATAATCATGAAAACTCCTGGCAGAGAGACTAAAACATGCATGGGAAAAGCATGCATATAACACAAGAATGTCACAAAACCTTCAGAAAAGTCAAAACAAGTTGGAAGAAGCATGTGAGAAAGCTCCAGAAGAGGGTTTGAAATCCTATACCAGAATCACAACAATGGCCAAAAAATAACTTTCACAGGCTTCTCAAGCCAAAACCAATCACCCCTACCTTGACTACATAACATAGAGATGTTCAGGAAATTAATTTTAAGCAAATATAATCTCATTTAAATTCATAAAAATACAAATCAAACTATCAAATAAATGTATACAAGCTTTGCAGGTTCACTTAACATGCCAGAATCATGCAATAAATATTAAAAATGAAATATCTATTGGCATATGAAAAAACCATGCAGCCTACATCAACAAAAGCAGCCTATGAGCCATGCATAACTTCCCTTCTGGCCCCAGAACATGGCTTCTTCCACTTCATTTACCCTGATAAAATTAAAAGGGATAAATACAGGCCTCTTTTCAGGTTATTTATCCCCCATCTATTCATTTTCATACTCACAGAAAGCATGGCATATTTTAATAAATTACTTATTGAAGGATAATTAAGTGATGAATGGCTTTAGTCCAATCTTTATGTTGAACATTCCACCCTTATAGCTCAACTTATGCACCATGGAAAGTCCTCAAAGAATCACAATAGGCTTGCTAATCAACCTAAAGTAAATTCATTGAAGATACTCAGGCTTTTAACCTCTACCAAGTAAGTTATTCCTCTCTTCTCTGGCTGATTTTTTAACCAAGCCCAGCCATACCACATAACTTTCTGGGTAAGGTTCCCCTTTTTACTTTTTTACCAATATCCCAAGGTCCCAGGTACACAGATTATAAGTTTGATACCCTGGAGAGAGTTTTTAAAGATCCCCAGTACCCTAATTTGGCCCCTTTGTCTAATTAATTAATAATTTAATTATTAATTAAAACCACCTCCTTGCACTTGATTTATCCATATAACAATGGATTATTACTGCATTAAACTGAATAATTCATTTATTCTTACCATATCACCTTCATTAGCTAAAGGATTGCAAGGGTCCTGGAATCTGATAGGCTGAAAAAGCACACTTTCTGGATCAAAATAAAAAGTAGGCATCAAAATCACCAAATTGAAAAAATTTGGGAATATAGGAGAAAATTAAATGCCACAAAAATGTGGTCAATTCCAAGGCCAGGAAATGTGCTCAGGTATTCAGGAAGACTCATGGCTGGAATTTTAAATCTAAATATGCTGTAAACTTACTGATACCAGGAAATTCGCAGTACTTTAGCTACAGCAAGAGATATTGTTGTTGGAATAATAATAATTCCAAGAAAATTACGTAAAATGCTCAAATAGTTGATTTAGAAGCACGTGAAAAGTTTGAGTGGTTTGGTTGGATTGAATTTATTTAAACATATTTTTCAAGAGTGGCCACAGTTCATACAAACAGGGGATCTTTATTGGATAACAACCTCTCTTCAAGGGGTTCTTTTGAACTGTGTAAAGACCTTGGGATAATTAGGTCCTAAGTGATTACTCAAAAGGGGTTTACTCAAGGGGATTGGATGGACTGGCTGACTCACAGAACTTACGCCTGGAGGCAAGGAGGAGATAATTTACTAATTTAAGCAAACACTCCAAGAAACTTGCAGAAACTCACGGTTGAAAGGGTCTCAGGAAAATTGTAGGGGATATTGCTGATATTCTTCAATGGAATTAACAATGGGTTTAGAATTAATAACTATAATATCAGACTGAGGCCATAAATCACTTGTTTATCTGGAATAAATACTTGATCAAGGATTGAAAGGGATCTGGATTGATTACTTAAAAATTACTGTGGTTTAAACCATCTAAAAGGGGCTGTTTATATACCTTTCTAGAGTAATAATACCTTCTCAGGGCACGTAGAGAGAGTTGTGCTTGTGAGCTGAGGCTGGCAGGCTAGCCAGGGCTAGTTTGGCGCGTAGTCGTGGTGCTTTCAGCTGGCTAGCCTTGCTTGTGTCATATTTCCATGTGAAATAATTTTCAGAAGGTATTTAAATGTTAATTTGTTATTTTCATGGTTCAGACAAATTTCCTTATTTTATATTACTTTCTTTAGAGTTTCATGGGTAGAAGTGGTTGTTTGTAGATTCTAAGCCATCTTCTGCACATGTTGGTAATTTTGAATAATTTTTTGGTAGACTTCTTGATGTGTTTCATGGTTCCTAAAGATTTCCCAATCCCATGTGCGTGACAACCTTCACTATTGTTCCTCACAATTTATTTGCTTATTTTTTTGATTTCCATATTTTTATTCAATCTTCTTAGGTTTCAAACATCTCCCCATCCATCAGTCAATTTGTTACATATGCATGATGTATGCATGCAAGTTGTAGCATGTTCCTGCGGTACCTGGCTTTCAGAATTAGTGCAGTTGATGTTGACGCGCGCAGGCTTGAAAGCTGCATGGGGGAATCCATCATCCATGGCCAGCAGTCATTTTGCATGCAGGTTTCTTGAAATGCGCCTACATACTGAGTGTCAGGCGTGTTTACCCTTGCTATATGAATGTGGGGCTGCGCACGGGAATGGTGACACAACACCAATCTTCCTGTAACTACTAAAATATACACAACACCTCAATTCTGACTGAATTTTAGATGTGAAACCTATACATGGCATTATGTGTGATTTATGAAAATGGCCAAAAGGTGCCATAGTGGTGCCGTGGCTTATTGGTCTTTTCTTCTAAAATTATTAAAAAATGTAAGGAATTGGAATTCAAGGGTGGGGTCAGTGAGTGACCCAACCTATTTTTGGGCGGAAAATCCATTTCTGCAATAATATATATGGATCTCCCACTGCTTCTAATCTTTTTATTTATTTTCTGTTTTTAATCTGATTTGACAGGTTGCTCTTGTCAACTAGCAAGCTGACATATGGTCCAATGGGGCACCCTGAATCCTTACAACTACTTGCAGCACATGCAGCTGCACATAGGCTAAAGACCCACCAAATTTATTTTGAAAGTGCCTTTTTCACTGCCAAATTTAATGAGGAATTAAATATCTTCATTCAAAAGTATACATGGCTGCCCATAAAAACGTTTTTGAATTAAAGAAAGCCATCTACATGCTGAAAAATTCTTCAAGGGTGTGGCACTTAAAAATTGGTGGATTCCACAACTCTAGAGGATTTTTAACCACTCAATTCAATCTGTGCGTGTTCTGGAGGCTTAGAAAGTATTTGGTTTGGATATTAATTTACATTGAAAACTTGGACATGTTCATTCACAGGCTGGAATTTTTCAAAGAGGAAATAATGCAAGAATCTGACTTCCAATATCTGGGATCTGCAGAATTACTCCTGGGCATGAAAATATGGTAATCAAACAATTGAATTAGCATCAGTAAAAACAATTAAAGTGGGTAGAAACAATTTATGGGACTTTTTCAAAGCAGCCACAGTTGGGTACTTCAAAAAATATAGATGAAGGCCAAGGTTTCTTGATCTTGGTGTTGACCAACCCATCTTTGGGCTCCCACTCCAGTTGAGCAATTTCCACATTGAAATTGACTCATGTCTCCAGTTTTGATGCTTGACAACTTGATTGATTGAAAGAGCAAAGATGGTTGGTAATTTTTCCAAATTATTATTTTTCATGTTTTATCCTGATTCATTTTTTTAATTTTTAATTGTCAGTTTTTTTTGATATTTAGTCTTCTTTGGGAAATTTTTTGTTTCAGAAGATCAAGATGGTCCAAAAATTGGAGGAGTTATAACTGCAATGGTTTGATTAAATTTTAGAACAATGTGAACCACATCCACTCCAATTCAACCTTGAACCAATTTAACCTCAAGCATCTCAAGGCACCTCAAAGTGGAAGAAGACCATAGAAGTTGAAAAATATTAAAATCAGATGCATAAAGAGCTTGAATGAATATTTTTTAGAGGTTCCAATGAGTTCCAACCTATCTCTTTCAAAATTATCATCACCATCTTACCAAAGCACTGAAAAATAAACATCAATCAAAATTAGTTCAAATCTTCATCAAAAAATTTCAATATTGATGTTTCTTTGATGAATATTATTCCTTCAAACCCTGACTCACACCCTCATCATGAAGAAAAAAAAAATCAAATGGTACAGAATTTTTTGATTTTTTTTATCCCTCCACCATGTTTTTTTGAGTGTTTTGTGCTTTTTAATTTTTTTTAAAAAAATTATAATTTCATATTTTTCAAAACTTCAATTTTTTTTATAATTGAATTAAAGATGCTGAAAGATCAAATCCCATGAATTAATGTAAATAAATTCCTTTTTCTGAACAATTGATTTAGCTTGAAACACATGCCTGAAAATAAATTGACTTTTTTAGGTCAATCAGTCCCATAATTTTTGTCTACCCACTGTATATTGACTAGAAACTGGATGAATTAAAGCTTAAAGACTTGGATATTGTGAGAGTTTCAATGCTGTCAAGAAGCAAGATCTCACTGGCCAGTGATGAGGAGCACCAGGAATACCTTGCAAATGGAGCCAACTATAGAGCCCTTGTGTTATCCCTAAACTATCTGTCAGCCCTCACCCATCTGGATATATCCTTTACAGTCAGGCATCTCTCTCAATTCCTGGAGCAGCCATAAATGAGGCACTTTTTGAAAGAAAAAAGAGTGTTCTAGCAACTGTCAGTTACCAGAACCATGGTTCTCAATTTTCTCTGTGGAGGCTATGACCTATTCATCCATGTGGGGCTGGTTATTCCAACTGCCCAGTGAATCAACAATCAATGACAAGTTTTTCCATAATGATGGGCCCAAAACAGGTCTGATGGAAAACATACAGGCAAACCACTGTTTATTTTTCAACTATGGAAGCAGACTACAGAGGGCTTACCAAAGCTTCCAAAGAAGTGATGTGGATCAGGCAGGGGATCAAGGATTTTCTGGATCCACAAAAAAGTTTAACAGAATTCCTTATGAAGACAATAAGTGTGTGATTGATCTAGCAAATAGTGAGATCTGCCAGAATGGATTATGAAATAAGAACATTGATATCAAACTTCACTACATTTGAAAATTAATAGGAGCAGAAAAAATTAAAATATGCCCTGTAGCCAGCAATCTCAAAAATGCAGACATTCTCACCAAGTCATGTTCCAAGACCACAATAAAACAGGTTGTAGAAAAGCTGTGAATGAAAGATTCTGCTTGTGGATTTCAAGCAAAGGGCAAAGAACCATTGCAGGACATCAGAGGCAAAAATTCCAAGAGAGATGAGACAGTCATGGTAATGGAAGGGGCAGCTGGGATCAAAAATATGTGTAGGACAATCTTAAATTCACAAGGTGCGGGAGTGTAAGGAAAAATGATGCTATTAAAACCATTACCCAGAACGGAATGGGAAATAAAAGACCTACAAGGACCAGACCAAATGGACTATACCCAATATGATCAGAGTTGGAGGTGAGATACAGATATCTTGACAAGAAAAAAACCAAAGAAGGTTTGAGAACAAGAACTGCCACTACTTTCATTGCGTGAATCAGAATGAAAAGCAAAAGTAGATAATTTATAATCTTAATTGTTGCCAAAGGCTGCTCTTCTCTCTTTTCCTAATCATTTTTAATGATAATTTTTGTATGAGCATTTCTCTTTTCAAGTAGTAAAAAAATCATTTTTGAATTAACAACACCAATAACACCATGAAACTAGGATTTACTTGGCCTAAAAGAAAATTCAGAAAATAATCCACAAACACTTGTGACTGCATTCCTCAAAAGCCTACAAAGACTCAGCATATGCTAGCCTTAACTTCTTTCACATCCAGCTTCTTTTTGCTTGATTTTTGCAAGTTTACGGACTGCTTGTGCCGGTGAACCAGTCCTGGTTGAAAAGGAAACAATAGGGTGTATCAGAGTTAAGCAAACCCGCCATTTTTTAATGGATGGTTTCAAACCCAATCCACCATTTCAAATCTGCCATTAAAAATCAAAAAAACCCACTTATTTCACATCAGAAGTTTCAGAGTTACCTGGAAATAAGTGGGTTTTTTCAAGTAAATTATATAGAGGCTTCCACCGCCTTTCCACTTCATACACCCCTGGTTTTCCAACTCCAACCTCCAAAAATTTATACCTCCAGCCTCATCTGAAAATAAAATTGATTAATTTCTCTTCATCTCTTCATCTCTTCATCTCTCTCATCACTTTATTGCCTTCATCACATCCAGCTAACTCTTTTCACATCACTATCCTCATCACTTCATCAATATCATCCCTTTATTGCTTTCATCACATCCAGATAACTCTCATTGCATCACTATTCTCATCACTTCATCACTCTCATCTTTTTATTGTTTTCATCACATCCTAACTCTCATTGCTTTATCCATCTTATCACTTGATCACTCTCATCTATTCCTATCCTCTTTGCTTCATCACTCTCATCCTCTCATAACTTCATCACTCTCACCAATTAAAATCTCTCATAGCTTTTCATCCCTTCATCCCTCTTTCTCTTTTTAAATGGCCCCTCAGCAATCCTCTCCCAGAAAGTCCACTAAACAATCCAATGGACCAAAGCAAACATCCCCCAGGAACTCAACATCCAAAAATCCTCCCCCATCAGCTTCCAAAGGTTCAAGTAAGCTCAATAGAGCTGATCACATCGCCTGGTAAACTGGCTCAAAATTCTGTCCAACTACAATGCTTTCTTTGGATCTGACAATGACACACGCATTGGCCAACCTCCATCCTCTCAGGTCAATGGTTATCTTCTGATGGCCAATGAATTCAAGAATAAAAAAAAATTTATGCTTGATCTTTCATCCAAACAGATGAGCGATCAATTCAAGAATTATTGAACCATGTAGAAAAAGGCCCACTCCATGTCAATCTCCACCAGCTTTGGTATCATCAAATCTGACAAAGCCAAGGGAATCAACTCTGTGGTTGATAAGTTGGACTCCATTTGTCCTTTTTATATTCAAATGGATTAAATATTTTGAAAAAAGGCCAAAATCAACCCCCTAGCTGCTTTTTATGCCAAACAATCTGATTCAGTTGATGCCAAGGACTTTTCTGGGGATGCTCAGCCTAGCAATGAGGACCTTGATGAAACCTTTGCCTTTGAGTGGCCCACATTTAATGCCAAGGAGGATATTCAAACACAATCAGCTCCAATCACATCTAGTTCCCCTTTGATTGATGATTCAAACCCAATGTTGGACCACTCACTTACTTCTTTTGATTGCTCTCTTCCTGGGGCAGAAGAACTGGAGAACTTGGCCAATGATAACAATGTCATTCCTGTATCACCATTTCCATCAACATCTGCTCAAGTAAGTAACCAAGTTCTTTTCTCTTCTTTCTGGTTAATACTGACTGATTTAGATTGTAAAAAAACAGGCTCATCAATTCCTGAATGCCCAAAAGCTCAAGCCAATGGGGCCTCCCACATTCCCTTTGAATGAGAGCAATGATTTTCTCACAAAAACCTCCTCTGCAAAGGGAAAGCTAAAGGGCTGCAATTTCATCAACATCAACCCAAATAGCATTCAAAAGAGGAGAAACACTTCAAATTTTTTTGGCTTTGAGGAGATCATGGCAAAGAAAGATTCAAGTGAGCCCATTGGATTCTCCTTTCTTTCAAAATCAATCTCATTCCTATTACCCTCTGAAAAACAGTGAAATTGCAAATTGAATCTGAAAAAATTCAGTTTGAAAAGGAGAAGTGGGATTTTCAACTGGCTATTTATTTTCAAAAGCAGAAAGCCAAGATTTTGGATCATCAAAAAAAATGGGATGCTGAGTGGAAGTCAAAACAGGCTTAGCTCAAATTTCAAAAAGAGGAAAAGGAGAAGGATCAACAGCAAGCACAACTGGAAATGGAGAGGGAACAACTGGCAACAGAAAAAAAGGATAAGTGATCAATGGCTGCAGCATACATTGGTAGCAGTAGAACAGTAGATGAATTAAAGCAGATTACTAAAGTTCTGGGCCTGTGAATATATTTGCTTTGATGAACAACTTAAAAAGAAAAAAAAATAATTTTTGATTACAACAATGATTAAGACTATTTTTAACCCCACCAATGAAAAAATATTTTTTCTTTTTATATATATATATTTTCCCTGGAGTATAGTCTCACACTCCGCAAGTCCCTGAAAGTGTTTCAAGTGGTTTTGTTGATTTGCATTGAAATTGCCATTCTTGTATGAGTGGCACTCTCAACAGCAGGAAAAGTACAGTCCTTGTACTTATTGGCTGCCCAAACCATTTTGACTATAACTTTTTGCTTGAAATCAATACCAAAGCCCTGGTCAGGAAAAACAAATTGGTTGTCCAATACTTGATATTCATCTGTAGTTTCAATGAGTAATCATTTAGATTTCTTGGTTGGAACTGCAAGTAAAAAGGAATACTCAGAGATGTCCCCTTTGTCAATGTGAGGCAAGTTGTAAAAAGAGTTGGATATGAAAGTGAAATGCAGAGAGAAGTCAAAGGGAGTAGGCCATGAACCAAATTCAAGTGATGAGAAGGAGGGGATGTGGTTGTCCTTCATTATTTCACAGTTTGATTTAAAGGGAATTCTGGCCAAATTGCAAAACATATGTCCTAAAATTTGAGAGACTTTGTCTGCCTTAAGATGGAGAAAAGCATACTTGTGAGGGGAAGATTGAATAGATGATTTCTTCAAATAGCGTCCAAATAATTCAAAGGGGTGCATCAATTTTTGGAATCCAATTTCCCACATTTTTCCACCCCAGGATCTTGAGGGACCAACAGTGTTGACAAATTTTTTTGACTGGTGAAGGAAATTTGTCACATAGTTGATTTCCTTCTTGTCTTGGTCAGAAAGTTTATCTAATGAGACACTTTAAATTATTGCAACAAGAACCTTGTAATCAGAATTATTGAAAAAAATTACTTTGCCATTTCTGAAGAAATGGAATTGCTTGATTTTCTGCTTGGAATGTTCAAACTAAGCAGGTGAGGGTTTTTTATTGTTATTTTTGTTTTCAGCAGTGATGACAGGATACAGATACAAAGGACGTAGTTTCTGTCCAGACCATACAAAATTTTTTTTTGATTCCCCCCCCTTCAAGTTCCAAAGAGATTTGCAATTCCCTCATTTTATCCCTATTTTGCTTTAAAGTCCTCTGCTTTCCACCTCTATTTATGTTTGTCACCTCATCTCCTTCCATCTTTTACCCTCCCAGTAAAATGCTCCACTTGGGGTGAGGATCAAGAAGGGGTTCAATTTAGAGTATAACATTGTGAGTGCAGTGGGAGAAGCAATGGGATTGAAGGAAAAGCCATCAAAAGGGCTATGGGGGCCAGGGAGGGGGGGTGGCTTGGTCAGCTGGGCAGGAGGGCGTTGGGGGGGCCTGGAGGCGACCAGGGGGGCGGAGCGGCAAGATTGCACAGGGGCAGCGGGGCTGGAGCAACAGGGGTGGGGGGGGGGTGGGGCCAGGGCAGCAAAGGGGGGGGGCGGGGCCGGCAATCAAGGGGGGGGGCAGTGACAGGAATTGAGGGGGGGGGGGGGTGGGGGAGTGGGGGCGGGGCTAGCAATTGAGGGGGGGGGGGGCAAAAATCAAAGGGGGGGCCGGGAGAGCAATGGGGGGGGCAGGGCCGGAGCAATTGAGGGGGGGGGGGGGGGCAGAGAAAACAAGGGGGGTGGCAGGGCTGACAATCCAAACAAAGGGGGGGTAAGTGATTGAAGGGGGGGGGGGGTGAGGGAGCAGAGGAGCTGGGCAAGCAAGGGAGCAGGGGGTGGTATGGTGGAGGAGCAAGCAAGAGGGAGAGGAGGTGAGGGAGCAAGTAAGAGGGAGAGGAGGTCATCAAGGATGGAGGGAAGAGGAGGATGAGGAGGAGGGGGGGGACTTACCTGAGGAAAGAAGAAGTAAGGAGGTGGGGGGGCCTAAGGTGGATGGATCAAAGGATCAGTATCCATTTATGGGGATGGATGAGGAGGAGGGGGGGGAGCTTACCATGGGTCCCAACCAAAGGAGGAGGGGAGGTGATGGGTGAGGAGGAGGGGTGAGGTGGAGGTGGTGTGAGGTGGAGGTGGTTGGTGAGGAGGAGAAAGGAGTGGACCAACCTGTGGTTTGGAGGGGTGAGTTGGGTGGTTTGGAAGTTTTGAGTCTGTTTTGTCTAAGTCCACCCCACCAAAAGAGAAAAAAAAACAACTCAGCCTAGGAATCTTGGGTAAACAACCAAAACCAAAAAAATACAGTGAAGGGATTTTTTAACTAATTCAAAATAAAACATTAACTATCAAAGCAAGCAAGGGTGAGAGGAAGAATTGGTTTTCTCATAGAAGAAGATTAGGGACAAGATGAGACAGGGATGACTTGAGGCGGATCCGGAATATCATCTTCAAATATTTTGTCCCATTCATCTTTGATTTGGGCCAAAAGATTGTGAAGGATTACACAAGTGATAATCCAGTTGATGAGGAAATTCTTGTTTTTGGGGTTTTGAAGCTGTTTTCACATTTCCCTTAATCTGGACCATCTTCCTTTCAGGACTCCTATGGCATGCTAAATCCAAACTCTTGATTGGGCAGGATGATATTTGAAATTGGTTTTTCCTTGATTGTTGGAAAAAACATCCCGGTATTCTGGAACCACATATTTCCCACTAGCATAAGCTGAATTTTCCAGAAGGTATTGATTTTGGTAAAATTAGTTCTCTGGTTTATGGGCAATATGCATCCAATTGAAAACATATGAATCATGACAAGAACCCGGAAGGCCAACATGGAGGGATATGAACTTCTTGTTGTTATCAAAAAAAGTTGTAGGGCCACAGAGTATCTAAATAAACAGATGAAACTTATTTGTTCAGTGTGTGATCAAAAGTTTTATCAAATTAATTGGAAAAGAAATGAATCAATTGCCTCTTTTTCCAATCAAAATAGTGGTTGCCATCTAGCTTGGTTTTTTGACTCAAGGGGATGGTGGTTCTGTCAGAAAACCCAATGACTTCAGCATCCATTACTTGAGATATCTACTTGCATTCTTCTTTGGTTTTCCAAGAAAGGACGGAGAAACAGAAAGATAGGATAGAAATCATGACTCTTTTGGTGTATGAGTCAATGGTTCCATAACTGACTGAGAATAGATTTTCTAATTGATGAATTGCTGCTCCATTTAAATTTGATCTTAATCTACAAAGAGAAATGGCCAGTTAGATAGCTGGATCCTGTTGAGGATTCCAAGAGTTTTTCTGGAAAATGTGGTGGTCTTCAATAATATCCAAAGGTTTTATGAATGAAGGCAATAGAGTTTGGAACAGTTTCTGGAAGCTTAAGTTGGGGAGGAGATGAAGCGTTTGACTTTCATACATAGGGATGTGGAAAGTTTGTCTTCTTGGAACCATTTATTTCTTTTGTAATAGAGCATTCAAAGCCAACCAAGTTGATTCCAAATTAAATCCTGACTTGGAGTCTGAATGGCAGTCAAATACTAGCATAATTTCAGTCAGCTTTATTGCATTTTAAACTTGCTACCGGGAAGTTTGATGGAACATGATGAGAAAGATGGTGATTTGATGTGGGGTGATGAGATGATGATGGGATTTGTGTGAAGATGGAGATGTGAAGAAATAGAGATTTGAAGCAATAGAGATTTGAAGAAATGGAGATGTGAAGCAATGGAGATGAGATGTGTGTGATGCAATGGAGATGGGATTGGTATGGATTTACTGAGGTGGAGGTGTGGATGGGTGTTTTGAATGTTATGGATGGTGGATGGATGATGATTCATAAAAGACAGGTTTAATGGAGGGTTGATGTTTGAAATCAGCGATTTTCATGAAAACCACCATTTTGAAAGACACCAGTTAGGGGGTATGTGTATTTCAGAAACATGCCATTAAAAATTGCAGGTTTGATCAAGAAAATGGGGATTTTCTAATGGTGGGTTTTCTAACTCTGATATGCCCTAATATCTGTTCATAAAGGGCATAAAGACCAATGAGACAGGCCACCAAGTCCCCCCCTTGAAGCAGGTCAAGTCTAAACCTTTTAAAAAGGGTGAGGCCATCTATAAAAAATAAAATAACTCTCAACAATTGCTCAAGTGAATATAAAGATTCTGGAAAGTTCACAAAACTAGCAAAGGGGCCATGGTGGGTTTTGGAAAAATGAAAAAAATACTGAAAACTAGTATGGAAGAGAATAAAAATGAAAATGAAAAAAATAAATGAAAGGAGATAAAAAGAATATGAAGTTGAAATTTAACTAATTAAAATAACAGTAAAATAAAGGGAAATGTTAAATTTGGACCCTCCACAACCTTTTCACGCCCCAAAATGGGCTTTGTAGAACGGTTTGCAGCCCATCTGGGTTGTGAATGGCTGTTTGCAACCCATCTGAGGTGTGAAAAGCCTTCCACAACCCAAAATGGGTCCCAAACCGCACCATGCAACCAATTTTGAGGTGTGAATGGGTTGTGTATGGTTGCATTTTTTTTTTTTTTTATTTTTTTATTTTTTTATTTTTTTATTTTTTTTATTTTTTTATTTTTTTTTTATTTTTTTATTTTTTTTTATTTTTTTATTTTTTTTTTTATTTTTTTATTTTATTTTTATTTTATTTTATTTTTTTATTTTTTTTATTTTTTTATTTTTTTTTATTTTTTTATTTTTTTTATTTTTTTATTTTTTTTATTTTTTTTATTTTTTTTATTTTTTTTTATTTTTTTATTTTTTTATTTTTATTTTTTTATTTTTATTTTTTATATATTTTAGTTATTTATTTCTTATATATTTTAGTTGTTTATTTCTTATTTATTTCTTATTTATTTCTTATTTATTTATGTATTAACCTATTTTTTATTTATTCTGACCAACTTTCTGGCTTGCTTGCTGACCAACTTTCTGGCTGGCTAGTTGGCTGGAAGGCTGGCTGACTGGCTAGTTTTCTTACTGGCTGGCTGGCTGTCTTTGTGGCTTGCTGGCAGTCTGGCAGTTTAGTTGATGGGCTTACTGCTGGATGGTTGACCAGTTGACTGGTTTAATGGCTGAGCTTGACTGATTTAATGGTTGGCTGACTAGCTGGCTGTTTGGCTTGGGCTGGCTGGTCTGGCTGACTGGCTTTGTTTGATTTTTCTGGCTTATTCTGAACTGGATGGCTTGTTCTGCACTTTCTGGCTGGTCCTGGCTGGCTTGGTCTGGGCTTTTCTGGATGGTTTTGGCGGGTTGGCAAGGTCTGGGCTGGCTTTTCCTTCCTGGGCTGTCTTGTCTTGGCTTGTTTGATCTGGGAAGGTTGGCTGGCCTGTTCTTGGAAGGCTGGCTGGGTCTGGGTTGGCTTTTTGGTTCTGGTTGGTCTGGGCTGAACAGTCTGGGCTTGCTGGCTAGGGCTGGTTTGGTCTGATTAGGGCTGTTTAGGCTGGGGGTGGCAGGTGATCTTTTCAGCTGGGCTGTCTTGATTTGAAATTTAGTTGCCCAGGAGTCACTACTGCATGAATACTCCAAGTTATCCCAATTGGGATAACTTGGTAGGGTTTTCTGATCTAGCTGGAGGTGTTGGTTGGTAATGTTCTTTTGGTTTCTTTTTTGCTAGCGGCTGGAAGTTTTCTTGTTTGGTCCACTTCGTGTAAGAGCTGGGGTTGGCTGGGTGAACGGTCATCCTCAATTAATTTTTGGTTTGCAATGGTCTTCTTGTCCCTTGTTGTTAGCCGCTGGGAGTTTTCTTGCCCCAAAATCAATGTGGTTGAGTTTCTTGGTTGGCGCTGGAGGCAGAGTTGGCTGAATGTGTGTTTGTGCAGGGGTCTGTCCTGCACAACTACTCAGATTGATCCCAATTGGGATAGCCCCAAGCTACAACAGTTTCAGAAGGCAACCACACGCAACTACATTGAGTTATCCAGACCAGGATAACTCCTGAGTAGTTGCAATTTAGTAATTCAATGCAACTACCAAAAGATTGATTACATTCTAATTTTTTATTTTTCTTTTACTTTTTGGTGAGATTTCAACATGAGCATCCATAGCCAAGTCCTCAGCATTGATGAAATAAGACTGTTGGGCATCAAAATCTCAAAATCAGCTAAAGGGGAAATGTTGGCCTTCTTTCCAAATATTTCATCCATTTTAATATAAAAATGAAAAATTCAGTTCAACTTATCAACCACTATGTTGATTCCCTTGGCTTTATTGTAATCAGTGAAACCAAAGCCAGTGAAAATTGACATGGAGTGGGCCTTTCTGGCTTGGCTCAATAGTTCTTGAATCTCTCCCTCATCTTTTTGGATGAAAGATCCAGCCCACCTTTTTTTTTTATTCTTGAGTTCATTTTCCATTTGGAGATAACCATTAATCTTAGAGGATGGAGGTTGGCAAACTTGTGTTTCATTGTTGCATCTAAAGCAAATCATAGTTGGAGAGAATTTTGAGCTAGTTTACCAGGATGATGTGATAACCATTTGGTTGATTTGATATTTTTGTGGACTTGCAGGGGGATTTACTGAGGGCCATTTGAAAGGAGTAAGAGCAATGAAATGATAAGACTGATGAAATTATGAGGATAGCAATGAAGAGATGAGGGTGATGAAGTGATAAGAGCAATAAAGTCAAGAGAGGTATGAAGTGATGAGAAATATAAAGTGATGAGAGTGGTGAAGTGATGAGAAAAATATAATTATGAGAGCTATGAAGTGAGAGAGCAATGAATCAAATTTTTCAAATGAGGTTGGATTCAGAAGGAGGTGGGAAACCAGGGGTGTATGACATGGAATGATGTGTGGTTTAGGTTGAAAAACCCTTTAAATACTTTTTCTGAGAAAATCAAATTATTTTCAGGTAACTCTTACACGTCTGATGTGAAATAAGCGGGTTTTTTGATTTTTAATGGTGTCTTAAAAATTGGGATATTTTTCTGAAACCTGCCATTAAAAAAATGGCAGTTTTTTCAACTCCAATACTCCCTGATAAAAAAAATAGAATTCATTGAAGATAAAATTTGAATCTTCCTTCAATTAAATTTGAAGGAGAATAAGAAAAATGAAAAAAACCAATTCAAATTTCATCCAAAATGAAATAGGAAATTCTTTAAAAAAATTTCAAAGATGAAGGAAATTTTTTTTCAAAATAGAGCATAAAATTCAAATAAAAAATCAATAATAATTAAATACCATTCTAGTTCTCAAATTTTATGTTTGTTTCTTACTGGTTTTTATTTTAATTCAAAGATACTTTGCAAAAGCTTGAATTTATTTTTGATTTAATTTTTACTGATTTTTATTAATTTAAGTTAATTTATTTGTGATTATCAAATTTTTATGTATTTATGTTTCAATCTTCTTTGGAAAAGTTTCAATCCTAAATTTTCTTCATTTTTCATTGATTCATTTTTTTTCTTCTTTGAAGCTTCTTGAAAGAAACCTAAAATTCAAATTTTATTAAATATTCATGATTCTTTCTCATTTCTGGATTATTTATCTATCTTTGAATTAGACTAAATCAAACTTTTCCCAATTATTTTCTTAACATTTTCATATTTTTTCCCAATGATTTTAATAGTATCTGAATCTCCCTCAAATAAGATTTTAATTCACTTCATTATGAAGTTTTGCTTATTTTTCACTCATCTTTGAAGCAGGCTTTATTTTGTTTTCTATGTATTGTATAATAATTTCCCAAAGTTTTTTCTCATGATTAAAAAATGCTTCTAACATACGTCACATTGGAATTTTGTTTGGTTTTTCAATAATTTTTTATCTTATTTTTTTAATTCACTCAAATTTGAACCTTCTTTTAAGCTTCTTCCATTCAAATTTTGATAAATTTTTCATGAATTTTTACATTATTCTTTCTCCTCCTTCAAAGATTCTTTTCCGAAGATTGAAAAAAGACTTTAACTATTTTTTTCATTTCATTATCAATCATTCCTCAAAAAAATTCAAAGCCTATTTTGAGAAACTTGAATGCAATTTTAATTTTAACCCCCCCTCATATAATTCAATATTCATCAAGGCTTAAATTTCAAAGGCTTTCCCTTTCCTGATATTCTTAAAAGGAGGAAAGTAACAACTTGAACCCCTTCCAAATTTTTCAAAAGAGGGCATGAAAAAATTTCACAGGTTTTAAAACTTTTGAAAAACATTAAATATTAAAATATTCATGCAAAAATTACATCAATATAGTAACCATTTCTTTTTCTTACTTATGTGTAAAGATACTTTCAAAGGCATGGATTTCTCAAAAAGGATGTGTGTCTATTTTTATTCTTATAAATACACCATTTCTTGGGCATCCTAATATATTTCAAGTCCCTTGGAAACATTTTTCTGCTAGAGGTTTTGGATGAGATAATTTATGATTATATTGAAAACAAATCTGTAATAATCCATAAAAATAGTTAAAATTCAAGTGAAAGGCAGGTTTTTGGATTTAAACAGTGGTAATATTTAACATTAATAAATTTAATTAATTCAAAAGAGGGATAAAATCTGTACTGGTGATATTTAACACCCCTCTTTAGGGGATTGAAGTTATAACCCAGGCATCTGGGGCCTTGGAACCTTTGAATAAAGGAATTATCACCCAGAAAATATGTGGTATGGCTGTGCCTGCGTAGTAAAAAATCCAAAACAGAGATTAATAACTTAGTTTTTTAATTTTGAATACCAGGGTACCTGAAATAAATAAGTAAGCGGTTATTTATGTGCCTATTATGATTCTTTGAAGGCTTACCATGGTGAAAAAGTTGAATGATTAGGGTGGAATATTCAATCAGGATTTTCAACCGACTCCATTAATCACCTGATTATCCTTATGAGTGCTTGACTTCTGTATATTTTCTGCATGTATATGAGTCACTGGGGGAGAGATATTCTAAGAAATGCCTGTGACTATCCTTTTTCAATTTATTAGGGGTCCCCTTGATGTTTACCAGGGTAAATGGAGAGAAATAAACCATTCACTTGGGACAGAAGTGCAGTAATACATGGCCCACAGGCTTATTTGGTTGTTTTAGGCTGGATGGTCATGTCAGATGTCAATAAATATGGTATTTCTTGCATTTTTTGCATGATAGTGACAGTGGGAATGGTTGTGTGGTCTGTGTATACATCCTTTTTTGGATTTATTGTTATTCATTCATTTTCTAAAATATTTTCCCTAATATAATATGATTCTTTGGATGTTTCTACCCTATTTAGCTAGTCCAGGTGTCACTTTTTCAGGTTGAAAGTTGGTGAAAGTGGTTTTGTGTCCTTTTTGTGATTTTGGTCAAATGTCTCAAATGATATTTTGAGAGTTTTTACATGTGTTTTCTATCATTTTTAATTTATGTTGAATTTTTTCTGAAATTTCTGATGGATTGACATTCACATTAAAAATGCATGTATTTTCCATGCCTGTTGTAACAACTTTACCAGGTTTTTTTTGCAAAAATTTCAGATCTGAAAGCTGTGTGTGCAGCTTTCAGCCTGTGTACTTTCCATGGCCTTTCTTTTACATGCATTTGCACATTAATTTGAGAGATAGGGGCTATTTGCATGTTTTCAGACTTTCTGTGTTCCACAAAGCTGCATCCTCAAATTATGGAAAAATTATTTTTGTCCATAGGTTCTAGACTATACACAACAATCAGCTTCTGAATGAATTTCATTTATTTAAAATAAATTTGATGTTTCATGTGAAATATTAAAATGCTCAAAAAGGTTCCATATTGGGGTCATGGTGTTTTTGGTAAATATAACTAAAGATTCAAGGATTAAGATTTCAAGTTTGGTCTCATTGAGTGACCCTACCTAGTTTTGGTTGGGGAAGCCATTTCTGTAGTAATATTTTGTTTTATCTTATTACTCATTATCTTATTATAATTTTTAGTGTTTTAGGGTTCTTTTGTCAACTGGATCTGAAAGAAAAGCTGGCCAGAACTCAAAAAAAACCCTGCCCTTTCTCATAATTCCTCTTTGTTTTGTTTTATCATAGAGAGCCAAAATCTAATCTTCTTTTTTTCAGTCTATTCCTGCAGGAAATCATCACTTTCTCCCTTTCAACCTTCAGTATGCCTTTATCTGCTTGCCCATCACTGAGCCTTTACTTTCCTGCTTTCCATTAATGTACAAAAACCTCATCTCACACCACTTCACCCCCTCATCTCTTTGAAAAGTGGACATCTCCCCTTCCCCCCCAAGCTGGAAAAAAATCTAAAGCTTCCCATATGAGGCCACCAACTGAGCAAAACCTATCATTTTGTTTATTTTAGGAAATAAGAACTCAAACTATTTAAACTAAATACATTTTTCTTCAATTTTTTTATTTATTTATAAATTAATTAAATCCATAAAAGACCTCAATCTGAGGAATTTTTATGTTTTTTCAGGAACAAATGTTAGATTTGTGATTTTTTCCAATGAGAGATGATGATCTGTATTTTTTATTTTTTGGGAAATGTTAAATTCACAACCTGGGTGTTTTAAATGGGCATGAATTGCCGTTAACAACCCATATGCATTGTGAATAGCAAATGACAACTCAATGAGGAGCAAGAAAAGTTTCTCACAACTTGCGCATCCCTCAGGGGGTTGAAATTGGGAATTTGCAACTCCTAAAGGGTTGAAATTGGGTTTTCAACACCCCCCAGGGAATTAACAAGTTGTGAGCCGGGGTTGTGCCTGTTTTCCTGGCCCATTTGGGGCAAAATAGCTCCAAATTGGCCATTTGAGGGGGGGGGGGGGAATTTGAGTATCTAGGCACCCCTGGACCACATTTGTGTGCCATCAACCCAAATTTTGGAATGTGGCATACTATGTGGGATTATTATTGGACCACAAAAAAAATTTGTTATCAAACACTCTGTTTATTGGCAAAGCAAACTCCTGTCACAAACCACGTACACACACAACACATGTCCATCAGATAAATTTGTTTTTCTCAACCCAAAAGTGAGCAAATTTCTGGAGTTGTTGGATTGAAAATTGATTTGAATACTAAATTTCCTGTGAATTTTAATGGTTTATGGGAACAGTGGCAAGCCCAAGCCCTCCTGGTTTAAACATGGCTATGTTAAAGGACTTGATTAAAAGTGTGATTACCAAAGCTTTGGTGGAATCTAGGGATTTGGGTAGGCAGTTTCAAAAGAAGACATTGCAAGGCCCAACTTCATCCTCATCTAGGGTTACAATGGAGTAACAAGATTTTTCTTCACAACTGGAATTAAGTAAAGTTGGTGGCTAAAATTTCAGACATCATTTGACTGAGAAGGATTTGGTTTTATCAATGTTAACGTATCCATGTGAGGTGTAACTATGAGGTGCCAGAACTACTTGATCCTCCTCCTGTGGGAGCCTTTGCTGGTAGTAAAGAATCCAAGATTTATTTTTGAAAATGGGCAGCCATGCATAGCTATGCATTTACAACATTCAAGTCAAAAAAGAATAAATATGTGGATGTAGCATGTGACAGATTTGGGGTATATGAAGGGCCGTGCCTCAACAAAAATCAAAGGCAAACTCACACAAGGAAGGTTGGGTTTCAATTATTGATACGTGCAAGCTGTAAAGTACCAGATCCAAAATTCCATCTCTCCATTAGAAATGGCCTACACCATCATCAACCATCTTAAAACCCCTCAGTGAATCCTCAACTGAGAAGAATCTCTGTTCAAGCCTTTGATAAACTGAAAGATGGCATGAAAGATGGGCTTGATAAGATGCAATTCAAAATTAAATTAAGCAAGATTGATAGTGGAAAATACATTGATGATGGAACAATCTATAACACCAGGCGGAAGTTAAAGATAGCAGAAATGTATGGGAAAGGCTTTATGGATGTTCTATTTGAAATTCTCCAGGAAACCCAGTGGTTTTCCAGGTCAAAATTTGGTGGAGAGGGTAACTTAGAGGCCCTTTTCTTGGTTCATCCTGAGTCTATAAAACTTTTTCAAAAATTATATTGTATTTCTTTGTTGGATTGTGCTTATGAAAACAATAGGTACCAGATCCCTCTATTGCATGTTTTAGCAATGAAAGCCAACAGGAAAACTTTTACAAAGGCTTTTTTTTATAACAAAAGAAACCTATAAGTTCTACATTTGGGCTTTGAATTCATTAAAGGAGTTGGCCTATGATCCCAAGAGGCTTCCCAAAGTCTTTGTGATAGACTGTGAAAAAGCTCTGATTTGTGCTACTGAACATAGTTTCCATGCAACATCCAGACATTTGTGCTCCTGGCACTTGTCTAAAAATATTCAAGCAAAGGTTTATCAGCTTGCTACTATTGCAGAGCAAGCTGCAAAAGTAACAGAAATAACATAAAAATAATGATAATAAAGTTAACCTAAGAAGGAGAGGAAAACCATAAATATTATTGCAAAAATGGATTTTTGACCCAAAATTAGGTAGGGTCACTCCCTCACCCCACCCTTGAAATCCAACTCCTTATATTTTTAAATAATTGAGGAAAAGAAATACCAAGATACCACAGCATCAATATTGAACTTTTTGGCCAATTAAATATTTCACATGTTTTGTCACGTACAGGTTTCACACCTAAAATTCAGTCAGAATTGAGGTGTTGTGTATATTTTAGGAGTTACAGGCGGAAATGTGTTCTGTCAAAATTCCTACACGCAGCCGCGGCAGACAATGCACCCGCGCGCGGCTGAACTACAGCTCTGTCACTCTGTCAACGCCGTGTACACAGCCCCAGGCCTCTGACAAGTACGCAGCCGCGGGACTATGGGTTGACAAAGTGACAGGCAGCCTGAAAAACCTAGGTACCGTGTAAACATGCTACAACCTACATGGAAAAATTCTACATATGTAATAAATGTTCCCGTGGATAGTAGATAGTCTAAAAATACATAAAATTACTTAAAAATACTTAAATAACCTTTATATGTATTTTTTATCAAATATAATTCAAAGTAACAAAAATTTTGAAAATAAGATAATGACTACTTCTAAAAATATATCAAAATACTTTAATATACTATTATGAGAATTTCTAGACATCAATATTTTTGTGAAATACTAAGAAAACTTATGATGTAAAAATATTACATGAATACCCATGAATTACATTTTTAAGTAATTATTTTATTAAATCAACTGAATTTCGAAAATAAGGAGTAAAATCAATATCATGACTTTACTCCAATTATTTAATACATAATGAGAACTCATCTGACATCAGAATATACGCAGGAATGTCTATTGAAATAATTATTAACTTACTGGGAACATTTACTAAGGATAATTAATCAAATAATAAATAAAAAGGAAAGATTAGTGTTATTCACACATCCAAACATCAATTATAAAGTAGAATAATTCCCATACCCTGTGGAATTAGATTCTACCCGTGTTACAGCACCAAGAAAACGTGACAAGCTACCACTGGTCACCCTTTTAGCCGCAGTTTCCGTCCCTTTGAGCCCCTTCAACCCTCAGAAGGACAATATTGGGACTCCAAAAGCTATAAATAAAGAGCTTTTTTAAGGATATTGACACCCAGGGACCCAGTTATATTTACATCCAAACACTGTGCCAAGGTAATCAAATACTTATAAGAGATAAGTAAGTGATTTATTGCTTCATTCTGATTAATAATATCTGTCCTCAACCCTCTTTTACCAATTTAAACTGCTGAACAACTTTATAACCCCAGTATACAGGTTTAACGCATCAGTGCACGTCCCAAAAAGGTACCCAAAGGATTTAATAATATACCATTGAGTCTTATTATCCTTTCTCTGTCGTGGAAGCTTGGTTAAAAAGCCCTGCCACTCCACCGTGTATTTTATATGCATATTATCTTTGGGAAAAATATCCTTTAAACCAAAGATCCCAAAGTAACCAGGCCTACGTGTTTTCATACTGAATTACCCAAAGAGAAGTGTTAAAGATCCCCAATATAATTGTGGCCCCTCTATAAAAATATTTAATAATCAATTTATCTATATTGATTAGTAACAATAAACCACATCCAAACCAATTAACCTTGCAATAAGCTTTATCCAAATATCTTATGGATTTTTGCTGCATTTATTGAATAATATATTTATTATTTATTCTATCACCTCTGGTAGCTAAAGGATAGCAAGGGTCTTGGCATCCAGGAGGCTGACAATTTTAAAGTTTGCTTCAGTAATGAAGATGAAGGATTTCAAAGTTTCATGACTCTCTGGGCAAAGTATGGGGCCTCTAAAACCAAGTGGGGGGGGGCAGAAGTCAATGATGCAGAACTCAGAGTAGGCCAATTTATTACTTCTTCTGTTTATCTCTGCCGGGAATGCTTTTTTAAAAACTTGTATACAGAGTTTCTTGAAAGAATTCAAGGATGTGCCAGATTATTTTTAAAAGAATGTTTTTCCTATCAAAGAGACATTTGTAATGGTGTGGACTTGTGTCTACACAGAATTTGGAAATAAAACTATTTCTTGGGTAGAAGGGGCCCATGCTTCTTTCAAACAATTACTAGTGGAATCTTTGGGGAACATTTTTGATGTGTGGAAACAACTTGAAGGAAATATTTAAATTCAAATCTAATCAGTCCATGCAGCATATAAAGACTCTTGAATAAAGTTGGGCACAGGTCTGCCAACTGAACTGTTACATTTGGGTTACAAATTGTCAATTGAGGCAATTAAAATCATTAAGGAACAATTTGAGAAGCTGAAGCGCAACCAAAATGGTAAGGTGTGCTCCAAGCCAGATTGAAAAACAATGGGCTTTCCGTGTTCCCATATTTTAGGTGAATCACGAGCATAAAGAGGATTTGTTGTGCCTAAGGATTTTCATCCTCAGTTGCAGTTAGACTATGAGTCTTTCAATAAAGTAAGGAGGGTTTTTTGAAGGGTAAAAATTATTGGATTGAAAGATTAATTATTGGATTGAAAAATTGATAATGATTTTGGTTTTTGACAGTTTGAAACAGATCCAGGGCTTGATGAAGAATTTCAAATGTTTAAAAAGTGGAATTCCATATATAGGGAACAACCTAAAGGAGTTAGGTTGGAGATTCTAATGTCAATACTGGAGAATACAGCCACTTTGATTGACAAGCTAAGGCTTGAGCCAAAGGTGTTAAGTTCAAGTCACGGCCAACCAAAATTTAAAGCAACCTGTTGTGAAATTTGAAAATTTGAGCATGTGGAAAGGGAAATTAAGAGGGAAAAAAAGGGTTAAATGGGGAACCAAAAGAACAAAGACAGTAAGTCTTTTATTTTGAGAAATATTCATTTTCATGGTTTAATGAACTGATGTGAAAATTATTTCTGTAGTGCACCAATGGATCTTCTCTGAATATCATAGTTCAGAGGAAAGGATTAAAAGGGGGTCAAAAAGACTAAAGAAATTAAGTCTTTTATTTTGAGAAATTTTCAATTTTATTTTCTAAAAAATGATGATAATGTTTGAAGTCTTCAGGCTCAGAATCCCAATTTCATAGTTCAGTTGAAGAAACCAAAAGTTCATTGGGGTTGGTGGAATTGAAATGTGATTACTTTTTGAAGAGTGAAGAAGAAGAAATCAAGGAGTCAAACAGAAGCTCATCTTGGGTGAGTGTTGATTCATTTAATGTGTTAATAATTGTGTCTAACTAATTTTTGTTTTTAGGAAATGAATTAACTCAATCAAACACCTGAGAACTTACATAATTTCTTGAATGATGTTTGGGATCCAGTTGGTGATTGAAATTGTGGATTTAGATTCATTGCTAAATTGCTTGGGTATGATGAGCACTGTTGGTTTAAAGTGAGAAAGGAAATGATTGAAACATTCAAGAGACGTAAATGATTCTAAATTAAGATGCTTGGTGGTGCAAAGAAGGTAGAAAAGATTAATAAAAGACTTGATGTTGCAGAAATCAATGAAAGATTCCCTCTTCAAAATGGCTGGCTAAGTTAGACATGGGTCAAATAATAGCAGACACATATGAAAGACCTATATGTTTCAATTAATTGGATTTATGTTGTTCTTTTACTCCTCTGAAAATAAAAATTAGATCCTACGTTCATTTGCTTTGTTAAAAATAACCATTGGGTAAAGCTTGTACTTAAGGGAGATGTTATTCCGATCCCACCCATAGTTTCCAAACCACGTTCCATTATTTCTAAAAAAGAAGCTTGTTGGTTTGATCACCTCTAAGATAAACTTGAGTTGTATTCTAACTGTTGGATTTCTCTAATGTTATATTTCAGAGTTAAAAAACAAAAAACAGTTCTAAAGAAGAAGTCAGAATCAGAGAGAGTTAATGAAATAACTTATAAACAACAACATGAAAATTAATGCCTACCCAGGCCTTATTGCTAAGTGACAGAGACAGCAAGACAGAAAGGAAAATCCTGAAAAAGCTACTTTCTCCAGACTAGTATGAACAGAAGCTACATAGTGAGAGGATTAGATGAGATGATGAAATGATCAAGTTTATAGGATAGGGAGTCTGGGCTGGATTGTATTGTACCAAATTAGTATCACTCCAGATCATAATATGCTTGAAGGTCCCTCAAGTATGAATTCTTGACGCAAAGATAAAGGGCCAGATGGGAAATCTTGACAAAGATGGATAGCTGGATGGGAAATCTTGACGCGAAGATGGAGAGCCTCCTGGATTGAGACAAAGAGATCTCTCCCTTGGATTGGTATCATTTTGAAGGATTATAAGGTCTTGCCTTCCCGGGAGGTTCTAGTTGCATATTTGATGTAAATATGATGCACCCCGCGGGTGATTCAATAGAAGCGCGCAGAGAGATTGAGAAGAAATAACATAATAAAAATAAAAGTAAAATAAATAGTAAAATAATAAAATAATAAAATAATAAAAAATAACAAAATAAAGAACTGTGATAAAATAAAAGGAACCAGTAATAATGTCAACACCCCCCCCATAATTTGGTGCAATAATACAACCTCACACTCCTCAAGATGAGTAGATCATTTTCCTGTTTGGTTGAGGCCTTAGTGAGAGAGTTGGAAACCATGCAGTCCATGTGTATCAGCTTGATGTCAATATTGTTGGCACTGTATTTGTTGCGCAGCCACTTGACTTTCATGTTGATTTACTTAGTGTTCCAGTTTGAACCAAAGTGTTGAATCTCATTGATCAGACCTTTTTTATCCACCATAAACTTGGTTTTACCAATTTTTTTTTCTTTCCAAAGATCCCCAATGATTGACTTGATCAAAATTGACTCCTGCACCATTTATAAAAGGGCATTCAATTCTGCCTCCATCAATGATAAAATGACATTGGATTGTTTTCAACTTTTCCAGGAGACTGGGGAATTTTTCCAGAAGGTGATATAGCCTGTTTTAGATTTTCTTGACTGAGGATTTTCTGTCCATGTAGAATCAGAGTACACGGTTAAGCAATCCCTTGAACTGGCATCTGGTTGTAGGAGAAGGGACAACTTTAATATTCCCACTAGATATTTCCACATGAAGTACTTGTTTCCAGTGAGTTAGTCCAGCATTTTGATTGAATTGGGAGAGAATGGAGACCACAGCGGCTAGGTCTGGTCTGGTCATGCATGAGAGATAGTTCAATATACCGGTATATTTTTGATAGTTAATCCTCAGTTTGAGAAGATCAACCTGATCATGTTGAGATGCTGGAAGCAGTTGAACGCCTGGAGTGAGGGGTGTTTGCACCGACTTGGCTGTGTTATAATTATGGCCAGCAATTAGCTTGGGAAAATGAGCAGTATTTAAAGCAAAAAAAATGCTTGACACCTTGTGTCAATAATTGCTTGGTGGGCTCTCACAAATGGGTAAACACATTGGATGATATTGTTGATGAATTCAATTGGATGATGAATGGATGATGGAAAACAGCAGGGAGGAGAGCTCCTTAAGTACAAAAGATTGGCCTCTTTTGAGCCCATGATACAAAAAGCCAAAATGCAAATTTTCCGCCCCAAAGGAGCTCTACAGGCTCCACAGGCCTTGTTACTTGGTTTGGGCTACATCAGCCCACATGGCATCAGTCCCTGTACCCTTACAACCAGCCTATTCCTGTTGTTTCTGCTGTTTCCAGCTCAATGGGGCTGAACCAGCCCCTGTGCTGTTCAATCCCTGACTGTTTGTCTGTTACAACCAGCCCTGTTCCTTATCTTAGCACTTGTACAGCCTTGGACCCTCATTTGGGCCAGGTGGGACCCAGGACTCACCTGAGTCCAACCAAAATCTCACCTGGGGGGGGGGGGGTGTAACCGGCAGACATGCCCCCCCCTGTTTCTCTCAAATCCCTGGAGGGGGCGGTCAAATCCCCCCACCAGGGGCCCTGGGGGTCAATACCCCCAGGGAGTTGTTACATTAAGTGGGCTGGGGGGTGGTCAGGTACCCTCCAGCCCATTGCTCCTCTCCCTTGGTAAAGGGGGGGGGGAGAGCGCCCCTTTGATGGTGGGGGGGGGTGGTCAATTCCCCCCCACCGCTGGTTGCCTTGATGTGACCAGTGTAAGACTCCAAAAGGTGCTAGGCTGTGGCAGTTCTGTGGAGGGGAAAGGTGCTGTTTAGGCTGCCCTCCTGAGTGTTAAAAAAATATTTAGATGTAACCAAGATCAAGGTCCAGAACCTGGTAAATGAGGAATCAAGGAGTAGAGGATAAAGATGATAATAGTTTGGTAGCAATGGAACAGCACTATCTGAGACAAGATTATGCAGGGAAAAACTTGAACAAAAGAAGTTAAAGTCTGTTTAGAGCTCAAAGAACAAAAGCTGTTGTATGTAAACAACGCCCACAAGCTAATAACTCTGGTTGTCAGCAGAAGATTGGGGATGATCAACTCAAAAACAACCAACCTCCAGGTTCTCAATGAACCTGCCCAACTCTCTGCAATCAAGCGCTTGAACGGTACCAGATAACTGAAGGTGGCTGTACAAAACAAAGCACAAAGTTTAAGAAGCTCTAAAAGAAAAAAGTAACTGATTTGAAGCAAGGATAACCTCAACACTTCTCAAGGGACTCAATAGTAGGCTGGCAGAATGCAACTCCAAAGAAAATAAAGGGAGGTATAACACTCCAGGTCTTAAGCTTAATAAGACCCCTTCAATCAATTGTGATTGGCTCCAGAAAGATGATCAGGGATGAGGACCAGTATGGTCAGAGAAAGGGATCTAAGAGTGGTATAACACACTCAAAAATTCCAACAGACAGAATTTTTCTTCAACCAGCAAGGCTATTGGTTGGTGATAAGGATCAGGCCACAGAGGGGCAAAAAGACTCAGGGTCAAAAAAAAAATGGATCAGGGGGCAATCAAAGATATACCCAGGATAAGGTTCAGGATTCAATTTCTCAATAATGGGGGGGGACACAGGCACACACTCCCATGGATATGATTCTCTGATGATGATGCAAAAAAAACAGGGGAGAGCCCCTCCTTTTATAGACCAGGGGCCTGTAGACTATTTAAAAGAGATACTACAAATAGAGCGGAGAAGATAGAAAAAAAAAGAAAAAGAATTTTTTTTTTTACGGATCAATGAAATAATAAAAGGAAATGAATGAGCAAGGGTGAGGGGCCACGAAGACAGGCCAACGCCCCTTGGCATCCGCTGGCCAGCGGATGGTCGCGCGGTCATAATCCTTGAGGGGCGTGGGACACATCACCAACCCGCGCAGGCGACAGAAGACTTGCGCGGGAAACCAGTGATGCATCAAGAGCGCAGATTGGATGAGGGGTGACAATGATGGTGGTCAAGAGGCTGTGAGGAAAAGTGTGACATGACGGCCGACTGATGGCCTGCGTTGCTAGGGACCCAGAGTCCTTGGCTAGCAATCTGATTTGAATGGCTAGGGCCAGCTTGATTCCGGCGCGGGGTAAGCAGGCGGGTGTTGTTTTCTGGGAAATGAGCCCCTGTAGGGGATGGACCTCATTCAGCAATGGCTTGGGCTGCTTGCTCTTGAAATGTTGAAAAGTTAAGGTCTTCCTTCAAGAAGGCGGGAGAATCCAGCGGTTTGACAGGGGATTTAGGTCAAGAACCTGAGGTTGGCATCTTGGGCAAGGGTGATTTGAAGAGCAGGGCGGCGTTCAAATGTTTGGGGGACAGAACGACAATTGGCGGTGGGCGTGAATAAGCACGGGGTTGGGTCTTCCAAGGGGCTGTCTGACGAGGGCTGAGCGAGGAGGGTAACATGGAGGGATTTACAAAATTTGATGGTGGGTTGGACATATCAAGAGATTGGGACAACAAAAGGAGTGTTCTGAAGAAAATTGAACTGGTTTTGAGACAAGTTTTGACTCTATGAGGTCAGTCATAGGTCTGGACTGGACAAATGATACATTATGATCAGGCTGGAGGTGTATGGGGATGTCTTGATAGTCTCATTTGAGGATGAGGATGAGGATGAGTTTGAGTTCAACTAGAGGATCATGATGAGTATGATTGAGGATTACTCCTAGTGGTTATGTATTGTTTTTGATTCTTATGATTTTTTTTTTTTTTTTTTACAGATCAGGATGCCTATGAATGATGATAAGGAAAAAATCATAAAAAAATCAAAATCTCCGCACTGGCCAGGGTGTCCAGGATGGGGCCCCACATCTCTCCCCAACTTACAGACTGTCCCTAGTCTGCACCTGAGTTTGATGCCATAAAAAGAGAAAGGAAAGAAAGATGATTGAAAACAAGGAATGGCCATTTTGATCTTGAGAGTGATTGAAAAAGAATATGTCAATTCATCCAAAGGAAAATCCTAGAAGTGGCTGAGATAAAATGAAGAAGGCGTCCCAGGTGCTCACATGCGTGGCATGAAGTAGAGTTTCACAACAAAACGCAGCAGATGACCCTGATGGTGCACAATTGGGAGGACTTACTTCTGGAACAGGTTACCTCCATGCAAATGAAATTTCTTGACCTGATCAGCAAAAACCTTCTGGCCATCTGAGTATTATCCAGTTCCTCCAAAACATGTGATCCACCTCTAACTTGACGGACCATTTGGTAAGGACCATTCCAGTGGTTAGAGAAAAGTTTTCCCCACTGAGTTTCCAAGGAAAAATTATAAGCCAATACCAGATCACCAGGCTTTAAAGGGTCCCTGATTTGATTTAGGTGTTTATCTTCCCAATACTGAACTGATTTTGCTCTTGATTCCATCATCTTCTGATACGCTTTGTTACAAATATCTTCACTCTGCTCCAGTTGCTTTGATCTGGCAACTAATAGGTCAGTATTTGAGGAAACTTGTTCCCAAGAGATGCCCAAGAAAGACTCCATTTCAAGATCAAGAGGAAGAACAGCCCTCTGACCAAAGATGATTTCAGAAGGAGAGTAACCAGTGGTTTGCTTGGTGGAAATTCAATCAGAGAAGAGGACCAAGGGGAGAAACTTCCAATAATTCTTACCACTTTCACCAGAAAATTTAACCAGAGCAGCCTTCAAGGGCACATGTCCTCTTTCCACCATGCCTTGTCCTTCACAATAATATGGAGTAGTAACTCTATGTTGTCCAGGGAGCAATTGGATCATTTCAGCAAGTTTTCCACCAAATTCCGAGCCACCATCTGTAGAATAAGATTGAGCCAAGCCATAACGCATTGTCCAAGTCTCATAAAGGAAAGCTGCTACTGATTCAGAGCTGAGGTTCTTAAGAAACTTTGCTTCAACCCATCAAGTAAAATCATCTCTAGCCACAATGAGGTACTTAGCTCCACCAGCCTCAATGTGAACCTTATCCATAGCAATCCTCCCAAAGACAGTGGACTCTCCAGTGGGGTAACAAATTTTGGCCAGGCACCTAAGATCATGTTTCTGGCACACTTCAAAACTCCTGCACCATTGAGCAAGGGATTTCTTCAGGGATGGCCACCAAAATTGTTTGGATATTTTTTGATAAGTTTTGGTTTCCCCACAATGACCAAGGCCTTCATAGACACTTCCCAGGATAAAATCTTGCTTAGAAGGGATAGTGACCACAACAAGTGCACAATAAGTTGCTCTTTTCATAAGGCTAGAACCTTGGACAAAGAAGTTGGAGGACTTCCTTTTAAGGGACCAAAATTCTTTGGCAGAGAGATCAGGGGGTCTTTGGAGAGTTGAAAGGTACTGCTCTAACTTAAGCCAGAAACCTTACTGGAAACCAGAGTAATTTTGGGAGGAGAAGGCAAAGGCAGGGCGGACCAAGGGTTCTTCCTCATTGAAATCCATTCCAACATCTGATTCATCATCTCCAATAGGTCTCCTAGATAAACCATCAGGCATAGGAAAAGATTTTCCAGGCCTGTGAAAAATATCAAAAGAGAACAACTGGATGAAAGCCACCCAATGAGTCATTGGGGCATTTGGAAGGCTGGGGGCGTTGATCATTTCAATAATGGATTGTGCATCAACTTGTAACTCAAAGTGTTGACCCCAAAGGACAGTCTGAAGCTTTTTCAACATTTGGGCCACACCGCACAGTTCCAGTTTTGGCTGGGAGTACCTGGATTCCACATCTGAGAAAATAAGAGATTCATACAGAGCAGGACAATCCAAACCATTATTATCTTCCTGGGTAAGGACAGCCCCAACAGATTGATAACTAGAGTCCACTGCCAGCTTGATCTTGCCGGCTCCAGGTCCATAAGTGATCTTTTTCAAAACAATTTCTTTCCCAACAATTGTTTTAAGAAAATGAAATGATTGTTTGCAGTCTTGGGTCCAAATCCATTCAGCATCCTTCCTGGTTAAGCCACACAAGGGAATACAGATTTTGGATAGTGAGGGAATGAAGATCCTGACATAAGTTACAACACCTAGGAAACCTCTAAATTACGTTGGATTTATTGGAGGAGGCCAGGAGATGATTTTGTTGACTTTAGAGGGTGCCATCCTTCTTCCTTCCTTGAGGACTATATGACCAACAATTTCCAAGGCAGGGACACAGGCGGCAAGTTTTGATCCAGAGACAGTAAGGCCTGATTCCTCGATTCAAAAAAAATTCTTTCCAAGGCAGTAGCATACTCCCAGATAAATCCTTGGATTCCTGAGTGCCAAGGTAAGAGCTCATTATCATAGTCAGAAACTGGACCTTTAATCCCACCATCATCAATAAAGATACCCGCATGATCCGGGATTTTGTCCTGGAGGATCCACATCATCTGAGCCTGATAGACTGCAACCAAGTTGGTGGCACCTTGAGGCAATCGAGTCAGCTGAAATCAACCAAGGGGAGTATTGAAAGTAGTGAGGGGACAAGAAATAGGATGCAAGGATTGTTTGTCATAGCCACCCATAATGTCACCTAGACCATAGCAAGCTCTCCCAGAGAAGGATTCAACAAATTCTTCAGTGGCAGGAGGCACGCCAGAGTCTTTAATAGTAACTTTATTAAGAGCTTGGAGATCATGAACTACTCTAAGTTTACCGTTACTCTTTAGAACACAGAAAACAGGACTGGAATAGCTAGAAGTCAATTGTTTGTATAAACCGGTTTGGACTCGTTCGCGGACCAACTTGATGAATTTGTTGACTTTAGCAGCAGGGATTGGGATCTTTCTCTTTTGCCAAGGGCCATGTTCAACTACAGAGATGATGTAAGGGAGACAATAGGATTCTTTCAAGAGACCTCTCTCTTCTTCACAGAATGCAATAGATTTTTCCCTTAGAGACATGATATTTTTGATCAAATTTAACTCATCAGGAAGAAGCCATCCATCTGGAACAAAGTTGACCAATTTCAGACGTTCTTCAGTGACCCAACAAGAGGGATTAAATGGACCAGTGAGGGATTGGGATAGACCACAGTAAGGATCGCAGGATAGAGGAGGACGCATAAGAGGAGGATTGAGGTTGAGAGGCATTGGTTGGTTGACTGACTGGAACTTCTTTGCAACTGGTTTGTACTTGGTGGCAAAGGAAAGGAATCCTTGCTTCCTCCAAGCATTGACCAGTGAGACCTGACTATGAAAACTGAGGCAATATTCCAAAATCTTCCAAGTTTTATGTTCTGCTGCGTCCTTGAAAGGTGCCTTCTCCATAAAAGAGGATCCAAAAGATAACACATTGCTCACATGTGTGGCACAGGGTAGAGTTTTGAAAACAACAGTAGTAGAAGCCCTTGGTGGTGCCCAATTGGGAGGACTTACTTCTACCTCAAATTGCCTCCACCTAAGACCATAATCTTCATACCAAAGCCACCAAGAAAAGAATTGAGATTGAGATCTAGTTTAGACTCATTGCGGAGATTTGAAACGGGAATAGAGGATGAGTGATCAGGCTGAAAAGAAAAAGGAAAAGAAGATACAACAGATCCAGACAGCAAAGAAATATTTTTGGATTTTTTGGATTTTTAATGTGTTTGATTTTTAATCTTATTTGGATGAGAAGAAAATGATGAGGAAAAAGAAAGATATGCCTCTGAGATGGGAGTTGGTCCATGAGTTGAATTCTGAGGCTGAGAAGAACTACAACTATCAGTAGGGCCAACTATTCTGCTAAAAAATGAGGATGAGAGGAATGAGAGTTTTCTTTCTGCTTTCCTTTCAGGACAGATTTGGGAGGATGACCAGGGAAGTCTCTTTCCCAAAGACCAGAATCCAGAGTACAAAGAGGAACCTCAATATTTCTGCCATCAGCATCAAGGAGGAGAATTCTCTCCCCAAGTTGATCAGAAAACATCAGGGTAGCACCAAAATTCATTAAGAAAGGCCTTCCCAAGATCATGGGACCATCCAGACGAGTGATCCAGAAGTGACAGGTGCCAACAATATTTTGACCAATTTGAACAGGAATATCCTCAGCAATACCAACCAGCTCACATGACTGATTCCCAATTCCATAAACTGCAGAGTTGAAACTGTCCCTTGGGCTAAGTTTAAGCTTGCAGGCCATGGAGTCCAAAATGAAGTTGAGCTGAGAACCCAAATCCACAAGGAGAGAAACCGTTTTAGTTGAATCACCAAGATAACATGGAAAAAAACCAAGAGGACAGGAATAAAGGTTGGTATCTGAAGAGGGATCTGTTCGACCAGAATCCTCCATCAGAGTACCAGAGGAGACCTTTAATTTGTCCGTACCAATCTCCACACGTCAATGAGAAACCCATTTCTTCATCCCTTCAGCCACAGATGGAGAGATTGACAGGAGTTCAGCCACAGATAGATCAGGGATTTTAAGATCAGAAATTTTCTTTAATACTTCTTCCACAGCATTAGGGTAGTCCTTGGAGATGCCCCTCTCAAATCAAACTTTAGGCTGGGTGGAGGGAGGAAGATCAGGTGAAATAGGTGATGGAAGAGGATCTGAGGGTTGGACAGGTTGAAGAGGGGGAAGATCAGAGTTGTCCTGGAACCTTTCCATAAGTGGTTCCCTTTCTACTTCCATGTCTTCCGCATCAGAGGAAGGAGGCTCAGGTGAAGATCGATGTTTAAAGGGTTTTTGCGGAATTGAGGATGGGACAGGAGGAGACTTATGAGGTTTTGGTTCCTCATGACGTTTCCTAGCTGGATCAGATTGATAGGTGCCAGGGAAGCTGGAAGAAGTGATAGCTGGAGGATAACAAGGTTGAAGAGTTCCACAGGATGATCAAAAATCCACAGAGACCAAGGATGCCTTCTTAGGAGTTGGTGGTTGGTATGAGGCCACCACATGAAGGATTGGTCGAGAAGAATCAAAAGGGATCAAAGCACCATTAGGAAGGAAAAAATTATTTCCCTTCTGCTCTACTAACTTCTCCTCCTTGTCCTTCTGGAGTTCAGGAGATCTACCAGTACCATGGCCTTCCCTATGGCAATAATAACAGACTATAGTAGATTTAGGAACAGAGTTAGAAGGTTTAGGAGTGGCTAAAGAGGATATTTTTTGATCTATTTTATTCTCAAATGCCTGAAGTAATTTAGTGATCTCATCTATAGTAGGTGTCTCCCAGTGGGTCTGAGGATTGGGTTTAGGTCTGCAATTGGCACATCTTATTCATGATTTTGTTAGATGCTTGAAAAGAGGGGGCAAGGACTGGTTCAGTGATTTTAGGTTTTTCAAAGGTGAGAGCTGTTTGACCTTTCACCAATTTATCCACAGTATTCCTAAAAACCATGAAAGCAGGGAGCTTGAAATGATTGGCTCTTGTCGTGATCATGGATCCAGATTTCACCAATTCATCCTTAATTCTTTCCTGCACTCCTGGAGAGAAGGACTGAAAAAATTGAACTAGAATTTTGTCCAACGTATCAATGTGATTGTTCCGGATAAGATAGGACTGGATAGGGTCCCAAGATTTTCTGAAATTCTGATAGTCAGAGGCTGAGGAGATACCACCATTGGAGATCCATTGAGAAACCAGGGCATCCAAGTCTTGCAAAGTAAATCTGGCTACATCTATTTTTCCCCAATAGGCCAACATAGCCTCCTTCAGGAGCCTCCAGTTGTGAGTTTCCAATCCCTCAAACAATTTGATAACCTCCATGACTTTTTCAGAAGAGATAAAAAATTGTAACTGATAAGCCATATCATATTCACTGGCACCATCCACTTCAGCAGCCATCTCATAGGAGTCCAGGAATTGTTTGAAATTGGTCCCATTGAAGCCTAAGTTTTTGTTCTGAGGTTTGATTTTGACCATCTTGGCCCAAACAGATAAAGAGGATCCAGCAGACTCCATGTTGAAGGGTTCCTAAGAGATCCAAAAAAGCAGAGTTCCAAGGTGGCTCACAAGTGTGGCAAGAGTAGAGTTTCCCAAAAAAACAGACAAGGATCTTGCCCAGATGGTGCACAATTGAGAGGAATTACTTCTGGACCAAGTTGCCTCCACGGATCAGATCTAAAAAAAGAACAAACAGAAAAAGAAAGAAAAGAAAAAAAATTGGATTGGATTTTGGAGTTGATTCTTCAAGTTGGGACTGTAAATCCCAAGGTTTCTGGTCTGATCCTGGCCCAGGGGACCAAATGTAAGACTCCAAACGGTGCTAGGCCGTGGAAGTTCTGAGGAGGGGAAAGGTGCTGTTTAGGCTGCCCTCCTGAGTGTTACAAAAATATTTATATTTAACCAAGATCAAGGTCCAGAACCTGGTAAATGAGGAATCAAGGAGTAGAGGATAAAGATGATAATAGTTCGGTAGCAATGGAACAGAACTATCTGAGACAGGATTATGCAGGGAAAAACTTGAACAAAAGAAGTTAAAGTCTGTTTAGAGCTCAAAGAACAAAAGCTGTTGTATGTAAACAACGCCCACAAGCTAATAACTCTGGTTGTCAGCAGAAGATTGGGGAAGATCAACTCAAACCCAACCAACCTCCAGGTTCTCAATGAACCTGCCCAACTCTCCGCAATCAAGCGCTTGAAGGGTACCAGATAACTGAGGGTGGCTGTACAAAACAAAGCACAAAGTTTAAGAAGCTCTAAAAGAAAACAGTAACTGATTTGAAGCAAGGATAACCTCAACACTTCTCAAGGGACTCAAGAGTAGGCTGGCAGAATGCAACTCCAAAGAAAATAAAGGGAGGTATAACACTCCAGGTCTTAAGCTTAATAAGACCCCTTCAATCAATTGTGATTGGCTCCAGAAAGATGATCAGGGATCAGGACCAGTATGGTCAGAGAAAGGGATCTAAGAGTGGTATAACACACTCAAAAATTCCAACAGACAGAATTTTTCTTAAACCAGCAAGGCTATTGGTTGGTGATAAGGATCAGGCCACAGAGGGGCAAAGACTCAGGGTCAAAAAAAAATGGATCAGGGGGCAATCAAAGATATACCCAGGATAAGGTTCAGGATTCAATTTCTCAATAATGGGGGGGGGACACAGGCACACACCCCCATGGATATGATTCTCTGATGATGAGGCAGAAAAATCAGGGGAGAGCCCCTCCTTTTATAGACCATGGGCCTGTAGAATATTTACAAGAGAAACTACAAATAGAGTGGAGAAGACAGAAAAAAAAAAGAAAAAGAATTTTTTTTTTTTATGGATCAATGAAATAATAAAAGGAACAGACAGGCCGACGTCCCTTGGCATCCGCTGGCCCGCAGATGACCGCGCGGTCATAATTCTTAAGGGGCGCAGGACACATCACCAACCCGCGCAGGCAACAGAAGACTCGCGTGGGAAACCAGTGATGCATCAAGAGCGCGGATTGGATGAGGGGTGACAATGATGGTGGTCGAGAGGCTGTGAGGAAAAGTGTGACGCGACAGCCAACTGATGGCCTGCGTTGCTAGGGACCCGGAGTCCTTGGCTAGAAATCTGATTTGAATGGCTAGGGCCAGCTTGATTCTGGTACGGGGTAAGCAGGCGGGCTTCGTTTGCTGGGAAATGAGCCCCCATAGGGGATGGACCTCATTCAGGAATGGCTTGGGCTGCTTGCTCTCAAAAGGTCAAAAAGTTAAGGTCTCCATTCAAGAAGGCGGGAGAATCCAGAGGTTCGACAGGGGATTTAGGTCAAGAACCTGAGGTTGGGATCTTGGGCAAGGGTGATTTGAAGAGCAGGGCGGCGTTCAAATGTTTGGGGGACAGAACAACAATTGGCGGTGGGCGTGAATAAGCACAGGGTTGGGTCTTCCAAGGGGCTGTCTGACAAGGGCTGAGCAAGGATGGTAACGTGGAGGGCTTTACAAAATTTGATGGTGGGTTGGATATATCAAGAGATTGGGACAACAAAAGGAGTGTGCTGAAGCAAATTCAACTGGTTTTGAGAAAAGTTTTGACTCTACAAGGTCAGTCATAGGTCTGGAATGGACAAATGATACATTAATATCAGGCTGGAGGTGTATGGGGATGTCTTGATAGTCTTGTTTGAGGATGAGGATGAGGATGAGTTTGAGTTTAACTAGAGGATCATGATGAGTATGATTGAGGATTACTCGTAGTGGTTATGTATTGTTTTTGATTCTTATGATTTTTTTTTTATGGATCAGGATTCCTATGAATGATGATAAGGAAAAAATCATAAAAAAATTAAAATCTCCACACTGGCCAGGGTGTCCAGGATGGGGCACCACACCCGCCTGGCCACCTCTTTTGGTGGGGGGGGGGGTGATCAAGTCCCCCCCACCATTACTGGTTGCCCCTTGCAAATGGTTGCTGGCTGGTTAAAAGCAGCCAGCCCTCCCCTTCCCCCTTGCAATGGCAAGCAAGGGGAGGGCAAGGAGCCGGGACCACCAGCCCCACGGCAGCCACAAGGACAGCCCCGCGCGGTGTAAGACTCCAAACGGTGCTAGGCCATGGCAGTTCTGTGGAGGGGAAAGGTGCTGTTTAGGCTGCCCTCCTACGAGTTACAATAATATTTAAATGTAACCGGAATCAAGGTCCAGAACCTTATGGATGAGAAATCAAACTAAGAGAAGAGGATAAGAGTTGTCGGTAGCGATGGAAACAACACTATCTGAGACAAGATGGTGCAGGGAAAGACTTGAACAAATAAGTCAAGGTTTGTTCAGAGTTAAATAGAACAAGGCAGTTGTAAGTAACAACGCCCACAAGCTAATAACTCTGGTCGTCAGCAGCTGATTAGGAAAGATCAACTCAATCCCAACCAACCTCCAGGTTCTTAATGAACCTGCCCAACTCTCCGCAACCAAGCGCTTGAAGGGTACCAGATAACTGTGGGAGGCTGAACAAAACAAAAGCAATTTGTTTATGAAGCTCTAGAAGCAAATCAATAACAAATTTGAGCAAGAATATCCCAACACTTCTCAAGGAACTCAAGAATAGCGCGGCAAAATTCAACCTCAAAGAAGAAGGGAGGTATAACACTCCAGGTTTTAAGCTTAATAAAACCTCTTCAATCAAACGTGATTGGCTCCAGAAAGATGATCAAGGAGAGATCAAGACCAGTATGGTCGGAAAAAGGGATCAGAGTGGTATAACACACTCAAGAATCCAGGCAGACAGGAATTCTTCTTCAACCAGCAAGGCTATTGGTTGGCGATAAGGATCAAAGTCACAAAGGACTGAGTTTGAGTATGGAGGCTCAAAGGATCAAGGGGCAATCATAGATATACCTGGATAATTTGCTCAGATAAGTGGGGAAGGATGCCCACGGATAAATTGCTTATGATGATGGTCTCATAGAATGATGGGATTCTCTGATGCTCTGATGCTGGGATGCTGGGCCAAAAGGCAGGGGAGAGCCCCTCCTTATATGGGCAGGAGGCCCTGTTAGACTATATACAACGGATTCCCTTGTCCGAAGGCGGAAGCGGGTGGGAGAGTCCCAGGAAAGGTGTTGGATGAAGTCCATGAGAGCGCGGATGGGTGGATAGGAGATTGGTTTGAGAGAGTTGAGTAAATCCTGACGGCCTTGAGATCCACAACTGATAGATCAAGTGCAATGGGAGGTTTGACGGATCCAAGGATTTGCCAAATGCTTGCGGGTGCGGTCGGGATGGATTCAGTAAATCATGGATGAGCGCCGCGCGACGGTAGCAATGAGGAGATTGGGAGGCGCAACGACAAAGATGAAGACACGCAACGACAAAGATGAGGACGTGCTATGACAACGGCAGAGATGACAAGCAACACGGATAAAGGACGCGCGACGCGCGCGGATGAAAGGAGCGCGGCGCGGCTCGGCGCGGCGCGCGACGCGGATAATGGAAGCGCAGCGCGCGCGGCGCGGCGCGCGCGCGCAGGTAAAGAATGGTTTGGATGAGCCTGAGGATAAGTTGTTCAGCCGGGCGGTACGTTTGCGCAACAGTTTATGGATTGAGGTCTGAAGGCGGCCAGGGTGTCCAGGATGGGGCACCACAGCAGGTTGTTGGGCCCCATAGACGGGCCAAAGGCAAAAACAGCAGCCCCGAGCGGGCCGCGACACGGGCAGAAGCCCCAAGCAGGCTGCGACACGGGAAACAGCCCAAAGCGGGCCGCAAAGCGGGCGGCAGCCCCAACCGGGCTGCCACATGGGGGGCGCTCCCAATGGGCTGCAACATGGGGGGCGGCCCCAATGGGCGGCCCCAACCCCAAAAACTAGGTAAAACATACTTTGGGGGGCCAGCCCGTCTGGCCAAGTATGTCCAAAGTAAACCTTGGGCCCAATTAGGCCCATAAAAGCCCATCTGGCTGTACTTGCCCATATCCCCCACCGGACCTGTTAGGGCCCGTGTACCAATGAGCCTGTTGCACGCGTTTTGAGGCCAGTTTACGCAAATAAGTGACATCCAAACAGGCCTGTATGGTCCTTGTGAGTGTCCAATGGGCCGGAGAGGCCCATATGTGCATCCCATTTGGATTACACTCACACGTAGCAAACGCATAAGTGCATACATATTTTAACACACCCCCTTAATCCAAAAGGGGTGACATCCGCATATTAGTCACAAAGCCTTGATGCTTGTTCTTATCTAAAGCCTTAGTCAAGATATCCGCAATCATCGCGTCAGTGGGAATGTACCTCAACACAATCTCCTTGCAGTTAACTGCATTGCAAATATAGTTATAGTGAACATCAATATGTTTTTTTGTTGAATGGAACACTTGGTTTTGGGCCAACGCAATGGCACTCTGGTTATCAGAATACAACAATGCAAACCCTTGTGGTTTATGTGTATCCTCTAACACTTTTCTCAAACATTTTGCCTCCTTTGAAGCTGCTAAGTAAGCTCTATACTCAGCCTCTGTTGATGAAAGACTTATTGAAAACACCTTCTTGGAAATCCATGACACCAGATTCTTACCTAAGAAGAATACCAAACTACTTGTTGATTCCCTAGCTTTACCATCTGCCCAAATTGCATTGGAAGAACCAACCAAATCAAAGTTTGCTGAATTTGTAAACAAAAGTCCCAGACTGTACGTTCCTTTAAGATACCTCATAACTCTCTTAAACGCTGACCAATGCCTCATGATTGGCTTCTCTAAGTGTTGCAAAAAGACACCAATTGCAAAAGCAATCTTGGGCCTTGTACACTGCCCCAAATAATTAAGCAATCCAATAGCTGACCTGTAGTTGTTCCCAGATTGAAAAAACTCCAGATACTCCTCATCTGTAGACTTCTCTAAACAAATGTTTGACTGCATGGCAGTACCAAACTCCTTTGCATCCTCTAAGCCATATTGCTTAAGAAGAGCTTCCATGTAATGGCTCTGGTGTAACTTAATACCATTCTTGCTCTTACTGAATTTCATTCCTAGCACCTGTTGCGCCAGACCAAGATCTTTCATCTTGAATTCCTTTGTGAGTGTCTCCATGACTCTCTCTTTACCATTTCCAATAATGATAATGTCATTGACCCATACAAAAAAAATTGCATCCTTTCTTACAAAAATATAAGGGTTGGCCTCAGAAGTCTTGAAACCAATCTGTTTCAGTTTCTCACCCATGGTATTATACCACAATCTAGCTCCTTGCTTCAATCCATAAAGGGATCTACACAGCTTGAGGACATATTCCCCTTTATCTGCTGAAAGAAAACTTCTAACACAGATTTTCTTCATGGTTTCTGGTTTACTCTCTACTAACCATTCACAAAAACCATCAGGGATTGACATATAAACAGTCCCCTCCTCTCCAAGTTTTTCATTCAAGTATGCTGTTACAAAATCAGCTTGTCTGATTTCTTCTCCCAACCCCACTGCCATAGAAATGATGTACCTGAAGGTGGACAGCCTTCCAGTTGGTGAGAAAGTTTCTTGGTAATCAATACCCTCTCTCTGCTTGAAGCCCTGTGCAAGGCATCTAGCTTTGAATCTTTTCAAAACTCCATTTGTGTCAAACTTCTTTTTTAACACCAATCTAGAACCCACAATGATCTTTCCTTTTGGAGCAGAATCCTGCTTAACCACTTCAAAGACACTATTATTTTCTCAAGAATCAAATTCCTGAATTATAGCACTCTTCCAGTTGGCTCTCTCATCAGAGTTCATAGCTTGGCAAAGTGATTTGGGTTAACCCTGTTACCCATTTCTTAATCAACTCCAGGACTTCATTGAGCATACACTGTTCCTGAAATTTATCTTCCTCATATCCTGCGGCAGCATAATGGGACTTCCATTCCCCATACCTATAAACTGGTACTCTAACCCTGCATCTGCCATCTCTTCATCTTCTGGAACCACATTTTCCTCAGATTTTTCTGGTGAAATAGGTACTAATTATATTTCTTGCTGTGACTTATTAACAACAACATCTTAACTCCTTTTGATTGGAAAGATAATTTCATCAAATTTTACATCCCTACTACGGATAAACTTTCTTGTCCCTGGAAAATAGATCCTATAAAATTTACTTATTAAATCATAGCCTACAAGTGCCCCTGTTCTGGCTCTAGGGTCTAATTTTGCAACCATGTTATTATGGTGGACACTATAATACACCAAGCAACCAATTGTTCTTAGGTTTGATGTTTTGGGGTACAACTTCCAAAACTGATAATGAGGACTCTTCCCATTAACACTTACAATTTTATGCAACAGACAGACTGTACACATCAACTCAGCCCATAAGAACTTTGGTAGACCAGATTGAGACATAATAGTTCTGACCTTGTCCAGTAAAGTCCTATTCATTCTCTAAACTATTCCATTATTTTGTGGATTACTTGCAGTAGTAACTATATGAATGATACCATAATCTTTCAATAACCTCTCAAACTCCTTACTCACAAATTCACCACCTCCATCAGTGATAACCCTCTTGATCTCATTAATTAGACCATTCTGTTTCCAGACTTTGAAGATTACAGAAAACTCCTCTGTGGTCTGATCCTTAGATTTAATTGGTTTAACCCAAACATAATTAGTTGCAGTATCAACTAAATTGATGAAGTATCTTGCCGCATCAAGGGACTCTGGTGTGAATGGCCCTGCCAAATCAATGGAAAATTCCTCTCTAGGAACATCAGTGCAATCTCTACTCTTTGAGAAAACATTTCTAGTCTTAGCCCCTAAGGTAAAACTCTCACAGTTGCTTTCCTTTACCTTATGGCCACTTCTATTGTGAGCAACAGTTCTCAAAGCTGATATTTTGAAAAAGCTTGCACACAAAAGCTTGTTCCAAACCTTTCCACTAAGAACAATTCTCCCATTCATATCAATAAAAAACTTATCTTTGTTAAGATAACAAATCTGGAAACATTTTTTCCACAACACTCCAAGGGACACAAGGTTATAAGGCAACTCTGGTACAAAGAACGCTTTCTCAAAAGGAATTTTGAAACCCAAGTGATTTTCAAGAATAACTTTTCCAACTCCTTTAATCTGAATTGTTCTGCCTTTCTGACCAATATTCACAGCTCCATCATAATCACTAAGATTTGAAAATAAATTTGGTTCAAAGAACATGTGATCTGTACAACCAGAATCAATCAAAACAAGAACATCCTCCTTCAATCCTCCTAATAGCAAAGAAGCTTTATCAGTCACTGATAATTTCTCATCTTTGAGGTTAAGATTAATCACTTTGTAATCAAACAAGTGCATTTCTTGATCCCCATCAATTTTGGCCTTCTTGTTGGGGCCTTCTTCCACAACAACCATTTCCATTGGACCATCAAACGCCACCATTGCAACTTTTTCAGTAGTGATATTGACATCCTTGTCATTCTCTTTGGAATTCTTCCTATTCTTGGCCTTGTTGCAATTCTTAGCATAATGCCCCTTATTCTGACAATTATAGCATAAGACCTTGGACAAATCCTTTTTTGCCTCCTTGCAAGATTTTCCATTCTTTCCAACAAGGGCTTTTCCAGAACCCCCCTTCATCTTGAACTGAAGATCATCCTTTTCAATCCTTTTCAGCACATCCTTTTCCCCAGGAAGAGGATCCAATTGCAAAATAATTCTGACTAAAGAATCAAACTCCTTTTGTAGCTTCTGAAGGATAAAGAGTGAAAAACACTCAGGATCCATTTTAAGTCCTGATGACTTAAACTTGGCTATGCTAGACCTAGCCTCTGCAACAAACTGTTTAAAATTTTAATATTTTAACTTAAAAAGTTCATTGAAAGCTATACCCTTCTGGTGAAAAAAGTCACCAGCATACTTGGACTTAAGAAACTTCCAACAGATGCTGCCCCTCCTCCTCTCATCTTCCCTAAGAGTATTGGCAACCCATGTCACATGATTCTCATCAAGATGCCAAGGATGAGATGATAAGACTTTTTCTCCACTTCTGAACTGATCAAAGTGTAATCTGCATCCATTATCTCCCCACAACAGATGTTTTCCAGCTCACTATCCATAAGGACAGCCCAAGCATTATAATGTTGAATGTTCAGAACTATCTTGGTGTAGCTAACACCAGGGATATAGGACATCTTCTTGGAAAACTTGAGGTCTTTGAGGTTCTCCAGAGTAAGGTACAAGGGTCTAGATGACTTGGAAGTAATGATGATGTTGGTGCTGATAATGTGTTATAATTATGGCCAGCAATTAGCTTACACAAATGAGCAGTATTCAAAGCAAAAGAAATGCTGGAAACCTTTTGTCAATAATTGCTTGATGAGCTCTCACAAATGGGGCAACATGTTGGATGATATTGTTGATGAATTCAATTGGATGATGAATGGAAGATGGGAAAAACACAGGGAGAAGAGCTCCTTAAGTGAAAAAGATTGGCCTCTTGCAAGCCCATGATACAAAAGGCCAAAAGGAAATTTTTCCGCCTCAAAAGAGCTCTACAGGCTCTACAGGCCTTGTTACTTGGTTTGGGCTACATCAGCCCACATGGAATCAGTCCCTGTACCCTTACAACCAGCCTATTCTGGTTGTTTCTGGTATTTCCACCTCAATGAGGCTGAACCAGCCCCTTGCTGGTTGTCCGTTACAACCAGACCTGTTACTTATCTTAGCACTTGTACAGCCCTGGCCCCTTATATGGGCCAGGTGGGACCCAGGGCTCACCTGAGTCAGACCAAAATCTCACCTGGGGGGGTGTAACCGGCGGACATGCCGCCCCCCCCTCTTTATCTCAAATCCCTGGAGGGGGCAGTCAAATCCCCCTACCAGGGGCCCTGGAGGTTGATACCCCCAGGGCATTGCTATGGTCAGTGGGCTGGGGGGTGGTCAGGTCCCCTCCAGCTTGTTGCTCCTCTCCCTTGGTAAAGGGGGGGGGAGAGCGCCCCTTTGATGGTGGTGGTGGGGGGGGGGGTGGTGACTTCCCCCCCACCGCCAGTTGCCTTGATGCAACCGGCCTGGCCACCTCTTTTGGTGGGGGGCGGGTGATCAAGTCCCCCCCACCATGAACGGTTGCCCCTTGCAACCGGTTGCTGGCTGGTTACAACCAGCCAGCCCTCCCCCTCCCCCTCGCAATGGCAAGCAAGGGGAGGGGGGGGGGGGGGCCAGGACCACCAGCCCTGCGGCCGCCACCCAGCGCGGCAGCTGCAAAGACGGCACTGCGCCGGCCGTTGGGCCTCATAGACGGGCCAAAGGCAAGAACAGCAGCCCCAAGCGGGCTGTGATGCGGGAGGCAGCCCCAACCTGGCTGCAAAACGTGGGGCGGCCCCAAGCCCAAAAACTAAGTAAAACATCCTTTGGCGGGCCAGCCCGTCTGGCCAAGTATGTCCAAAATAAACCTTGGGCCCCATTATGCCCATACAAGCCCATCTGGCTGTACTTGCCTATATCCCCCACCGGGCCGCTTAGGGCCCGTGTACCAATGAGCCTGTTTCATGTGTTTTGAGGCCAGTTTCCCCAAATCAGTGACATCCACACAGGCCTGTATTGTCCATGTGAGTGTCCAATGGGCCGGAGAGGCACATATGTGCATCCCATTTGGATTACACTTATACCTAGCACACGCGTAAGTGCATACATATTTTAACAGGCTGATAGCAGATCAAGTTTGGAAATTCCGTTAAGAATCAGTTTGCTTTGATTGAGTGTGATTTTTTTATTGCATTGCTGAAACTCCATCCCCCGTATTGTGTCAGGATCATGCGGGCTTGACCTAGGAAGTTGTTTGAGAAACACTTCTTCAAACCAATCTGTTTTTCCAGCAACAATCAGATCATCTACAAGAAAAAAAGCCATGAATGGCAAGTTTTGTGAAGATATAGGCAAGGATCCGCTATAGATTTCCTGTATCCTACCTCCTCAAGCCATCCGGTCAACGTTTTATACCAGTTTGCAGGAGCTTGACAGAGTCAATAGAGATATTTCTTGAGTTTTAGGAATTTGGAAGACCAAGAACTTTCCTTGGGCTTTAGGATGTAAATGTCTTCCTCTAGAGGAGCAAACAGAAATGCAGCCTTTAAGTCAAATTGGCGCAGAGGTAGATTGAGATCCAAAGCTCTCAAAAGAAGAAGGATTAGTGTGGTGAACTTTCCAGTTGGCACATAAGTATGACCACAGTCAACTCCAAGAACTTGATGATTTCCCATGATGCAAAGTTGGGACTTCCGTTTCTCCGGTGTCAGGCCTGTAGCTGGTTTGATCTTATCAACCCACATAGTTTGTAAGTGATTCTCTGGAACCATTTCACAATCTTCCCACACATCTTGAGCTTCAATACCATCTAACTTGCTCTTGTGCCAAAGTGAACAATCCTCCAATTGATTAGGGAGCAAACCATGAGAGTAATTAACTGGTTGCACAGTTGGAACTTTTTCGCGTAGAATATATCCTGGTGCTTCTTCATAAGATGAGAATGAATGTTCCAGTTCTTCCCTTTCATTGTCTACCATCAAATCACAAATTTCAGATTGAGATTGATTAGGACAAACTTGGTCAAGTAGTTTGGAGGGTCTCACTACCTCTTCCATCAGATTTTCATCAGTAGTGACATTGTTTTTGTTGGAGGGAACCTCTTCAAATGGATTTCCTATATCAATGTTGTTATCAATTCTCTTGTGAAAACTGTCAAAATCAAGCACCTGGATATGTTTTGTTTCCACAATTTTGTTATTGGAGGTTAGTACTTTGTATGAGAAAAGATTATTGTTATACCCAATTAGTCTTCCAATAAGTCCTCAAGGTTCCAGCTTTGAGAACAGCCTTCTGTCCACAAGGATATACAAGACTGGATTTCCTACTGGATGAAATCAATTGATGTCAATGCTTTTACCCTTGAGCTGTTTGTAGGGAGACAGTTTTGAGATTTGGGAGGGAATCTGATTAAGTACTAGGGCGCACAATTTGATCACAATGTTCCAGTATCTTTTCTGAAGTTGGGAGTCCACCAGTACAGTTCTCAGAGATTCCAGTATGAGCCTGTTGAACCGCTCTGCTAATCCATTTTGTTCCAGTGTATAAGGATCAGCAAAAGTCTGCTTTATATGGTTTTCCTTACAATAGTCAGACATCAAGGAATTCCAAAACTCAGTCCCACTATCTGAATGAGTAATGATTGGGGTGTAGTTGAACCTCTTAGCTTCCATGTTAATCAAGAGTTTCAAAGTTGTTGCAGCATCAATTTTGCTCTTAATTGGTATCACTGTGAAAAACCTGGTGCAGCTATCAACAACAGTTAGAAAATACATGTCACCATTGATACTTATGGGAGTAATAGGTCCAACAAGATTGAAATGTAGTTTCTGGAAGGGTCTTTCTGCTCTTGGATGCTTGTTCTTGAAGATTGAACGGGATATTTTCCTGATGGCACATGCTTCACATACAGAGGGTTTGTTTATTTTAATTCCCAATTTCGGTTGGATTCAACTATAACTCACATGACCAAGCAATTTATGAAGACACTTGTCTTGAGAGAGGTAAGAATCCAGTTGATGCTTTTAAGTAGAGAAGTTCAAAATTGGAACGTTGAAAATATAGCTACCAAACATAATCCGATTCCCCTTAACAAAAAAATTGTCATCTCTGAACTTCACAATAAATCCATCAAGAAGCAACCATCTCATTGACAGTAGGTTTGCGGTAGTTAGTGGCAAGAAGAGAACATTAGGAATAGACATTAAAGATCCATTGTTGTCTACCAGTTTGATAGTTCCTTTGCCTTTGTATGCTAGAGAGTTAGTGACAGAGCTTGTTGATATAAGACCCTTCATTGATTGGTCTAAGTGAAAAAAGATGGATGGTTCAGAAAATATGTGTCTTGAGGACCAAGAATACAGTACAAAGCTGTCTTTTGAGAAAACAAAACTTGTGTTAAAGGAGCTGACCAAGGTGATCTTGCTGCCAGATTTGTTGGATCCCTATTTCTTTTTCCTTGACGGAAACAATGGTTTGAGCTGGGGGTAGAGTTTCCAAAATCTGCCTTCAGGAGGACTTGCTTTTGGGTTATGCCACTTATCATCACATGGTTTGATATTAGAGGTCAAAAATGACACCAAATTTTCTTCCTTTTTATCTTGGAGGATGAACTTTTGTTAAGGAATTTATTATTGTGAAACATTCAAAGATGATCTAAAACTTGATCTGGAGTAATTTTCTTATCTGAGTGGGTGATTTGTTGAACAACAGTCTCCATTGAAGCAGGAAGTTTCTCCAAAATGAGATATGCAATAATGTTGGGAGGTAAGTCTATTCCAACTTCATGTAAGCATGACATAGCCATTCTAGTGTTGGTGATGAATCTGAGAATATTGGAGTATGTAAATGGAGTCCAAAGAAATTCCTTGAAAATTCTAGCTTGATTCAAAGCATGATTAGAAGCAAAATAGTTGTTGATATCTGCCCAAATAAGATGAGCTTCCTTTTTGTTCTCAGGTGTGATGATGTTTGCTTGGACTGTAGTATCAAGTTTAGAAATGAGAATGGTTTGAATTCAAACATTTTCTGTATGGCTAAGAAAAATAGGAACTCCGTTTGCGTCTGATTGTTTCTTGGTGAGTTTTACATAGAGGTCCTCCTGTAGGTCCATCATATTTATAACTCAATTAGGCCATATAGAAAAGTTGTCTTTAGTGAGTAAAGGAATAGCTTCTATGGCTGTCTTTAGAATGGTGGCTGTTAGTGAGTTGGTCATTCTGGATAACTGGTTGGTTTGGTTATTAACTTGAGTCCCAATGGTTTTCAACTGTTAATTTTGTTGGATTTCTCTAATGTTATATTTCAGAGTTAAAAAAACAAAACCAGTTGTGAAGAAGAAGTCAGAATCAGAGAGAGTTAATGAAATAATTTATAAACAAAAACATGAAAATCAATTCCTATCCAGGTTATTGCTAAATGACAGAGACAGCAAGACAGAAAAGAAAATCTTGAAAAATCTACTTTCTCCAGACTAGTATGAACAGAAGCTACATAGTGAGATGATTAGATGAGATTATGAAACAATCAAGGTTATAGGATAGGGAGTCTGGGCTGGATTGTATTGTACAAAATTAGTATCACTCCAAAGCAAAATATGCTTGAAGGTCCCTCAAGTATGAATTCTTGACGCAAAGATAAAGAGCCGGATGGGAAATCTTGACAAAGATGGATAGCTGGATGGGAAATCTTGAGGCAAAGATGGAGAGCCTGCTTGATCAAGACAAAGAGATCTCCCCCTTGGATTGGTAGCATTGTGAAGGATTATAAGGTCTTGCCTTTCCGGGAGGTTCTAGTTGCATATTTGATGTAAATATGACGCTTGCCGTGGGTGATTGGATGGAAGAACGCAGGGAGATTGAGAAGAAATAACAAAATAAAAATAAAAATAAAACAAAATAATAAAATAATAAATAAAAGAATAATAAAAGAATAAAAGAATAAAGAATAAAAAAAATAAAGAAATTTGATGAAATAAAAGGAACCAGTAATAATCTCAACACTAACTTGGATTTGGGTTATCATGCTGATATCATAATTCTATTAATATAAAGGGTCATCACATTTGGAACATGATTATGTTGAGCGTTTTGAGTTAACATCATTATGATGAGCTTTTTGAATGAGATTTTAATGTTAAGTCAGTTCAACTTGTTTTGGGCTGATCCCATCATAAGGAGTATTTTTACTTCTTGTGATGGGATCAGCTAAAAACAAGTTGAACTTTTTTTTATCATAATGTTTTTACTTTAGGGCTGGCCAAAAAACTTGCATTTTTTTTGGCATGTTTAATTTAGGGCTAGTCACAAGTAGAACTTGTATTTTTTGGGACTTTTACTTTAGGGCTAGTCAAGTTCAAGTTGAACCTGAATTTTTTTTGGTGTTTTTACCTTAGCGCTATTCAAGGAACTTGAACTTTTTTGTGGTGATGTTTACTTCACGGCTCTAACTGTGTGGTAGTTGTGTAGGGCCCTACACCACTCAAATGAGCTTTGGGGGCCCAAAGACGACTACAAAGGGCCATTTCAAACATGGGCAACCCCCAGGGGGTCGTGTAGGAGCCCTATTACCCCCAGAGATGGCTCAAATTGGCCATTTTTGGGGGTGCACAACCCCCCGGAAGCTGTGCAAGAATTTTGGGCACCCCCTGGACCACACTTGGGTTCTGTCAACCCAAATTTGGGATTAACGCATAATTTGTGGGACTGTTGTTCTACACCTAGGAATCCCAAAGAGACATTACATTGAAACCCAGGTAAAATTAAAGTGAGTAATCATAAATCATATAAAAATCTTCAAACAATTCTTTCTCAACACAAAAGTGAGAAGAATTTGTTTGATCAATTGAAAGTTTGGTTGAATACTGAAGTATACCATTGCATTTTTTTGCATTGGAACAGTGGCAAGCCCTTCTTCTTCTGACATGGCTGCATGGAAGGTCTATATTGATAGTACCCTCAAAAAAGCTTTTGAAAAATAAAAAAAGGATTTGGGTAATTAAACATTGGAAGCCCCAATTGCATCCTCATCAAGGGTGACAATTGAGGAACAAAATGATTCACAAATGGACATGACTGCTGGTGGTGAGTAACATTTTATGTTACTGGTCTTTGATGTATTTAATTTTATTCTGTTGAGCTGAGGATAACCAGAGTGGTTGCAGAAAGTAGAAGGATGATAAATTTCATGAGTGAAGAAGAATAAAAGGAAAAAGAAATAGAATGGAAAAAGAAATAAAGGAAACAGAAACATATGGCTTACCTGAGGATAACCAAAGTGGTCGCAGAAATTAGAAGGATGAGGAAAGAGATCCTTCTACTATCCGCGAGTTCTGTCCTCAGGTATACATTGGCAGTTGAGGTTTCACCGACAGTGTGACAGTTGAGATGATAGTGAATAATGAATAAAAAGATGAGGAAGCGGAGAGCGCGCTGTTGATGATTGAGAGGGGATTTGATGTATAACATTTTAGAGTGTGGTGTGAAACAAAAATAGATGAAAGATAAAAAGGAAAAGGAAAGGAGAAGAACACAAGTAAAAGAAGTAAAATAAGAAATTTTGATAAGGAAAGAAATAAGAGATGAGTAGCTGATAAACATGGAGATAGAGATACTCCAACACCCCCCCTTGCTAAGCACAACCAGTGAGACCAAACATGTTTTGGTGAACCTTCAACAGAACCCGGTTGAGGGGTTTGGTTAGCATGTCTGCAATCATACTTTTCATTCCTACGTGATGGATGGTGAAAACCCTCTTTGACACGCATTCCCGAATGAAGTGATGACGAGTGTCAATGTGCTTGGTCCGGGAATGGTGTTCAGGGTTCTTTGCAAGGGACTCCGCGCCTTCATTGTTGACATGAATAGGTACTGGGGAGGAGTCGCGTAGCCAAATTTCAGAAAAAACATTTCGGAGCCAGAGGCCTTCTTTGCACAAGTCGGAGAGGGCTTTATATTCCGCTTCGGAGATTGAGAGGGAAACCGTTGGTTGTTTCTTTGATCTCCAGGAGATTGCACCAAGACCCAGCCAGAAGGTGTAGCCAGAGACGGAGCGGCGGTCTTCCTTGTCTTCAGCCCAATCAGAGTCAGAGTATCCTACGAGAGCCATGGAGGGGCCTCCTAGAGTTAGACGCAGATCTTTGGTTGAATCAAGGTAGCGAAGAACCCAAAGGGCACTCTGCCAGTGTTCAAAAGAGGGGTCCTGCAGGAATTGCAAAAGTTTATTTACCGCGAATGAAACGTCAGGCCTTGTGCATTGAGAGACCCAAAGCAGAGACCCAATTAGTTGGTTGTATTGCGGGGGAGAGGGAGGCTCAGCTGGAGTTTGTCTGCGGAGATGTTTAAATGTTGTGGCGGTGGGAGAAAGAGCAGGAGAGGAATTGGGGGGAAGAAAAACAGAAGAGATAGAAGAAATGTAGTGGGATTGGTTTAGCAACACAGTTTTAGATGAAAGGTTTCAATCAATGGCGATGGAGAGAAAGAGATTTAGGGGTTTGTCCAATCCAACTTCAAAACGCCGTCCAATTTCCGTTGTGAAGGAGGAAACAAAATTGGGAGCACCGACGATGGCAATATCATCGACATGGACAGTGAGAGCACCCACAAGGAAACCATTTGACAGTTTGAAGTATAGGGATGGGTCATACAAGGAACAAGAGAGACCCAGAGAGAGAAGTGCGGCATTTAATTTGATGTTCCATTGGCGCGGAGATTGTTTCAGCCCATAGATCGCCCAAGACACCTTGCAGACCCAGTCCAGGTGGATTGGATCTTCAAAGTCTGGAGGTTGCGACATGTAGACCGCTTCTTCAAGGTGCCCATTCATGAAGGCTGTCTTGAAATCAAGCTGCGGGCCAACCCAGCCCTTTGTGCCCAGTAGGCTAACAAGGAGACGGAGAGTTTCTAAACTTAACGTTGGCGCAAAAACCTCGGAGAAATCCAGACCGTGCACTTGGGTGAAGCCCATAGCCACTAGGCAAGCTTTAAGCTTTTGAATCGAGCCATCAGGACGTTGTTTAACCTTGAAGACCCATTTCAATTGGATGATTTTACATCCCTTGGGAGGTGGTACAAGCATCCAAGTATCCATTCCCCGGAGCAACAAAAGTTCTTCATGCGCGGAAGCTATCCAGCGGTTTTGGTGTGGCGACTTCAGGAGTTGTTTCCATGTTGTAGGCGCTCGAATGTTGTCCTTTACAGATGAAGAGCATGAGTAGTTTCCGAAACGGGACGGTGGACGCCTTGGCCTTGGGGAGCGGCGAGGGGCAGGAGGCGGAGGGGAGGGAATAGATGGCAAAACAGATGTAGGCAGAACAAGAGGAAGAATAGGAGAGGGAGACGGGGTTGGAGAAGGAGAAGACAGAGCAGGGGGCGGGGAAGATGGAGGAGAGAGAGCAATGGGGGAATTTGACAGGGGGGGAAAAAGATCAGAGTCATTGGAAGGAGCAGGACTGGTGGAACAAGGAGTAAGGCGTGACGGAGGAATATGGAGTGAGGGTAGGAGAATTTGAGGATTGGGTTCTACACAGTGAGGAACAAAAGAAAGGGCAGGGGGGGAGGAATAGAAAAGCAAAGGTTAGCAGGTGGCAAGGAGGAGGAAGAGGGGGAAGAAGGGGGAGAGGAGAGAATCGGGGGAGAAAAATGCGGAGGACGAGAGGAAGGAAAATCTGGCCAGGGAAGGGAAACAGGAAGAGGTGAGGACTCAATGCTTGCATCTTGGGTAGATTGACCATATGGGAAAACTGTATTGTCAAAAATGCAGTCCCTTGATTTTATTACTTTCTTCGTGGTAAGATTGAGGAGCCTATAGCCATTACCTTGATAGAGATAGGATAGGAGGACAGCTGATTGACCTTTGGGAGACAGTTTTGTTCTATTGGCTTCTGGGATCTTGTACCAAGTGAGACATCCGAAAGGATGAAGGTACAAAAGCGAAACATTGGGAAAATCAAGGATCAAGTTTGGTGATGTGAATCCTTGAGGAGTTTTGCATGGGTAGGAATTGAAAGCAAAAAGGGAATGCCAAAGTGCATTGGCCCAAAAAGATGTTGGTAGATTTGAAGATGAGAGAGAGCATCTAATTAAGTTTAGGATAGTGCAATTTGAGCGTTCAGCGACTCCATTGAGTTGTGGCGAGTGGGGAGGTGCTGGTTCATGTTGGATTCCTTTTTCAGTTAGGAGAGTCTTCAGTTGTTTGTTCACGTATTCTCCACCATTATCTGTCCTAAGAGATTTAACCAAGTAATGATATTGTGTTTCAAAAAAGGAAAGAAAAGATTTTATTGATTCAAAAGCATCTGATTTGTGGCGTAAAGGGTATGCAAATAAGGCTTTCGAGCAGTCGTTGATGAAAGTGATGAAATAGTTAAATTCTTCTCTGGAGGTTGTATTGAAACTGCATAAATCTGAATGAATGATTTCACCTGGTTTCTTTGATCTATAGCTTAAACAAGAATGAAAAGGCGTTCTTGTCATTTTTGATTTTATACAAGTGGGTTATTGTTGGATCTTGGATTCGTTATTGATATTGGGTTGGATTTTGTGTGATTTCAGGACCTTTCGCAATGACTTCAGATTCAGATGAGAAAGTCTGTTGTGATATCCAAAAAGACTATTATCAGATGTGTGTGAAATAGCAGAGAATACTGATTCCTTGCAGCTTACGTTCTTCTGTGGAAGATAGTAAAGGTTTCCTTTTCGGTATCCGGTGGCGAAAGGCTGTTTGTTTATGTTTGAGATTGAGCCATTGAATATTTTGCAGGTGTTGGATGAGAAAGTAACCAGAAATCCCGCATCACAAAGACTCAATATTGACAGTAAGGGTTTGTGCAGGTTTGGAACCACTAAGGAGCGGATGTGAACGAAGGGAAAAGTTAGACGTCCTTCTTTGTTTGAGGTAATGGTTGATCCATCAGCCAATTGGATTGAGGTCTGATTTGATTTCTTGTCGTTAACTTGCCATTCGTAGGGAGTCATGGATAGAGAACATCCCAAGTCTAGGTTAAAATCAAACTTAGAGATGGGATCTGATTTGGTGAGGTTACAAGATGCATAACCGGCATGGATGATGACTTTGGAATTGGTGAAATCATCGTTGTCATCACTATCTTCGCGTCTTTTCTTAGCGTTGACTATATTTGCTCTTGCCTGCTTCGGATTTGGTTGTCAAGATTTCTGAGATTTTCTATTTCTCTTTGAATATTCCAGCGCCTCAAGTACTTCGGGGCATCTTGAAAAAGAATGACCTTCAAATTTACAATTCGTGCAGTAGTAGTTTTTTGGAATCAAGGGATTTTGAGTTTCCCAGTCTTGTTGGACAAAAGTTTTTGGGGCGCTAGTTGATGTTTTGGCCAAGTTCAGAAATTGATTATCTTCATTTCTTGTTTGTCTTTGCAGATGTTCTTGCTTCAACGAGTTTATTAATTTTGATGAGGGTACAGACTCTTTGTTCATCATACTGGAAACGCATCCTAACCAGTCGTCAGGAAGTGATAGAAGAATGGCAGTGGATTGTAAGTCGTCAGCGGTGAGTGGATTTTTGGGAGTAATAAGAGAAGAAATTTTTTCGCCGTAAGAGACAATTTCCGCAAGGTGGGCAGTCATTTCTTTGTCGTTTAACTTGGTGAGAAGAAGTTTTCAAAGCCAGTACATGCGTCCTCCAGAAGAGTTGTCTTGATGGGCTTCTTGGAGTGCTTTCCACATACCAATTGCGCTTTCTTTGTATTTTCTTATGTATTGGAAATTTGATGGTCCTATTGATCTTGATATAACTGAACACACCGCTATATTATCTCTTGAAAAAGTTTTGGTGTTTGAGTTTGTCTTGGAGGATTTGTTTGTGAGGAGATAGCCGACGCCAGAAGCTCGGAAATGGATCCTCAGGATCATTGCCCAATTGAGGTAATTTGATTCCGATCCTGGAGAGTTTAATGGAATGATTGATGGTGTCTTGAGAACAGGATGGGAACTTTGATCATCCATGGTTAAGATTACGGTAAGGTGGTTTACCGGATCCTTCTGTAGAGTGAGTTAGTTTTATTTTGTTGGCGGTTGGTAGCTCTGGGCTCATAACCTGTTGAGCTGAGGATAACCAGAGTGGTCGCGGAAAGTAGAAGGATGATAAATTTCATGAGTGAAGAAGAATAAAAGGAAAATGAAATAGAATGGGAAAAGAAATAAAGGAAACAGAAACATATGGCTTACCTGAGGATAACCAGAGTGGTCGCGGAAAGTAGAAGGATGAGGAAAGAGATCCTTCTACTATCCGCAAGTTCTGTCCTCAGGTATACATTGGCAGTTGAGGTTTCACCCACAGTGTGACTGTTGAGATGATAATGAATAATGAATAAAAAGATGAGGAAGCGGAGAGCGCGCTGTTGATGATTGAGAGGGAATTTGATGTATAAAATTTTAGAGTGTGGTGTGAAACAAAAATAGATGAAAGATAAAAAGGAAAAGGAAAGGAGAAGAACACAAGGAAAAGAAGTAAAATAAAAAAGTTTGATAAGGAAAGAAATAAGAGATGAGTAGCTGATAAACATGGAGATAGAGATACTCCAACATATTCAAACTGATGGAGTGAATGCCATCAATATAACTATGTAACTATGGCAGATCCACTTGACCCACCTCCCTTGAGAGCTTTTCCTACTAGAGATGAGGCATAAAACTATTTTCAAACATGGTCAATGAAGCATGGTTAAGCTTGAAAAGTTTTCAACTCAAAGCGTGACCAATATGTGGATTTAGCCTGTGATAGACATGGTTGTTATTCAGGAAGTCTTCTTACCAAAAATTCTAGAAAAACTCACACAAGGAAGGTTGGGTGCAAATTTTTAATCCATGCAATTTGCACAAAGGCAGACGCCTTGTTGTGCCTCTCCTACAAAGAAACCCAACATAACCATCAACCATCTGAACATCCCTCTGTGCATCCTCAACTGAGGAGAATCTTGGCGGTGGCCTTAGACAATCTAGTAGAAGGAATGAAGAATTATGGGCTCAATACATTACAACTGAAGAGAAAATTGAGAAAGATTGATGGGCAGGGTTATGTTGATGACCAAACAATCTATAACACTAAGCGGAAGGTAACGTTTGCAGAACTAAAGGGAAATAGTGTTATGGAGGTACTCTATGAACAGCTTGAAGAAACAAGTTGTATTCAACGGTCAAAGTTCAGTAGAGAGGGTCACTTGGAGGCCCTGTACTTAGCACATTGAGAGGCAGTAAAGCTTTCAGAACAATTCCATCATATTGCTATGTTGGATTGTACTTATAAAACAAACAGTTAAAAACCCCACTATTGCATGTTGCACAAATGACAGCCAATTGGAAAATTTCATAAAAGCTCCTGTTGTTAAAAGAAAAGAAATTTTTGAGTTCTACAGTTGGTCTTAAAATCCATTAAAGGAGTTGGCTTATGATCCTGAGAGACTTCCAAAAGTCTTTGTGACGGTGTAAGACTCCAAATGGTGCTAGGCCGTGGCAGTTCTGTGGAGGGGAAATTTGCTGTTTAGGCTTCCCTCCAGAGTGTTGCAAAAATATTTAAATGTAACCAAGATCAAAGTACAGAACCTGGTAAATGAGGAACCAAAGAGTAAAGGATAAAGATGATAGTAGTCGGTAGCTGGGGAAACAACACTATCTGAGGCAATATGATGCCGGGGAAAATATGAATAGAAGAAGTAAAGGATTTCTCAGAGTTCAACAGGACAAGGCAATTGTAAGTAACAACTCCCACAAGCTAATAGCTCTGTTTGTCAGCAGAAGCTTAGAAAAGATCAACTCAATCCCAAACAACCTCCAGGTTCTCAATGAACCTGCCCAACTCTCTGAAATCAAGCGCTTGAAGGGTACCACATAACTGTGGGTGGCTGCACAAGACAAAGCTAATTGTTTGATGAAGCTCTAGGAGCAAAACAAGAACTGATTTGAACAAGAATAACCCAACACTTCTCAAGGGACTCAAGAGTAGCGTGGCAGAATTCAACTTCAAAAGAAATTAAGGGAGGTTTAACACTCCAGGTTTTAAGCTTAATAAAACCTCTTCAGTCAAACGTGACTGGTTCCAGAAAGATAATCAAAGGATGATTAGGACCAGTATGGTTGGATAAAGGGATCAGGAGTGGTGTAACACACTCAAGAATTCAATCAGTTAAATTCTTCTTCAACCAGCAAGGCTATTGGTTGGTGATAAAGATCAGGGATTGGGATTTGAGTATGGAGACTCATTGATCAAGGGGCAATCATGGATATACCCAGAATTCAGTCTCAGATAAATGGGAATAAGACCCCACAGATAATTTATTTCAAGGTGATAGTGATGATGATTCTCTGATAAGATGCCATAAGATTCCCCCCCATCCAAAAGGCAGGGGAGAGCCCCTCCTTATATGGGCAGGAGGCCCTGTTAGACTATGTACAAGTGATTCTACAAATAGAGTGGAATTGTTTTTTTTTTGATTTTGGATGATCAGAAAAATAGATCATGGGGGCCAGTGGAAATCTGGCCTCCCTGACTGGGGTGGGATATTCTCTCATCCCTTCACCTCTCTTGCGTCCGTCCGCAGATGGGTACGCGCAACAACACAAGGATCACCCACCCCTCACCCAAAGGTGGAAGGGGTGGAAAAAAAAATGAACCAGACTGCCCGCGGATGTTTGCAGGTGGTAGACAACACTTTTCCACCCCCACCCAAAGATGGAAGGGGGGTGCGAGTGGAAGTTGGAAGGATAGGAGCCGGGGGAGAATACCGTTGAGGATATCCTGATGGAGATGGGAGAGACAATGGTCGGATTGGTTCTATGGAGTAGACGGTAGATTTGCCAAGCGCATCTAGGGATTGGATTTATGGGAGAGGATCTTGGATCTTGATTGGGGTCTTTGTTGTTGTTGTAGGATTGCTTGGCTTGAAGCCAGGTTTGATGGAGCAAGTCAAGCGCCCTAGCTGGGATGGTCTGGAGGAAGTAGTAGGTCAATGAGATCCGATTGTTTTGGATGATGGACCAATAATCTATCAGATCCTTGATTGAGTAGGATTGAAGGCAGAGTAGTTGGAACAGGTTGGATTAGGAGAATAGGATTATTTGAACGATTAGGATTGACCAAATCTGGTGATGTTGTGTTGAGTGAGGATGATGATTGAGGATGCGCCGGGAGGCAATGAGGGTTTGAAGAGCAAGGAGGAGGTTATTGGTGGAGGGGGACTTGGGATCAAAGGAGTTGCTGAGATGGAGGGACTCAAGCAAGGATATCAAGCTAGCCCTGAGTTCTTGGGGAGAGCTGGGGTGGTTGGGAATGAAGCGGATGAGGCTGGATGGGAAAGGATGATGGGGGCGGGAAGGAAGTTTGGGCCAAGTGGGTCTTGGCCCACGCATTTGGCCAAAAGGAAGGGGGGAACAAAGAGAGAAGGAATCAAACACAATGCCTAGGTGATGAGACCAAGAGAGGCCTTTCCTAGACCACTGGGACAGAGGAATGCTTGGCAGGATAAGGAAATTGGAGGAGTGATACTGATACATAAAAATTCCATTTTTTTTTCAATGACACCTAAATGAAAGAACTGTAAAAAAAAATTTTGAATTTTCCGCATCTGGTCCAGGGTGTCCAGATTTGGTCACCATATCTCTCCCCAACTTACAGACTGTCCCTAGTCTGCATCTGCGCTTGATTACATAAAAAAAGAAAGGAAAGATGATTGAACACAAAAAATGGCCATTTGATCTTGAGGGCAATTGAAAAGAATATCTTGATCCATCCAAAGAAAATCCTAGAGTTGACTGCAATAAAATGAAGAAGGCTTCCCAGGTCCTCACGTATGTGGCATACAGTAGAGTTTCACAACAAAACGCATCAGATGACCCTGGTGGTGCACAATTGGGAAGAATTACTTCCAATCAAAGTTGCCTCTACAAAAATGAAATTTCTTGACCTGATCAGCAGGGATCCTTCTGGTCATCTGAGTATCATCCAGTTCCTCCAAAACATATGATCCACCTCTGACTTGACGGACCACTCAATAAGGACCATTACAGCAATTGGAAAAAAGCTTCCCCCACTCAGTTTCCAAGGATCAATTATAATCTAAAACTAGATCACCAGGATTCAAGGGATCCCTGGCTTGATTGGAATGCTTATCCTCCCAATACTGGACTGATTTTTCCCTTGAATCCATCATTTTCTGTTAAGCTTTGTCACAAAAATCTTCACTTTGCTCCAGTTGCTTGGATCTGGCAACTAATAGATCAGTGGTGGAAGAAACCTTTTCCCAAGAAATACCTAAGAAAGATTCCATTTCCAGATCAAGAGGAAGGAAAGCCCTTTGACCAAAGAGGATTTTGTAAGGGGAGTAGCCAGTGGTTTGTTTAGTTGAAATTTGATCAGAGAAGAGTACCAGAGGGAGAAATTTGCAACAATTCTTTCCACTTTCACCAGCCAACTTGACAAGATCAGCCTTCAAAGGGGCATGGCCTCTTTCCACCATGCCTTGCCCTTCAGGATAATAATGAGTGGTCACCCTATGTTGACCAGGAAGCAATCGGATCATTTTTTCCAGTTTTCCACCAAACTCAGAGCCACCACAGTTGAATAAGATCAAGCCAAGTCATAACGCATTGTCCAAGTCTCATAAAGGAAGGCTGCTACTGATTCAGAGCCAAGGTTCTTAAGAAATTTTTGCTTCAACCCATCCAGAAAAATCATCTCTAGCCACAATGAGGTAATTGGCTCCACCAGCCTTAATGTGAACCACATCCATAGCAATAATTCCAAAGACAGTGGACTCTCCAGTGGGATAACAAATTTCATCCGCGCGCCTATGATAACGTTTCTGACATACTTCAAAACTCTTGCACCATTGAGAGACTGATGTCTTCAAAGATGGCCACCAGAATTGTTTGGATATAAGTCGATAGGTCTTGGTTTCCCCGCGATGCCCAAGACCTTCATGGAGACTTTTGAGGATTGAATCTTGTTTAGAGGGGATAGTGATGAAAATAAGAGCACAAGGATTGCCTCTTTTCATAAGCCTAGTACCTTGGACAAAGAAATTGGAGGACTTCCTTTTTAGTGATCAAAAATCTTTAGCAGAGAGATCAGGAGGCCTTTGGAGAGTGGAAAGGTACTGCTCTAATTTTAGCCAGAAAACTTGTTGGAAGCCAGAATAATCTTGGGAGTAAAAGGTGAAGACTGGAAAAATTAAAGGCTCCTCCTCATCAAAGTCCACTCCAACATCTGATTCTTCATCTCCAAGGGGCTGTTGAGATAAACCATCTGCGTGGTGAAGGATTTTCCAGGCCTATGAACAATATCAAAAGAGAAAAGTTGGATAAAGGCCACCCAGCGAGTCATAGGAGCATTTGGGAGTCTGGGAGCATTGATCATTTCAATGATGGATTGTGCGTTGACTTGTAACTCAAATTATTGACCCCAGAGAACAGTTTGGAGTTTATTCAACATTTGAGCCACGCTACAGAGTTCCATCTTTGGTTGGGAGTACCTGGATTCTACATCTGAAAATAACAAGGATTCATAGAGAGCAGGATGGTCCCAACCATTTTCATCTTCCTGAGTGAGGACAGCCCCAACAGATTGAGAACTAGAATTAACAGCCAGTTTGATCTTGCCAGCTCCAGGTCCATAAGCAATCTTTTTCAAGACTATGTCTTTGCCAACCATCATTTTAGGCAGCTGAAAAGAATGTTCACAATCTTGGGTCCAGACCCACTCAGCATCCTTTCTGGTCAGGCAACGTAGAGGAGCACAGATTTTGGATAGAGATGGGATAAAGATTCAAAAATAAGTGACAACACCTAGAAAACCCCTGACTTCAGTTGGATTCATGGGAGTAGGCCAAGAGACGATTTTGTTGACTTTGGATGGAGCCATCCTTCTTCCTTCCTTGCAGATCACATGGCCAACAATTTCCAGAGCAGGGAAACAGGCAGCCAATTTGGATCCAGAGACAGTGAGCCCAGATTCTTTGATTTGAAACAAGATCCTTTCCAAAGTGGTTTCATATTCCCAGATAAATTGACAGATTCCTGAATGCCAGGGTAAGAGCTCATTGTTATAATCAGAAACTGGTCCTTTAATTCTGCCATTTTCAATAAAGATACCAGCATGATCAGGGATTTCATCCTGGAGGATTGAAACAATCTGAGCCTGATAGACTGCAACCAAGTTGGTGGCACCTTGAGGCAATCAAGTAAGTTGGAAACGACCAAGGGGAGTATCAAATGTAGTGAGAGGGAAAGTAATTGGATGTTGGGACTGTTTGTCATAGCCACCCATAATGTTGCCTAGACCATAGAAAGCTCTCCCAGAGAAGGATTCAACAAATTCTTCAGCAGCAGGGGGAATACCAGAGTCTTTAATAGTAACCTTATTTGGAGGCTTGAGATCATGAACTATTCTAAGTTTCCCATTACTTTTAAGGACACAGAAAACAGGACTGGAATAGCTAGAAGTTGACTGTTTTTATAAACCGGTTTGGACTTGTTCCCGGACCAACTTGATGAATTTGTTGACTTTGGCGGCAGGGATTGGGGAAGGTCTTTTTCTTTTGCCAGGGATCATGTTCTACTACAGGAATGATGTAAGGCAGACCATAGGACTTTTTCAAGAGACCTCTCTCTTCTTCACAGAAAGAAATAGCTTTTTCCCTAAGAGCCAAGACATTTTTGATCAAATAAAACTCATCAGGTAGAAGCCATCCATCTGGTTCAAAGTTGACTACTCCCAGACGTTCTTCAGTGACACAACCAGAGGGGATGAATGGACCAGTGAGAGATCAAGGTAAACCACAGTAAGGATCACGGGATAGAGGAGGACACCTAAGAGGAGGGTTGAGATTGAGAGGCATTGGTTGGTTGACTGGTTGGATTTTCCTAGCAACTGGTTTATATTTGGAGGCAAAAGAGAGCAGTTCTTGTTTTCCCCAAGAGTTAACCAGAGAGATCTGACTACAAGGATTGAGACCAAGTTCTAACACCTTCCAAGTTTGATATTTTGCAATTTTTTTGAAAGATGCCTTTTCCATAAAAGAAGTCCCAGGAGATAATACATTGCTCACATGTGTGGCACAAGGTAGGGTTTCAAAAATGATAGTAGTAGGATACCCTGGTGGTGCACAATTGGGAGGACTTACTTCTACCCCAATTTGCCTCCACTGAAGCCCATATTCTTCCATACCAAAGCCACCAAAAATAGGATGGAGATTGGGATCTAGTTTATACTCATTGCGGAGATTTGAACCAAAACCAAGAGAAGATTTATTAGGAATAAGAGTACAAGGAAAAGAAGAAACAACGGATTAAGAAGAAATATTTTTGGGTTTTTCCATTTTGATTTGTTTTTGATTTTTGATATTTTTGAGATCAGAAGAAAACGTTGAAAAGAAAGAGAAACAAGCCTCTGGGATGAGAGTTGACCCTTGAGTTGAAGTTTGAGGCTGAAAAGAACTAAAAATATTAGTAGGATCAACTAATCCCATAAATATGAGAGAAAATAGAATTATGCTTCTGTTTTCCTTTAAGAGATGACTTAGGAAAATGACCAGGGAAATCTCTTTCCCAGCAACCAGAATCTAAAGAACAAAGAGGATCCTAAATTTTTCTACCATCAGAATCAGGGAAGAGGATTCTCTCCGAGGAGGATTATCTCCCCAACTTGATCAGAAAACATAAGAGTTGCTCCAAAATTGATTAAGAAAGGCCAACCCAAGATCATGGGTCCATCCAAGCGTGTGATCCAGAAATGAAAAGTTCCCACAATGTTTTGGCCAATGCGGACTGGAACGTCTTCAACAATTCCAACCAATTTGCAAGACTGGTTCCCTATTCAATACACTGAAGAGGTGAAGCTGACCCTAGGGCTGAGTTTAAGTTTGCAGGCCATAGCATCCAAGATCAAGTTGAGCTGAGAGCCAGAGTCAACAAGGAGCAAGACCGTTTTAGCTGATTCACCAAGATGGCAGGGAAGAAAACCAAGAGGACATGAGTAAAGACTAGACTCAGGAGAGGCATCTGTTCCACCAGAATCCTCCATCAAAGTTCCACAGGAGACCATGAGTTCTTCAGGACCTATTTTGACACGTTGAAAAGAAACCCATTTCTTCATTCCTTCAGCAACAGATGAAGAGATCAACAGGAGTTCAGCCACAGATAGATCAGGAATTTTCTTTAATACCCCTTCCACAGAATTGGGGTGATCTTTGGAAATTCCCCTCTCAAACCAAACTTTGGGCTGGGTGGAGGGAGGAAGATTGGGTGAAGCAGGAACAGGATAAGGGGATTGAGGAGGTTTCTTAGATGAGGGATGAGGATCAGGGTGATCTTGAGACCTTTCCATGAGTGGTTCTTTTTCCACTTCCATGTCTTCTACATCAGAAGAGGACTCAGGTGAGGATTGTTGTTTGGGTGATTTTTGGAGGATGGAGGTCGGCAAGGAAGGAGCTTTATGAGGTTTGGGCTCCTCATGTTGCTTCCTAGCTGGATTGGATTGGTAAGTACCAACCAGAGAGGAGGAGGAAATAGCTGGGGGATACCAGGGTTGAAGAGTACCACAAGAAGATCAGAAATCCACCGAAGCCAAGGATGCCTTTATAGGAGGGGGTGGCTGGTAACAGGCCACCACATGACAAATGGGGCAAGACAAATCAAAGGGGATTAGGGCACCATTAGGAAGGAAAAAGTTATTCCCTTTTTGCTCTACCAATTTCTTGTCTTTGTCCTTCTGGAGTTCAAGACACCAACCGGTTCCATGGCCTTCCCTGTGGCAATAATAGCAGACTGGAGTATTTTTAGGAAAAGCACTAGAAGGTTTAGGAACAACAAGAGAGGAAATATTTTGATCCATTTTGTTCTCAAAGGATTTGAGCAGTTTAAAGATCTTGTCCATTGTGGCAGTTTCTTGGTTAGGCTGAGGGTTCTTGGGCCTTCAATCAGATTCCATTTTATTCAAAATCTTGTTTGACTGTTTGAAAGAGGGGGCATGGACTGGTTCAGTGGTTTTAGATTTTTCAAAAGTGAGGGCTGTTTGACCTTTAATAACTTTATCCACCACTCCCCTAAGGATAAGGAAAACAGGGAGCTTGAATCAATTGTCCCTGGTAGTGATCATGGATCCAGACTTGACCAGTTTGTTCTTGACCATTTCCTGCACTCCAAGAGAAAAAGTTTGAAAAAATCAGACTAAAATTTTGTCCACTGTGTCAATGTGATTGTTTTGGACAAGGTAGGATTGGATGGGATCCCAAGATTTCCTCAAGGACTGATAATCAGAAGCTGAAGCCACACCACCATTGGAGATCCACTGGGAGACAAGGTTATCTAGATCCTTTAAAGTAAATTGTGCTACATCTATTTTTCCCCAATAGACCAACGTTTCTCCCCGCAGCAGGGCCCAGTTATGCGTTTGAAACCTTCAAACAACTCAATGATTTCCATAACTTCATCAAAGGAGATAAAAAATTGTAACTGGTATGCCATATCAAATTTGCTAGCCCCGTCCACCAAAGCAGCCATCTTGTACGAGTCCAAGAAGCGTTCCACATTTGTCCCATTGAATCCTAAGTTCTTGTTCTGGGGCTTGATCTTAACCATCTTAGGATGAGTAGAAGAGTTGCTGGTAGATTCCATTCTGACAAAGTTTCCTAAAAGATTCAAGGAGCAGATTTCCAAAGTGGCTCACAAATGTGGCAAGAGTAGGTTTCTCAAAAAACAACAACAAGTATCTTGCACAGATGGTGCACAATTGGGAGGACTTACTTCTAGAACAAGTTGCCTCCACGGATCTAAAAAAAAAGAAAGAGATTGGATTTCAAAGTTGATGATTTCTGGAACTGTAAATCCCAAGGTTGCTGGTTCAATCCCGGCCCAGGGGACCAAATGTAAGATTCCAAAAGGTGCTAGGCCGTGGCGGTTCTGTGGAGGGGAAAGGTGCTGTTTAGGCTGCCCTCCTGAGTGTTACAAAAATATTTAAATGTAACCAAGATCAAAGTCCAGAACCTGGTAAATGAGGAACCAAAGAGTAAAGGATAAAGATGATAGTAGTCGGTAGCTGGGGAAACAACACTATCTGAGGCAATATGATGCCGGGGAAAATATGAATAGAAGAAGTAAAGGATTTCTCAGAGTTCAACAGGACAAGGCAATTGTAAGTAACAACTCCCACAAGCTAATAGCTCTGTTTGTCAGCAGAAGCTTAGAAAAGATCAACTCAATCCCAAACAACCTCCAGGTTCTCAATGAACCTGCCCAACTCTCTGAAATCAAGCGCTTGAAGGGTACCACATAACTGTGGGTGGCTGCACAAGACAAAGCTAATTGTTTGATGAAGCTCTAGGAGCAAAACAAGAACTGATTTGAACAAGAATAACCCAACACTTCTCAAGGGACTCAAGAGTAGCGTGGCAGAATTCAACTTCAAAAGAAATTAAGGGAGGTTTAACACTCCAGGTTTTAAGCTTAATAAAACCTCTTCAGTCAAACGTGACTGGTTCCAGAAAGATAATCAAAGGATGATTAGGACCAGTATGGTTGGATAAAGGGATCAGGAGTGGTGTAACACACTCAAGAATTCAATCAGTTAAATTCTTCTTCAACCAGCAAGGCTATTGGTTGGTGATAAAGATCAGGGATTGGGATTTGAGTATGGAGACTCATTGATCAAGGGGCAATCATGGATATACCCAGAATTCAGTCTCAGATAAATGGGAATAAGACCCCACAGATAATTTATTTCAAGGTGATAGTGATGATGATTCTCTGATAAGATGCCATAAGATTCCCCCCCATCCAAAAGGCAGGGGAGATCCCCTCATTATATGGGCAGGAGGCCCTGTTAGACTATGTACAATTGATTTTACAAATAGAGCAGATTTTTTTTTTTTATTTCATATGATCAGAAAAATAGATCACCCGGGCCAGTGGAAATCCGGCCTCCCTGACTGGGGTGGGATCTTTTCTCATCCCTTCACCTCTCTTGCATCCGTCCGTGGACGGGCGCGCGTGAAAACACAAGGATCACCCACCCGTCACCCAAAGGCGGAAGGGGTGGAAAAAAAAATGAACCAGACCGCCCGCAAATGTTTGCGGGCAGTAGATGACACTTTTCCACCCCCACTCAAAGATGGAAGGGGGGTGCAAGTGGAAGTTGGCGGGATAGGAGCCGGGGGAGGATACCGTCAAGGATATCCTCACGGACATGGGATAGATGATGGTTGGATTGGCTCAATGCAGTAGACGGTAGATTCACCAAGCGCGTCTAGAGATTGGATTGATGGGAGAGAATCTTGGATCTCAATTGGGGTTGTCGTTGTCCTTGTCTTTGTCATTGTTGTTGGATTGCTTGTCTTGAAGCCAGGTTTGATGGAGCAAGTTGAACGCCCTAGTTGGGATGGTCTGGAGGAAGTAGTAGGTTGATGAGATCCAATTGTTTAAGATGATGGACCAATAATCTATCCAATCCTTGATCAAGTAGGATCAAAGGCAGAGTAGTTGGAATAGGTTGGAGTAGGAGCGTAGGATGATTTGAAGGAGTAGGATTGACCAAATCTGGTGATCTTGGGTTGAGTGAGGATGATGATTGAGGATGGGCAGGGAGGCAATGAGGGTTTGAAGAGCAAGGAGGAGGTTGTTGGTGGAGAGGGACTTGGGATTTAAGGAGTTGCTTAGATCAAGGGACTCAAGGGAGGATCTCAAGCTAGCCCTGAGTTCTTGGGGAGAGCTGGGGTGGTTGGGAATGAAGCAGATGAGGCTGGATGGGAAAGGATGATGGGGGCGCGGAAAAAGTTTGGGCCAAGCGGGTCTTGGCCCGCGCATTTGGCCAAAAGGAAGGGGGAAAAAAGAGAGAAGGAATTGAACGCAATGCCTAGGTGATGAGACCAAGAGATGCCTGTCCTAGACCACTGGGACAGAGGAATGCTTGGCAGGATGAGGAAATTGGAGGAGTGATACTGATACATAAAAATTTGGATTTTTTTTTTGAATGACACCTAAATAAAAGAACTGTAAAAAAAAGTTTTTGAATTTTCTGCATCTGGTCCAGGGTGTCCAGATTTGGTCACCACAACGGACCATGAAAAAGCTCTGATTTGTGCAATTCAAACTAGTTTCCCAGAGTCATCAAGACAATGTTGCACTTGGCACTTGTCTAAAAACATACAAGCAAACTGCAAAGTGCACTTTGTTAATTAAGTTGAAGGATTGAAAAGCTTTATGAATCTGTGGGCAAATTATGGGGCTGTAAAGACCAAAGAGGAGGCAGAGGTCAATGATGAGGAACTCAGAGTAGGTCCAAATTACTGCTTCTTATTCTTCCTAGTTTTGGGTTCTGACATTTTGACTTGTATAGTGTTCCTCAAAAGACTATGAGGATGTACTTGAGTATATGGAAAATAACATTTTCCCTTTCAAAGAGATGTTTGAAACAGTGTGAACTTGTATAAACCCATATTTTGGAAACAAAACAACTTCTTGGTTTGAAGAGGCCCATGCAAATCTCAAACAATTCCTTGCAAACTCTTTGGGAAACCTGTTGGATTTTTGGAAAATCCTTGACGGAAAGTTTTGAATCAAATTAATTCAGTTCATGCATCACTTTATAACTCTCAAATTAAGTTAGGGACAGTTCTTCCACCTGAACTGTTACCATTGGGTTACAAATTTTCTTTACAGGCAATCCATCTTGTTAGGGAAAAATTTGAGAATTTCAAACGTGATTATGATGGCAAAGTCTGCACCAAGTCATATTTCAAGACTATGGGTTTGCCCTGTTCCCTCAAAATAGGTGACCATCTAGCATTCAGAGGATCCGTGGTACCTGAAGATTTTCATCCTCAGTGGAGGTTGGACTATGACCATTGCAATTCTAGTTCTGTAAGTTGGCTTAAGTTGGATTGTTCAAATCACTATGTGATTAATTCTTTTTGATTAATGAATCCTAATTCACTAATGGTTGATAATTTTGAATTTTTCCAGTGCAATGTCAATGAAATGCTAAGCATTACTAAGTTATGTTAAAAATTCAATGCAATGATCTTGGGATCTCCAGATCATGAGCAAAGCGGACTATTGAGGTATATTATTCAGAAGATTACAAAACATTGATCCAAGCCAAGACTTGAACCTAAAGTCTTACAATCAAGTAGGGGCAGGCCAGAATTGACAGATACATGGCAAGAACCATCTTGGTTTGAGCTTGTTGACAAACAACACAAGGGGGAAAAAAGAACTAGAAGGGCTCCAAAAAAGAAAAGAAGAAAGATTGTGAGTCTTTTCTTTTGAGATATGTTCATTTTTTTGGTTTCATGAACTTAGTTACTAATTAATGATGAATTGTTAGTCAAAGTTGGCAGAATCTGAATCTGAATTTGATAGTCCAGAGGAAGAGACTGAAAGTGAATTGGGATCACTTAATTTGGAATCAGAATCCTCTACAGAGGAAGAGAACATGCAGCAAAGCTCAACCACAAGCTGATCTTTGGTGAGTTTTCATTTCATTGATCCAATTAAAGAAATGAATACTAAGTGAGTTTCAATGATAGGAACCAAACTTGAAATACCTTAAACAAATAACCAGGAAATTCCATAAGTTTTGGGGTGAGGTTTGGGATCTGATTGGAGATGGGAATTGCAGATTTGGAGTCATTGCTAAATCTCTTGGTTATGAAGAACATGGTTGGTTTAAAGTTAGGAAGGAAATGATTGAAAAATTAGAGAAACATGAAGCATGCTACATTAAGATGCTTGGTGGAACAAAGGAGGTTAAAAAGATTAAACAAAGACTTGATGTTGAAGACATCAATGAAAAGATGCCCTCCTCAAAATGGCTGGCTAAATTGGACATGGGTCAAATCATAGCCAACACATATTACAAACCCATATGTTTCATTTCATTGGAGTCATGTGATACTTATAATCAAATGAAAAATGTTGTTACTGATCAATCAGATCCAATGTTCATTTCCTTTGTAAACAATAACCACTGGGTTCTATTAGTACTTGAGGGAGAGATGATTCCAATCCCACCCATTGTAGCAAAACCACATTAATTGATTTCTAAAAAAGCCTCTGGTTTGGTTGATCATCTCAAAGATCAACTGCAAATGTATTCTAGATTTTAATATACTTTGACTTCATTTACTCATTTGTTTTCATATAAATTTTAATCCTAATGCAGCTAACAAGTTCTATTAATATAAAGGGTTATCACATTTCGAACATCATTATCTTGAGTTTTTTGAGTTAACATCATTATATTGAGTGTTTTGAATGAGATTTTAATGGTAAGTCAGTTCAAATTTTGTTGGACTGATTCCATAACAAGCTTAACTTATGTTAAGCTTGGGATGGGATCAGCTTAACACAAGTTGAACTTGTTTTTTTTGGTGTTTTTACTTTAGGGCTTGTCAAAAGACTTGTATTTTTTTTGGAACTTTTATTTTAGGGCTGGTTAAAAGACTTATTTAATTTTTGGGCCCTTTTACTTTAGGGCTAGTCAAGTTGAAATGAATTTAGGGCTTGTCAAGTTAGTTGTATTTTTTTTGTTTTTTTTTTACTTTAGGGCTTTTCAAGTTATTTGTCTTTTTTTTTGGTGTTTTTACTTTAGGGCTAGTCCAGTTACTTGTGTTTTTTTGGTCTTTTTACTTTAGGGCTAGTCCATTGGATAGTACCAGTTTTTTTCATTTTGATTTATTTATTTCTTTGTTTTTTTTTGAACCAAAAAATGAACATTCTTTGATTTTTTGGTTGATTTCTGTTTTTTTGGAAGGTTTATTTTGTTTATGGGTTGTGTTAGTACCCTTTCATTCCTTTTCCTTTTCCTTTTTTTTTTCTCACTGTGGTCTGGTGCCGTGTGGAAGTCCACAAGGCAGCGGACTGGGTTGGGTGGGCCGCACAACTCCATGAGCCATGGGGGGCTGTACACGGCCCAAATTGGACTGTGTGGCATGCCACATGGCCCATTTCAAACCGTGTGCACGGCTCAATGAGCTGTGAATTTAACATTATCCTTTTTTTTGGTTTTTTTTAATTCAGGACCTTTCAAGTTGAACTTACTTGTATTTTTTCAGGGGCTTTTGGTACTCATATTTGTTTTCTTTTTTTCTTCCTTTTTTGGTGTTTTTGTTAATCAATGAAAATATTGATTTATTTTTATTTGTTTAAAAATACAATTGTAAGAATTTCCAAATGGTTTTAATTTACCATTGGTCACATTTATCCCAAGAGCAAATACAAATATGACACCCTTGAAATGAGCAAGAATCACAAAATGAGCAAACAGGAGGATGGTTCTGCCCAAATGCTCTAAATTTATTCAACCAACTGACCATGTAGATGATGATGGCCAGGCAATGAGTTTTTGTTAAGAGCTTCAGGGTTGGCATGGTTGCATGCTTCCAAAAGCAGCTATACTTAGAAATTTGATAGCCAGTTATTCCAATCAAAGTTTGCAATTTGTGTTTGTGTTGATTCTTGACTTGACAATTGGCAGGAAGGTATCTGTCATAGGCATTTTCTTCCACAAACAGGTTAATCAGTATTACCACAAGCAATCCGTAAAAAAAGAAAATTGCATATGCCCAGCAATAGTTCTGTCATGATGGCACTATCATTAGGTAACAAAATCAAACATGATGAATTTGAGAGGAGAACTGACTACTTTGATGTGGTTTTCAGGTGAGGCTGGTGCATTTGGATTTTCCTAATCAAATTCAATCCCCTTTCCACGCTAAACTGCCAAATCACGCTCATCATTGGTGGGTGGTTGTGGTAGTGTGGTGACATCCCTATTCTTCATTTGAAGCAAGAATCTGGTATGATCATGGACCACAGTGCACATGGTATCAGTCTCTGTTGGGATTTGTTTGTTCAAATATTTCTGCCTGTCCTTGTTAGTTTTCCTCTTGGAAGATAGGGAGGCCCTGGCTCTGAGTCCTTTGTGTTGTGCTTGTGAGTCCCATGCTTATTATTCCAATGGAAAAAAGTGGTTATCAAACCAGTTAGTCATTTTTAAATCTTGTTTAGATAATTTAAATTCTTAAACACCTTCTTCAGCATTGTCAGGCTCATTTTCCGTTGTGCTGCTCCAAAAGCTAACCTATAGCCATCAGACTCACTTTTCTAGTATAAGGAAAGCTCCAATCATCAAACAGACCTCAAAATTGCATTCTAAACCAAAAATAACCCCTGGCCACTCAGCCAAAGTAACCCTCTAACTCTCATGGTTTAGAAGATACAGATAAAATCAACCCTGGCCTACCCATCCCCCTACCAGGTGTCAAAGATCAGTGAAAGTTCATGGACATAAACTGGATTCCTTCAGGTACATACCATATACATCAAAATCATACATAATTAATATATGCAAGACCCTGCATCCAGCACCAAACAAACCTGCAGCAATATACATAATTAATATATGCAAGACTGTGCATGCAGTACCAAACAAACCTGCAGCAGTACACAGCAGAAATATATGCAAGGCACTGCATGCAGAAACAAACCTGCAGCTGTATATGGAAGAAATATATGAAAGGCACTGCATGCAGCAACAAACCTGCAGATGTATACAGAAGAAATATATGCAAGGCACTGCATGAAGGACCAAACAGATGACCAACCACCACTATTCAGAAGTAATCTATTCCGGGGGGACCTGTATCAATGCAGCACAGCAATGCATGCAAGGGTGTACATGCATGTAGATCCTGCACAGCCTCCTCCTCTTACCAGCCAAAATGCCTCATGAATAGTATTCAATGTACCAGGGAGACCTCAGGGGCAGCCCTGAGGGCAGGATTTTCTATAAATAGAGGGCCTCTCTCCCCCATCCAGGTCCCATCAGATCCCCCCATCCTCCCCTCAGGGATCACCATGCCTCCTAGGCACCCTTAACCCATACTTTTACCATTCTCAACCAGTATCCCATAACCCATGTGTGACCATCACCAATCCCATATCCCATACAATCACCATCACCATCACCATCATCATCATCATCAACCACCACCATTACCCTGGACCATTCACCATCATCAACACATACTTTTAACCTTGACCCAAGCCAATAACCCATACTTTTGACCATCCACCACCACCATTACTTACCCAATACCCCATAACTTTTAACATCATCACCATGTCCCCATAACTTGAACATCATCATCCATCATCACCACCAACCTTGACCATAATCAATCATCATCATCACCATCCATCATCATCATCATCCATCATCATCATCACCTACCTTGAACATCATCATCCATCATCATCACCTACCTTGACCATCATCAACCATCATCATCACCTATCATCATCCACCTCTATCATCCTCAGTTTTCAACTATAGGCTCAACCATTTCAACCTTTATTCAAATCATCACCTGTATCATCAAAGGAGTATCAATCAGTAACCAATAAAATCAATATAAAACAAGATAAAATATATAAAGGACAATACTAGACAAAGGATTCTTCCCTTACTCAGCTTCATTCCTCCAAGTTACTATCTGTTCCACCATTTCTTTTTTATCAAGTTTGAACATATTGATCCTAGGTCTGATAGAGACTACTATAGTAGCAACTCTATCTGACAATCAGCCACCAATCTCTTTTCTTTTATTTTTGTGAGACTACTATAGTACTTACAGGGTCAGGCAATTCAAAAACACCCTTATTATTCCTCTATCATATCAATAGTTTTAGTACTAAATTCCCCCTCAAGTGACTGCCAGCAAGATATTTGCTAAACTTTACCCAATTCCAAAGGAGTCTCCACACCATTTCCATGGCTAGAGAAATGTAAAAATTTCAGTTGATTTCCATCAGATTAAAAATTCAAATAATTCACTCGAATATTTCAATAGCCAACTGATCAGCTTGACTTGATTGCATGACTGTTGAAAATATCCCAAAAAATGAATTTAGATTATTGAAAAACCATTTGATAGGAGCCACCACCCACCATTACCACATGAATTTCCAGAGGTTGGTTGGTCTGGAAATGAAATAGAATTTAAATCCAATTTTCAATGATTAAATTTTTAGTCTTTAGTTCACTTGATTTAACTCACAATTGGAATGGGATGGAAAATTTTGTGAAGCTTTTGTTGTGTCAGCCAGCCCTGAAGGTGGGCATTGAGGGGCATTAAAAGATTGAGGTGGAGGTCACATCCCATTCATTGGTACATCTGTGGTTGCTGTAGTAGTTCCTGCATTCACATCCATGGTGGTTGTTGAACTAGGTTTGGGAGGAATTGAAGCAGTATTGCATTGTTTGAGGTGTGGATCTGTTGGTTCAGGAATATTCCCCACAGGTTTTGAAGGTTATAAATCTGTTTCAGAGGCTTTGAAGGGTTGAGGGTGTGAAATACCTTGAATATTTGGATTTACCAACTAATCTGCATCTCTTGTTGGTTTTTCTTTGGGGAAAGAAGGGGAGGCCCTTGTTGATAGAAATGGATCATCCTGTAATCACTCCAGATGTGGGTTAGAAAAGCTCAGACAAACAGAACTTGAATCAAAGGATGTAGAAGGTTCCCCTGCCGCAAACTATTGGATTGGGAGAATGGGTCACATGTCAGTCCTTCCGCTGAAGATTTTATGCAAAAAGAAAACCCATGAAGGAAGTTTTGGAAACTAATTTACCAATATCCCCACTTCCAAAGCACTCATATCAATTCCACCCTGGGTCAATGTGGGCTACAGTTTATATTGCACTTTTGGGTTTTGCTGAGATTTTGCAATGACATTATTGGATTGGCAAGCAGATACCCTAAATTTTTCCTGGAAGTTACTTTCCTAGACAAATCCACTGGAGCCATCCTCCCCTCTATTATCAACATGCTGAATTTTCCTCATCAGACTAACTTCATGTTCTCTGGACCAGTTGAACTTAAAGGATTGGAGATGAAAAATTCACAGCTTGGGTAAAAAAAAAACTGACAAATGCATCTGTTGAGCCAAAATTAATCAAAATTCAGCTGTATTCCACTCAAAATCTTCTCCTATATGCCTTACAGACCAAGGCACATCTGCATTACTATTTCCTCCTATGTCATCATCAAATGTTTGCAAACTCTTACGCATCTCTGGACTTAATTAGAAAACAAAAAATTTTCATCCTCAAATGCTCAGTCAAAATTGTGGAAAAAATAATTGATTTACCCTTTGATTTATGTATCTTTTGATACACTGGCTGGCCATCTTTCACATACAAAAATCTTTTAACTACTACATCTATTCCCATGTCATCATGTAACCTTACTTTTTCAGATTTTTCACATGAATTTTCTATCCATTTTGAAGGGTTTGGTAAAGATTGCATGCATCTGTGAATTTCAGCATTTGGAGGCCTTTGGGATCCCAATGGATTTACTTCAAATTGTTGGCCTCCTTTAATATTACTTCCAAATAGTTGACCCCTTCTGCCCTGGAGCTTTAAATCCCCCAACTCTGGAATTCTACGGCCAAGTTTCTCCATTCTATCCAAACATCTTATTTTTAATTCTACAAAATCAAAAAAAAAATCAGACCTTTCCTCACAGAGAAAACTAGCTAAAAATATAAATTAACATCCAGAGTGATATTGGGATGTGGAGCTTCAATTTTAGCACTGGGATTCATCATAGTGGGATCAAAAATTTATTGATGAATGCTAGGCCCTCCTCTCACACCCCTTTCCAAATATTTTTTACCGGATTATTCATAAAACATTATCATCAAACTCATAGACAGTGACAAACTTGAAACTTTGAAACTTTCAAAAACCTACCGGGTGTTAACATGAGATTAGATCCCAAACCATATTTCTCCTTATCAAAATTCACCACAAGAAGGTTCTGCAGGTCCTCTCCTGACACTTGTGCTTGTTTAAAAATTGTAATTCAGTTAATTTCCAACCAAAAAAAACCTCACCAGGAGTCATCAAATTTATTTTCACTGAAACCTGTCTCACAGAATCATTTCTTTTGGGGGAAGGAAAATTGGAAGCCCCTGTTTGTATTAAAAATCAACCAATGTTTCATTCACATCAAATTTTGCCAATTTTTTGATAAATATGGCTTGAAGATACAACCAATGTTGAAAGCTCTGCATATTATGAAATGAAAAACTCCATGAATGATTCAAAGCTCATTGTTATCTCAAAGCAAACAAAATAAAAACACGTCTTTATTTCCTTTTTGGGAAGCTTGAATACCTGATCCTTTCAAATCTGCCTCAATATCAACATCTGAAGAGAGCAAATGTGGCCACTCCATTTTTTCTGTTTCAGCTCTGATTCTTCACAATGCAGGATTCTAATTTCCTGGAACGCGTAAAGAAGCCTCTATCCTGGAGGCCAGGCTTGAACTCTCCCCAAGTGAATAAATTCCTGCAGAGGCTACACTTTCTGCTTTGGAAAACATTGGGGAGAAACCCAGGGGGAAAATAATTCCTAGAATTAAAATATAATAGAACATGTCAGAAAAAATTCAGAATAAATAAATCAATGGATGGCACATACTACCTGGAGATGATTCCCTAGTGAAATGAAGTCTCATTGCTCCTGACAGTTGAATGAATCCTTCATAAAAAAATTAAAATCACCAACAAAATCAAATGATTGAAATAAACCAAAATGTACCTTCCCATGGGCTGCCTATCCTACTTTCCAATCTCAATTGTTTGTCCCATTGAACATTGAGTGAAAATTATTTGATTCCCCCTTCTATACCCAATGACCCTTTGATCAAATAAATCCAATCATGGAGAGAGAAAATGTCACACTCTCTGGTAAGACACTCTACAAAAAATTCCACATAATATGTCTGAAATATTTTTCAATTAAAGTAGTTATTTCCTTGAGCTCATATTCAAGCACACAGCAATCAAAGCACATCAATATCATCTGCATACAACTTTCAAGTCATATTTTTTATTTCCTAAATACAAAAGCATATCATCCTGCCAAAAAATTTACTTTGTCCTAATTTACTCTGAGAGTTTTTACAAGGACATAATTTCAAAAAATTCTCATGGTTGAGCAAGTCAGCTACTAAGTTTGGAATTTTTTATTTCTTCCTTGTAAGAATGAATCATGTATTTCAAAGGTCATTGCTTCTTTCTCAGTGGACCTGAAAAGATTACAAGGAATTATATGACTTGGAAATATTATCACACATGAACATAGGACTCACCTTTTCCAAGTCATTTAGGTGGCTTTTGGCTGCACAATGTATGTGTAACTGTAAATGCCTGTCAGCCTCCTGGATTCCAAGACCCTTGCTATCCTTTAGATACCAGAGGTGATAGAATAAATAATAAATATGTTATTTAATAAATTCAGCAAAAATCCGTAAAATATTTGGATAAAGCTTATTGCAAGGGTAATTGGTTTTGATATGGTTTATTGTTATAAATCAATATAGATAAATTTATTATTAAATATTTTAATAGAGGGGCCAAAATTATATTGGAGATCTTTAACACCTCTCTTCAGGGAATTTAGTATGAAAACACATAGGCCTGGTTACTTTGGGCCCTTTAGTTTAAAGGATATTTTGCCCAAAGATGATATGTATATAAAATGAACAGTGGAGGGGCAGGGCTTTGTAACCAAGCTGCCAAAAAAGAGAAAGCATAAAAAGACTCACTGGTATATTATTAAATCCTTTGGGTATATGTTTGGGACGTGCACTGATGGGTTAAACCTGTATACTGGGGTTATAAGGTTGTTCAGCAGTTTAAATTGATAAAAAGAGGGTTGAGGATGGATATTACTGATCAGAAATTGCCATAAATCACTTACTTATCTCTTATAAGTACTTGATTACCTTAGAACGATGTCTGGATATGAATATAACTGGGTCTCTGCCCATCAATATCCTCAAAAGAGCTCTTTATTTATAGCTTTTGGAGTCCCAATATTGTCCTTCTGAGGGTTACAGGGGCTTAGAGGGACGGACACTGGGGCTAGAGGGGTAACCAGTGGTAGCCTGTCACGTTTTCCTGGTTCTGTAACATTGGTAGCATCTAATTCCACAGGGTATGGGAATTATTCTACTTTATAATTGATTTTTGGGCGTGTGTTTAACACTAATTTGTCCTTTTTATTTATTATTTAATGAATTATCCTTAGTAAATGTTCCAAGTAAGTTAATAATTATGTTATTAGACATTCCTACGGATATTCTGATGTCAGGTGAGTTCTCATTATGTATTAAATATTTGGAGTAAAGTCATGATATTGATTTTACTTATTATTTTCAAAATTCAGTTGATTTCATAAAATAATTACTTAAAAATGTAAGTCATGGGTATTCATGTAATATTTTTGAATCATAAGTTTCATTATTATGTCACAAAAATGTTGATGTCTAGCAATTTTCATAATAGTATATTGAAGTATTTTAATATACTTTTAGAAGTAATCATTATCTCATTTTCGACATTTTTGGTGCTTTGAATTATTTTCAATGAAAAATACGTATAAAGGTTATTTAAGTATTTTTACATAATATTATGTATTTTTAGACTATCTACTATCCATGGGAACATTTATTACATATGTAGAATGTTCCCGTGTAGGTTGTAGCATGTTTACACAGTACCTAGGTTTCTCAGGCTGCCTGTTGCTATGTCAACTTGTAGGCCTGCGGCTGCGTACTTGTCAGAGGCCCGGTGTTGCGTACATGGCTTTGACAGTGTGACAGCGCTGTAGCTTAGCTGCGCGCTGGTGCATTTGCTGCCGCGGCTGTGTGCGGGAATTGTGACAGAACACATTTCTATCTGTAACTCCTAAAATATAAAAGACAACTCAATTCTGACTGAGTTTTAGGTGTGAAACCTATACGTGACAATACATGTGAAATATTTAGTTGTCCATAAAGTTCAATAGTGGTGCTGTGGTATTTTGGTCTTTCTTTTCCTTAATTATTTAAAAATATAAGGAGTTGGATTTCAAGGGTGTGGTCAGTGAGTGACCCTACCTAATTTTGGGTGGAGAATCCATTTTTGCAATAATATTTATGGTTTTCTTTCTCCTTCTTAGGTTAATTGTATTATTATTATTTTTATTTTATTTCTGTTACTTTTGCAGCTTGCTCTGCAAAAGTAGCAAGCTGGCATTCCCCCATTTGAAGATATGTCCATATCTGAAAAAAATCTGGAGCATGTTGGGAAGAAATTAATTCCATGCGTGTTTCAGTTCCTTTTGCTGGATGTGTAGTTTCTAAGATGTATTGGTCCATCAGGTATATTATTCTCTGGTAACCATTCATGTTTTTCTTCAGATTCTCCTTTGTATCTTACTAAGTATAGTCTAACATCTTTTCCTTGCACTCTCTCTTTCTTGTCTCTCAATATCCTGCTTACTTTCCCTTTTTCTTTCACAGGGTCAGGTTCTATTTGGATAATGGCTGGAGGGAGGTTGCTACCTTGTCTTGGTTCAAAGTTTTTTACTAGGCTAACAGGAAATACAGGGTTTTTTCTTGATAATTCTTCACTCAAGATTACTTCTACAGCATTTTTGCCATGCTTCCTTTTGATAACAAATGGTCCAACAAAGGATGGTCTCAGCTTTCTGTTACCTGATAGATTGTTGAAGTTGGTTATGGATATCAAGATCTGATCTCCTATTTTAAAGTCAGGTTCCCTATGTGATTTGTCCCATCTTTTTTTGTTGTTTTCTACTGCTTCTTCTACATTTTTTTGAGCATGATTATTTGCAAGATCTATCATCTTCTTAAATTCAAGAGATTTTGGATGAATAGTGGCTAGGTTATAGTTTAATTTATTCCTAGAGATTTTTGGAATCCATCCTCTTTCTAGTATGTAAAGAGCTTCTTTGGTAGTAGAATGTTTACTGCTTTTATAAGCCATTTCTAGGGCTGGGAGTAGGCTTACCCAATCATGGCAATAACCATCTGAGTTTTTATATTCTAGACCAAAGCTACAGAACCTTCTTAACATATCTTCTAGGGTCTGTATCATTCTTTCAGCTAATCCATCAGTTTGGGGATGGTATGCTGTAGAAAATTCTAGAGTATTACCCAGTATATCATGTAGATTCCTCCAAAACTCAGAGGTGAATTTGGGGTCTCTATCACTGATTATAATCTTGGGTATACAAACATCAGCTTTGATCCTATTCCAAAATAGTAGAGCTACATCCAAAGCACTACCTTCTTTGTGGTTAGGTAAGAATTTTGCCTTCTTAGAGTATCTTTCAACTTTAACCAGGACAGAGTTATATGAATGAGTACCTCCAGGGGGGAGGCCAGTGGAAAAATCCATATTAATGATTTCCCATCTAGTTTTGGGTTCAGAGATTTTCTGTAGGAGTCCAAACCTTTTTCCAGTAGTTTTATTAGATCTTTGGGAAGTCTCACAGCTAGTAACATACTTAATAGTGATTTCTTTCCAGTCTATCAACCAAGCAATTTTTTTTACTTTTTCCAAGGTTCTTTCAGTGGATAGATGCCCTGATGAACAGTTGTCATGGCATTCCTGGAGTATGTGTTGTATATTTTCTTTGTTGCTTAGTACTAATACACTGGAATGTTGGTGTCTGTAGTAAAGGAGACCATCCCAAAAGGTAAACCTCCCTTCTTTATAGGGTTTAAGTAATGAAGCAGGTAAACTATTTATCAGAGCTGCTTCTGGGGATTCACATTCCATAATGGTTATCAGCAGCTTGATTTTAGGGGAGTAGCTGTCCCTCACTAGATTGACGAAAGCATTATCTAATTCACAAAAGTGGATCCCCATTATTGGAGCATTCAATGCAAAAAGATTGATTTTCAGGATAGGAAAAATATCTTGATCTTCAGGGTCATATGCTGGATTGTTAGAGTCATTAGGCAAAGCATTCCTACTTAGACTATCAGCATTCTGATATTTAGCTCCAGCTTTATGCACTATAGTCATCTGATCTCTATACTGTTGTATAGCAATTTGCCACCTGAGCATATGTCTGCTGGGGGTTTTCATGTTCATGAGAGTTCTTACAGAATTACAGTATGTGATCACTTGGAAAGTGGTGCCTTCTAAGAAATAGTGTAGCTTTTCTAAAGCCCATACTAAAGCCAAGAATTCCATCTGACTGGCTCCAAATCTCTTTTCTGTATCTTTGATCTGTCTAGGCATGAAGAGTACTGGTTTCTCCACTGGTTTGTCTTCTTCTATTCTTTTTTGATGTAGAGCAGCTCCTAACCCTTCCATACAGGCATCAATGTAAAGTTTAAAGGGCTTGGAGTAATCTGGTTGAATGAGTAAAGGAGTAGAGGTCATAGCTATTTTTAGTTCCTCATAATTTTTCAATCTCTCATGTGTCATTTCAAATAGAGTGTTATTGTTGCATATTTTGTACAGACTTTTAGTTAGAATAGCAAAATTTGGTATGTAGTTTCTGTAGTAACTGCAAAAACTAATGAAAGACAGTAAATCTGTTTTATTTTGAGGAATGGGTCTGTTCATGACAGCAGCTATTGTTTCTTGATGAGAAGCTAGAGTTAGAGCAGAGAATATATTCCCTAGGTCTTTCAATTCTCCATTTTCAAAGTTACATTTCTTCATGGAAACCTTCAATCCTGCTTTGGAGATATTTTGGAGTACTAATCTTATTTGGTTGATATGATTATCCCAATCATCAGAATATAAGATTACATAATCTATATATACCATCATCCATCCTTGTCTGATGTATGTACCTAGAAATTTATCCATTGTTCTCTGGAAGTGTGATGGGGCATTCTTTATACCCAAGGGCATCCTAAGATATTCATATATTCCAAGATGACAGATTATTCTCATAAACTTTCTGCTTTAACGGCTTATAGGTATCTGGTGGAAACCTTTAAGCATATCCATAGTAGTGATATATTTGGCCTTGAACAAGTTATGTAGAGCATGATCAATCCGGGGTATAGGATAATAATCTGCCTGAGTATAATTATTGAGCATTCTAAAGTCTCCTAAAATTCTTGACTTGTCATTATGCCAAGCTATGATTACAGGTGTGGACAAATCCACCTGCTCATTGTGCACTACTTTCCTTAATACTTGTAAGTCTATCAGTTCTTGGATATGTTCCTCAAGAGCTATTCTAGACTTAGGACTAGAAGAATAAGCTGGTCTTCTTAAGTTTGGAGGATAAGTTGGCTTAATAGTCAATTTTAATACCATTTCATGTCCTTTGATATCACCAATGGGATGATCTTTAGTACAAAAATCATTTTGGTTCTCAAAGAAGACTGTCAATTTATCTTTCTTCTATTCCTCAGAAAGTTTAATATTTAGAGCTGCTTGAGAGAAGTATTCTTGATTAAAGTCTTCTCAATACTTTTGATAAGTGGAAGAGGGGAAGTTAGATTGGATGGTGCATATCTTAAACTTCTTGTCCCAATTACCACCCACTGTGAAGTATCTCCCTTTACTCTGAAACCCATTTGTACCATATAGACATAAGGAATCATTACCTACTATCAGGTAGTCACATAATCTGTTGAGCAATACTACAAATTCCACTTGTATTCTCAAAGATCCTTTAGTATGGGGTAATATTATAGGAGCAGTCCATACTCCAATAGCATTCATGGTAGAGTTGAAAGAGCTAAACTTGGCGTTTGGGACGGGCAGAAGGTGTTCTTTCCAATTGGGATCCCATTTGTTTAAGAATTAAGTACTGAAACATGAGCAGAAAGCTCCACTATCCAGTAATAAACTTATAGTTCTGTCTCTATACAATCCTGTTGCATAGCAAGTTTGACCAGTAGAATAACTCTTACCACTCATAGGTTTAACTTTGAATGGTTTAATGTCTGTGATATGTCTAGGAATTATGGTAGGATCCCATTTTTGGGGTAAACTAGAGTCCCCATGGATGTTATTGATTTCTATAGAAGTGCCTATATCTCCTTCTATAACATTAACATGGTTTTTCAGGATCAACTCACATTCAGAAAGGGATCCTTCAGTATCAGCTATATCTTCAAAGTTCTGATTCCCTTCAGCCTCCTGCTCCGCTTCCAAGACTGCTACCTTTCTTTTTGGTAATGGGCAGTCTTGTCTTGTATACCCTGTCTAGTTACAATTCCAACAAGTTCCAGGTATTCTCTCTTTGTCACTGTCCTCATTAAGTTTCTTATCATCAGAGGTATTTATCAGAGGGGGTTGTTCTCTGGTTTTGTTAAAGTTGAAGTTCTCTTTAGGTCTAGAAGGAATCTTCTTTTCTAACCCATTCATTTCTATGACTTCTTCTAACACATTGATTAGAGTTGGTAAGTCAGCATCCATACTCATCCTGCATCTTACACTATGGTTAAGTTGAGGAGTCTTTCATTTACTTCCTCTTTATCAGCGTCTGGATAGAAGAAATCTAGCTTTCTCTTCTGTTCCAAGCACCATTTGTGAGGCTTATCCTTGGATGGGTCAAATGGGGGATTTTTGAAATTTTTCATCATTTTTTTTTCCACATTCTAGAACCAAATTGTTCTTTAATTAGAATTTTCCAAGAATTCCATTGTAAGGATTCTAATTCTCCTCTTTTACTGATAAACCAGTCTAAAGCTACTCCTTCAAATATTCTAAGAAGCCTGACTACAGCTTTAGCTTCTGGTAATTCATAAGAGTTGATAATATAGTTAATAAATTTAATGAAATTTATATGATTGTATTCTCCTTCACCAGAGAACTTGGGCCATTCACAAATTGGGGTTAAAGGTTTGAGTTTTTTTCCATTTCAGGAGTAGGACTAGGCCTGAAGTTTTCACTCCTATGCATTCCTATTAAGGGTGGTGCATAAGGTTTAGTTGTTTGTCTGGGAGGTTTTGGTTCCTCTGTGGTACTCCCCAGGGGTTGGTCAGACAGAATTTTAAGTCTCTAAGATCATTCTTGATCAGATTAAGTTTCAGGTACAATTTATTATTAATCAGATCTAATTTCTCACTAAGCGACAGAATGGAGCTGTTAGTGGTAGTTACCAATTCTTCTTTTAAAGGTTGAAAAGACATAATAAAATCTTCTTGGATACCTGATGAAATATTCTCAATTGTTTGAGTCTGTCTGATTTTACCTTGATTAATTGTCTTCAATAATTGTTCTGTATGTTCTTGAATATCTTCCATTCCTACGTTTTTGTTTGATTATTAATTAATTCTTCTACTACTGAGGTTAAATTATCCATCTGGGTATAAACACCATCCAAATTCCCACAAACAATCTTGAAATTATGGCGCATATCATTAGAGAAGGAAGTAATTACATCAGAGGTTGGTTTAGAAAATTTACTGGGCTCAGAATTAGAGGCTAATTTTTTTACAACTTTTTCCACTTTTGAGCTAAGGATATTATCTGATCCCAATCCTTCTTTCCCTTTGGCTTTGGATGGGAAGAAGATATCTTCTTTCCTGATCCTTTGCCTTTCAGGTGGGCTAATTGATCCCAAGGATTCCACTTTTCTACGTAGGATTCTACCTCTTTCCTTGGAATCATTTTCTGAAGATCTATCTGGGTAGCTTTTGCCTGGGAGATTATCTTTTTCATAGATACAATGTCCTCTTTGGCTTGGTCTTCTTTGAAATCTTCCCAATATTTCATGTGCTCTCTGAATAATTCTTTGATCCTGGCTTCCTTGGCCAGATTCTGCTGGGGTGGCTGCAGGGAATCTTCTTGTAATGGAGGGGAGGCTTAATTCTACTACCTTCTCCGGCTCTAGTTTGGGGGAGGGCAGAAGTACCTGGGGCTGTTCCTTGTCCATCAACATTTGATTCATGGGTTCCAGTCCCCCCATTGTTGTCATTATTGGTGGTCTCACGGTTACTGAGGGGCTTCTGGCAAAGATCCATAGGAGGAAATTCTCCCTGAGGCTCTTTTGTTACGTTTATTCATATTGAATAAAATGTTTATAAGTATGTTTCTACAGAAAAAATCCGTAACAATAAGTTTTTTTTAAAACTCACCTAAGTTGATATTCAAAGGTACCAGGACTTTATTGGGATTAAAATGGTCCTTAATAGGTAATCCTATGGGGTCTTGGTTTGTCCCAATGAGGTCTTCACCCATCCAATCAATATTTTCAGGGCGTCCAGAGATATCTGGGACTCCTTGATCCAATAAATCAGTTTCAGTGGTGGTGGTTTCTGGTATAGGAGGGATTACTGACAGTCAAAGGCTATTTTATTTTTCAATAAAATATATTAATATTATTTTAATAAAAATAATATGGTAATACAAGTTTTATACTCACTTTTATATTTCAAAAAGTAATTTATACAGTATTTCTTGCAAGCTTTATGTTTTCTTAATAGAGCCTGAAAGTTGATAGGCCTTTCAAGATCTTCTTGTTCAAGGAGTTTATCTAAGTGTTTAAGTGCAGAAGAGATATTAAGTTGCTCAGCTTGAGTTAAATCTTTGCAACTAGTAGCTTAATAATTTTTAGTGTATTCTTCTTTTCTTATCTTTAAAAGATTTAAATAATAGATTATTGATTCTGCATTGGTTTTTAAATCCACTGCAAAAGAATTTAATGATGAATCATGGTTGAAAAGTCAGATAAATTTATCTTTGATTTAATTTTATGTGAAATGTCTGGTCCAAGGTATTAAATATAATAAAATGGAATATTTCCTGGCCAGACCCACAATTGTCAGCCTCCAGGATGCCAAGACCCTTGCTATCCTTTAGCTACTGGAGGTGATAGAATAAATAATAAATAAATCATTTAATGAATGCAGCAAAAATCCATTAAATATTTGGATAAAGCTTATTGCAAGGCTAATTGGTTTGGATATTGTCTATTGTTAGAAACCAATATAGATAAATTCATTATTAAATATTTTTATAGAGTGGCCACAATTGTATTGGGGAGCTTTAACACCTTTCTTCAGGGAATTCAGTATGAAAACACATAGGCCTGGTTACTTTGGGCCCTTTAGTTTAAAGGATATTTTTCCCAAAGATAATATGTATATAAAATACACAGTGAATTGGCAGGGCTTTGTAACCAAGCTGCCACAAAAGAGAAAGGATAATAAGACTCACTGTTATATTATTAAATCCTTTGTTTATCTGTTTGGGATGTGCACTGATGGGTTAAACCTGTATACTGGGGTTATAAGGTTGTTCAGCAGTTTAAATTGATAAAAAGAGGGTTGAGGACAGATATTATTAATCAGAATGAAGCCATAAATCACTTACTTATCTCTTATAAGTATTTTATTACCTTGGCACGGTGTCTGGATGTAAATATAACTGGGTCTCTGGGTATCAATATCCTCTAAAGAGCTCTTTATTTATAGTTTTTGGAGTCCCAATATTGTCCTTCTGAGGGGTACAGGGGCTCAAAAGGATGGACAATGGGGCTAGCAGGGTAACCACTGGTAGCCTTTCACTTTTTCTTGGCGCTTAAACACGGGTAGCATCTGATTCCACAGGGTATGGGAATTATTCTACTTTATAATTGATGTTTGGACGTGTGAATAACACTACTCTGTCCTTTTTATTTATTATTTAATTAATTATCCTTAGTAAATGTTCCCAGTAAGTTAATAATTCTTTTAATAGACATTCTGAAGGATATTCTGATTTCAGGTGAGTTCTCATTATGTATTGAATAATTGGAGTAAAGTAATGATATTGATTTTACTCCTTATTTTCAAAATTCAGTTGATTTGCTCAAATAATTACTTAAAAATGTAAGTTTTGGGTATTCATTTAATATTTTTACATCTTAAGTTTTCTTAGTATGTCACAAAAATTTTGATGTCTAGAAATTCTCATAATAGTATATTAAAGTATTTTAATATACTTTTAGAAGTAGTCATTATCTTATTTTCGACATTTTTGGTTCTTTGAATTATATTTAATAAAAAATATGTATAAAGGTTATTTAAGTATTTTTATATACTTTTATGTATTTTTAGACTATCTACTATCCAGGGGAACATTTATTACATATGTAGAATGTTCCTGTGTAGTTTGTAGCATGTTTATGCGGTACCTAGGTTTCTCAGGCTGCCTGTCACTATGTCAACTTGTAGTCCCGCAGCTGCGTACTTTTCAGAGGCCTGGTGCTGCATACACGGCTTTGAAAGGGTGAAAAGGCTGTAGCTCAGCCGCGCATGGGTGCATTGGCTGCTTCGGCTGCGTGCGGGAATTGTGACAGAACACATTTCTGTCTGTAACTCCTAAAATATACACAACACCTCAATTCTGACTGAATTTTAGGTGTGAAACCTACACGTGACAATACACGTGAAATATTTAATTGGCCAAAAAGTTCAATAGCGGTGCTGTGGTATTTTGGTCTTTCTTTTCCTTAATTATTTAAAAATATAAGGAGTTGGATTTCAAGGGTGGGGTCAGGGAGTGAACCTACCTAATTTTGGGTCAAGAATCCATTTTTGTACTAACATATATGATTTTCCTTCTCCTTCTTAGTTAAATTTTATTATTATTATTTTTATGTTATTTCTGTTATTTTTGCAGCTTGCTCTGCAATAGTAGCAAGCTGAAAATCCCCCCCCGCCCTCCAAATTGAAGTAACAGGGAGTTACAGGAGGTTACAGTTACACATACAAAAAATAGATGTTTTGCAACCACTGTTACCTCTCAAGTGTACCTTCAATTGAAGTTACACTCCCATGCTTCACTCTGCAAAAATTGTTCACAGCAAGTTACAAGCTTTTGACCTTGTAAATTTCTGTAAATTGCTGTTTATACCCTAAAAATGAGAGCTCCCAGGCCCAAATCCCCAGAATTTTTTCGGCTGCAGGGCTCAGATATGATTGGGTAATTACAGTTCCAAGTGGTTTCCAAATGGGCCCTCAAAATGCTTGGTCCAGAGTTTCTTAAATTCAGGGATTTGGGTTTTATTCATGCCCATGGAAAATGCTTGAAAATTGCTCAATTACATTGATGCCCTAAAGTTTGAAGGAATCTATCATTATCTAAGATCAGTTAAATTTCAGTTCTTCTATCTTGAACAGGTTCAAGCTTTTCAATTTTTTTGAGCATGCTAAATCTAAGCCCATTCAAAAAATCAGGTTGAGAAAGAATTAATCAGATTCTTGTTCATATTAAGCTTCTTCTTGAAATTTCTTGGTGGAGTAAATTATTTAATGTGATATAAATGTCTTAGATGTTGTAAGTTAGAGGGATGAGAAGGTTTGAGAGAAGTGGAGGAAGAAAAAACATCATCTATTTTTAACCTGAATTCCAGCTGATTGGCCACACAAAAATGTGTGAAATTATGCTTTTCAAAATGTGTAATTTCAATTTTTTTTGAGATGAATGCATGGTGATCTTTTTGGAAATCAAAAAGCTTTTGATTAATGAATTATTTGAAAGAATTATGTAGAAGCTGAAACATGGTTTGAAAAAATGGCCATGGGAGATAATTTCAGCTTTATCAGGTCATCCTTATACAAGGAAAATTTCATATAACCTATTTTTTCTTCAATATTAAATGATCTATTGAAACCATGAATTTCCTGGTTTCTGGACCAAATTAAATTGTAGATGATTTTTTTGACAATTTATGAATCAGATAAGAGGAAAAAAGGTGAGTAATTGAAGAAGTATATACTTGGAAGTGATGAAATGGGGTTAAATTATTTGAAAATCATACAGCTCTGAAAGAGATCAAACATTAATATGAGGAAAGTTAAAGAGAAACCAGGGAGAAATCAAGGTTACTCTTTGGGGAAAGATAATGGAAAAGAAAAAGACACCTTTATTAAGTCCTGCAGAAACCAATTAGGAACACAGTGCAAAATTTGAAGAATCAAATGAGAATTCATTGGTAACTTTTGGAGAATTTAATAGGATACTCAGAAGAAATAATGGATCAACTGTGTTTGTGAAATCTACCAGAAACAAAATGGATTTCATTGTGATTTCCTCTGGAAATTTATTATAAACTGTGAAGCAATTGGGGGAGCCATCATGGTGAATTGGAGTCTCTGGTCAGCCAGAGATGCCTTATTTTTCCTGGGGGGTTGCACTTCATCTTCCATCTGTATTTCTTTGTTCTGGATGATGTTGCAGGATCTGAACCCGTTGCACTTCCTCTTGTATCTGTATTTCTGTATTCTGGATGAGGTGAAAGGATCTTTACTGATTCTGGTGTTGGGGGTAAGCTGTCACTGGTATGTACTTGAGGGTTTCCAGGTATGCTTTAATGTCTTCCACAGAGCTGTGACACTTGGTTGGGTATGAGTTTTCAACAGTTGAAGGTTTCTTGGGCTGTATCTTCTAATCCACAAGGGATAGGGTGGTACTTTTCCTGAGTGAATATAGGTTTTTTTTGGATTAAAATAAATTTCTGGGGCTTATTTGAGGGTCTGAGATTTTTTTTTACTATAAAAGAGAATCTGATGGCTATAGGAAAGGTTTGGAGCACCACAATTGCAAATTTGAAATTGGTAAAATCAATTTGGAACAAAGTAAAAGAAAGATATTCCACCTCTGAGGCATCAAATTGTGCCAGAATATTCAATCAATTTCCTCAAATAACCTTCAAGGAGGAAGAAAGTTTTGAGTTTGTTAAAAAAATCAGAACCACAATCAAAAAGATGATCACAATTGGAATATATTTCCCACAGCATATTCTTGCCTACCTAATCCTGTTCAAATTTCCAACTTCTCTTCACAATCTGAAAAGACAACTGATGCACTCAAAAAAGAAAATTGAAGTCAAATTTTTCTGCCATGACTTAATTGAATACAAAATAGAATTAAAAGGAGAAGCTGTAAAATATAAGAAGAGCTGGAGCAAAAATCAGATAAAAGGGTTAATAAATGAGTGAAATGGGCTTGTAACTTCAAGCGCAACGGACCTGGGAACAGGAGAAAAAGGGCACTCTGGTTTATGGGATTTTCTAAACAGATGATGAATTCCACTTGAGACCACTGATTTTTATATAGAATAAATACAAAATAGGCTGACAAGTGGTTGAGTACCAAATGACTAAGTCAAAATTAGCATATGCAGTCTAAGTGACATGGTAAGTGAAATGCTATGATTAGACAGTCTGAAAATCAAAATACTAAAAAAAATCCTAGTTATATTTTCCTTGTTATTTTCATACTTTAAGAATAACAATAATTAAAATCAAATCAATCCAATCAATTACTCTTTGAACTCCAGTGAAAGTCAAAAATATTAATACTCAAATTCTAACAGAAGCTGTGTGAAACACCAAATTTATCACTGAATCAGCTTTTCAGCCTACTAGATGCTTAGGACCTGCCTCCTTCTAGCTACTAGAGGTTATGAAAATTTTTTGAGCAAAAATAGGGAGAAATGGCAGAGATATATTTTGGCTAAAAGTCTTAAATTTATTTATATATTTATAAAAATAAATTTAAAGGGAGGGGGAAAGACCTTAATGTGGTTTTTGAACCCTCTGGAACACAGGTACATGTCTTTTTGGGACAATATAGGAGCAATTGTGGTGCCTGTGGGGTTTACAAGGACTCCTTTCAAGAAGGGTTTGTATAATTTCCTTGGTGGTTGAGTTATGCAAAACCTACAAAAAGGGTATAACTCAGCAGCATTATTTACTAGTTCTAGATCCGAGATTATTCTTCATGGATGGTCAAATATCATGCATGGATTCAGGGTGCTGGAAGTTGGTACTGGGGCAGGCTGAATGGTTGGATGATGATTTGGCCAAAAAATAGGGATTCAAGGGTTTTGGTCTATAATTTTATCAGAAAGTGCTCCAGGATAACACACTCATTTCTTATAAGGGTTTGATGGATTGAGGAAGAAAATATCTGAAGCAAAAATAACTCTCTAACTGGAATCAATGAGCTATAAATGTCTGAGGGAGGGGCCTTTATTTATATTTTTTGGATCCCCTCATGGTACAGTCTTCTTACCAGCCAAAAGGGGGTGACCCAGGCTAGTTCTGAGTTCAAGGAACCATACATGTGTTCTTGTGGACCTGCTCTAACTATTAAAGAGGGGTTGAAAGCCCTATTTCATCATACTAGGGGCTTGATACAGGTTTCTACGCCCTTAATGACCTCACTGTATCAGACAGGTGGATTGTTTTTAATTAATATATGTAAGTATAAGCCATGGCTTTCTGAGTCCAGGGGCTTAGAAACATGCTATGGGGACATTGTTCTGGGGGTTTATTTTGATTCTGAGGCCATTTTGTCCGCATTGGTCTATTTAAAGCCCCTTGTAGTTAAGTTGCATACAGTTCTTTAATTTCAAAGGGATTCAGGGGGGTTAGTGCCTTGAGAGGAGCTTAGCACAAAACTGAGCATGTTTTTAAAAGCTTTTCACACTCTTAGGGTGCTAAAGTAGCTTCTTTAGTCCCTTTGGGGGTGTAAATTACCCATGAAGTTCTCATTAAAGGGGCGCTGACAACATTTGGTACAGCTTCCAAAATGGTGCAGGGCCCATTATTCCAGATTTTAATTAGTCATGGGAAGTTTTATGTTGTTCCCCAACACATTTTGGCGCTCTTTGGGCCCCATGTGGTGTGGAACAAGTCTGTGGGGTGTTTTGGTGGTACCCTGCGGCCCTGTTTCTGTTTTGGGAGAGGGGGGGCTGGCCAGTGAAACAGCTGGTCACCTTGCACAATGGCTTGGTCAGTTGCTAGGAGCCCCCGCAAGGTATTTGGTCAACTAAAGGCGGGGATGGCAGCCAGTAGCAATTGCTGCTCACAGTAGTTGATTGACTACTTGCAGGACTGGTTGGTAGCAACTACTTGTGGTTCTCTTGCTTGGTGGCAACCACCTTGGGCCATTGCAAGGCCATTTTGTGGTAGCAACCACCTCAGGCTTGCACAAGGTAATTGTGTGATTACCCATGGGGCTGGGGCATGCCACCGCTCCTGAGAGTTGTGCCCACCTTTGGGGAGGCTCTGCAGCTGCGCGCAGGGTTATGAAACAAAGGTGCTTTTGTCCATAACTCCAAAAACTATACAAAATCTTGGGTTTCTGACCAAATTTTTGGACAGGAACCAATAACTGCGGATGGAATGGGTATGGTACCCAGGTGAATGTAGTTCTACCTAAAGGAGTGGGATTTTGGGGGTGGTTCCAGTGGGTGAACCTACCTAATTTGGCACCAGGAAGCCATTTCTGCAATAATATTATTAATTTCCTTACTAATCAAGGTTTTATTTTCTATTTTTATTTTTAGTTCATATTTCCATATTTTTGTAATTTATTTTCTTATTTATTTTAATTATTTATTGCTTAGTCAGTTGGCTATGAATAGTGGCCAGCTGAAACAGCTCTTGCCACAAGCACATAATGATTCAAGAACATCTCCTCTTGCCAGTGCATCAAAGGATACCAAAACACCAAACAGGGCCAAAAACAATCCAAAAAGGATTGTTTCCATCTTCATCCAGATAAGGCTCCCAATTTTTGGAAAGGAAATCAATCCAAATCAAAAGAAAAAAATAAGTGGAGGAAATGAAATGAAAGAATGAGATATGAAGGTGTGAATGATATTCTAATAGTGAGATTGCTGAAAATGATTGAGGACTGTGTTGAGGTTGCTTCAGTCTCCTGCTTCTCCTAGTCCTCCTTCCCCTTATTGCCATGTCTCTCTTAGGGCAGGGAAGAGGAACAGGATTGGGTTATTATCTAATTGGGCTTGAACTGGTTGGGGTCCCACCTCAGCAAAGAAAACACCCCCAAAGCAATGATTGAAACACTAGAGAGAGAGAGAGAAAGAGAGAGAGAGAGGGGGTAAAAATTGGATAACATTCATGAAAAATATTCTAGGATGGTGGAACAGAAATAACCAACAACAGTTTAGTTAGATTCTTTGGATAAAAGGGAATCAAACCACTAATCTACAAAAATAACCATCCATAACACAATGGTGGGGCCAAGAGAGCTAATCAAACAAGATTCAAAAGCTTAATATACTCCCTATGCTCTTCAAAGATTCCCAAGAAGTATTGGTTGGAGTTCCTCAAGGCTTTCTTTCTCCATCTCAAATAAATAGCCAGGCAAGGAAATTTACTCAGTCTGTGGTAGATGAGGCACAAGAACACACTTCCAAGCTCCTTCTTCAATTCCCTTGTCATGTTTTTGCTTTAACTGAATCAACTTCTACCAAAAGGAAGGAAATTCCATCAAAATGGAGTCAAAGGAACATTAATTGGCTTCAACCCAGAATGCTGATAATATCAAATTATGCACCCAGAAAGTTTCATCATCTCCTTCAAACATTTCAAATGTGATCACAGCCCCCTAGAAGACCTTGGAAATCATGGCTCATTGGATCTTGAATCCATCATGGAGACCTTCTAGGGAGCTTTGATTGAATTGGTGTTAAATTTGATCAATTCTCCCTAGAAGGCCTGGTAAATAATGACTCATTTGATCTTTACTGTTGTCACTTGCCTACTCACCAGAGGAATGCTGCAACCTTTCAGCTTGCTCCCAGTACTGGATCTCCAAATCCAAAGCATCTGCTCATCCCTTCTCCTCCATCTCTTCTTGATCCCAATCCTCATCCTCTTTTTCAAATCTCATCCCATCAATCTTCCTAAATTCTCATCTGATTGGCCCCACTCCTCCTTCAACTTAATCTTCCCCTCCTACGACCGCTACGACTGCTTCCTTCAGCAATCCTTCAACAACATCCTGCTCCCATTCAATCAAATCCTTGCATCACTCTCAATTCTCTCAACCTCAATAAAACCAAACTCAACACATCACTGCTCGACAAATCCAACACTATCCTCAAAAAAATTAAGCTGATCAGATGCAAGATATTTATCTACAATTCTCATTTTCCTAAAACTACATTCTCATCCTCTCTATCTATTGTCGCCACAGTATCTTTTTCTATTCTCCTTGTGTTATTCCTTTGCTTCCTCTCCTTACCTTTGTCACTGCCAACGTCAGTCTCAATATTAGACAAAAAATCCTGGGTAAGACTCAACCGTTGTCCTTCATTTATAATCTTTCTATTTCATCAAGATGTTTACTTGCTTCATTTGTTAGTCCATTGGTCTTTTTAGGAAATCAAGCATAAAGACTTCCATTAACTTAACAAGGTTAAAAGCCAAAATTTCCTGCAACCGTTTGATTAACAAAGACCAATGGACTCCTCACAATCTCTGCTCAAGACTCTGACGGACTCCATTCCTACTCTATCCAACTCTGATTTCTCGTTATGGCGCTCCAAAATCATCACTATACTCTCTCTCAAAAAGATCTCACACTGGCTCAACTCCTCCAAACCCAAGAAATGCCCCCCAGAAGTAAACCTTGAAATAGTGGGATACATCCTTGCAAAACTGGATAATTGTACTTACATCAACTGCGTCAAGGACCACTTGCTAACAAATGGGATTGAATTATGGAAATCAATCAATGAATACTACGCCTCCTCTCAAACAGCCAATTGCTCCCGGGTTTTCTTTAATCTGCTCAACCTTCAGTTCAATCCAAAGAGAGTTGAAAAATTCATTACCAATGCCAGATTGTGTTTACTTCAAATCGCAGAGATTGGAATCCAAATGGACAAAAACATAGCTGCCTATCTATTGCTCTACAAATTCCCTCCCCCTCTCAAACATCTCAAAACGACTATCACTCACTCACTCAGAGAGACCAAAATTGATGCCGACTTAGTCCTACAAAATCTCAATCAAGTCAAAAACAAAGTTATGGCTGGATCCTAAGCCTCAGCTCTGATAACCAGGAATGATGCCATTAAGTGTAAGTCCACCTGGAACAACCCTCAGGCCAACCACAATTGAAGCAAGTGTTGGTGGCTCTATCCACACCTTTGACCCAACTATGGTAACTCTCCAATTGGTTCTGACTCAAGGACTCCATCCAACGCTCCTTCAAACTCCCAGAAGTTGTCATCTGCACATCTAGCCTATATGTTTGCAATGGTCTTGTCACCTCTTCTCAGTTCAAATCAATTACTTCTCGATTCTGGTGCATCAAGTTGCATGTTTAACAACCTAAATTTCTTCCCTCATCTTCAACCTGACGGAACCAAGGTACAAACTGGAAACCCTAATGCTCCTATCTCTTTGGTTGGCAAAGGAACAGCTCTTCTTACGACTACCTCAGCTACTCTTCACCTCCAGAACTCCCTTTACGTTCCCAATCTCGCTTTAAACTTGGTTTCCTTAGGCCAACTCATTCAAAAAGGTTGTTCCTTAACACTTTCATCTCCAAATCAGTTCGCCATTTTCTTCAATAACATGTGGATCATGTCCAGAGTTATTGAAGAAAATTTATTCTTCATCAATGAAGGTTTCAACCTTCCCGCTCTTTTTTATTCTTTCATCTTGCTATCCACCATTCATAAACGCTTCTGTCATCCCCATCTTGAAAAAACCCGTCTCCTCTAAAGAGAGTTTCCCAACCTTAAGTATAATCTCCTTGACTGCGTCACCTGTGCAAAAGGGAAAATTCACCAACAACCCTTCCTGAATCATCTTCCCCCAAGCCAAGAGTCATTCAAACAAATTCATGCTGATTTTGGTGGTCCCATTAATTTACTGTCCCTCTCTGGATGTTGATACTTTCTCTTGCTCACTGATAACTGGTCCAAGTTCAAGACATGTGTACCAATTAGACTCAAATCAGACGTACCAGACGAGGTGATGAAATTCATCAAACTTCACGCCAATCAGAAAGGACAAATGCTGAAGATCTTTCACTCCAATAACGGCGGTGAATTTGTCAATCATTGCCTTTCAAGCTTCTTTTCAGAAAATGGGATCACACACTCCACTTCCGAACCCTATACTCCACAGCACAATCCAGTTGATGAGAGAGGAAATTGAACCATTCTTGAGGCTGCTAGGACTACGATGATTGATATGAACATCCCTTCTTTTCTGTTGGATGAAATATTAGTCAGCTCCTGTCTAGTGCTCAATCTTATTCCATCTCTCAGTTCCAAAGTCTCAGCCCACAAACTCTGGACTGGAATCTCTCCCAAACTCTATCTCATTTGTGTCCTTGGATCCAAGGCCATTGTTCTCAATCAGGCTCATGCTCCTGGCAAATTAGACAAAAAATGTTTAGAGGGCATTCTAACCGGATTCAATTTAGATTTTAACTCCTATCAAATCTATTGTCCATCATCTAGATCTATTGTTTGTTCCAAACATGTCAAAATCTTTGAAAATCTTTCCCTTTCCTCTCCTCTCTCTGATGAATATTCTTCTCCCAATTCCTGTTTTGATTCTCTTCTTACTGACAATTCCCTTCTACTTGACACTCTAAACTCCAACTCATCCTCTTCCAATGTCCCTAATCCCAATAACAACCCTCCACCTCCTATCACTGAATCCACTTACACTCAGAACCATCCCCTAAAAAACTCTACCATCCCCAATCCTTCCCTCTCAACTCATTCCAATTCAGATTCTGAATCATCAAAATACAATTCAGATGAAGACAACACAGTCACCAAAAAATTGCTGGTCCCATCTGCACCAACACTTTGTGATCAAAACTCCCTTCAGAATCCCCAGCAATATGGCTTCATTGCCCGTTCTGTCCCTAAAAACTATTACAAAGCTACTAATTGTGAATAAAGTTCAAACTGGATCAACTCCATGAAGTCAGAACTAAACGGCATTGAGGTCATGAAAGTATGGGAAGGATTTCACTCACTTCCTGAAGGAAAGACCGCTCTAACGACAGTCTGGGTCTACAGAAACAAAGAAAATCCCGATGAATCCGGAATATCCTTTAAATCACAATTGTGCGTTCAAGGATTCAAAAAAACCAAATTTATGGATTATGGACAGACTTATGCCCCCACGGGTTCAATAATAACTCTACAAGTGTTACTTGTCTTTGCGCTTTTTCATAAACTCACGTTGTGGCAGATGGACATCAAGTCCCCCTTTCTCCACGCTCCACTCGACAAAGATATCTTCATCAGAACTCCCCTTGGTTACAACTCCCCCTTTCCATATCTCAAGCTGAATAAAGCACTTTACGGACTCAAACAAGCGCCCAAAAGCTGGTATGAGACGCTCAAGACCTGGTTACTCAACAAGGGCTTCACAACTTCCTGTGCCAATCCTTGTCTCTACATCAGCATGACCAGACAGCTTTACGTGTTTGTCTACGTCAACAACCAGCTAATCATTGGGAATTCAACTGAGTTTTGGAACAGTCTCAAATCTGCATTCAAGATCTTGCAAGATGGACCCTTAAGCAAGATCCTTGGAAATAAGTTAGTCAAAACCAAAGATGGCTATGGACTACTCCAAACCAACCACAACAACACCGCACTGAGTGAGCTTGGTCTCACTGATTGCAAACCAATCAGCACTCCATTCACCCCTAACATCAAACTCACTGGCACCTCCAACAACAAACACAAAGCCTTTCTCAAGCTTGACATCAACTTTCAATTGTCCACTGGCTTTCTCAATTTTATTGCCAGCCAAACGCGACCTGATCTTTCCTACGCTGTGTCCAACCTATCTTGCTTCAATAACAGGCCCGGCATTCAACATTGGATTGAAGCAAAACATGCCTGGCGCTATCTCAACTCCACTAAATAAATGGCCCTACGTCTTCAGAATCCATCCTTTCAATGCAAAATAGAAGTTTATAGTGACTCCAACAGTGGTAACAACCCTGAATCACGAAGAAGTCACACTGGTTATTTGATATTACTCTACGGCTGCCCAGTCTCCTGGCATAGCAAACTTCAAGGATCAATTTCTCTATCATCCACCAAAGGAGAGCTCAAAGCTCTAGTTCTAGCCACTCAAGAAAAGATCTGGCTCTTGCAACTTCTTCACAAAATGAACCCCTCATCAAATCACACCTAATGCTGCTTCATTGACAATAAAGCTCTAAATGACCTATTAAACCAGGAATCTCACCATGGTGCTCTGAAACATGTCAATACGCAAATCAAATGGTTGCGAAAACAGCGGGACAATCATTCTCTTATTACTCATCTCATTTCCTCCAATCAAAGGTTAGCCAACTCCCTCACTAAAGCAGCTTTAAGATCTTCCGTCGCCAACCTCACCTCTACCATCTTATCTACTCACATCTGATCACGGCAGTGTGTTTTCACTTGCTTACTCACCAGAGCAATGCCACAATATTTCAGCTTGCTCCCGGTGCTGGATCTCCAAATCCAAAGCATCTGTTCATCCCTTCTCCTCCATCTCTTCTTGATCCCAATCCTCATCCTCTTTTTCAAATCTCATCCCATCAATCTTCCTAAATTCTCATCTGATTGGCCCCACTCCTCCTTCAACTTAATCTTCCCCTCCTACAACCGCTACAACTGCTTCCTTCAATGATCCTTCAACAACATCCTGCTCCCATTCAATCAAATCCTTGCATCACTCTCAATCCTCTCAACCTAAATAAAACAAAACTCAAAACATCACTGCTCAACAAATCCAACACTATTCTCAAAACAATTAAGCTGATCAGATGTGAGATATTTATCTACAATTATCATTTTCCTGCGACTACATTCTCATCCTCTCTATCTATTGTCGCCACAGTATTCTTTTCTATTCTCCTTGTGTTATTCCTTTGCTTCCTCTCCTCACCTTTCTCACTGCCAACGTCCGTCTCAATATTAGAGAAAACATCCTGGGTAAGACTCAACCGTTGTCCTTCATTTATAATCTTTCTATTTCATCAAGATATTTATTTGCTTCATTTGTTATTCCCTTGGTCTTTGTAGGCAATCAAGCATAAAGACTTCCATTAACTTAAAATTTACTGCATCTTGGAGACCTTTGAGCCTATCAATGGCTATCAAGCCCCTCTTGGATCCAAAAACCAATTTAAAAATTCCAAAAAGTAACAAGGTAGTTCCAATGTTATCAATTTATAAAATGATACCTGTACTTCCAAAAATGGTTTTACTTCAGAATAAAATCACTTTGCAATAAAAAGTTCCTCAAACCAGTCAAAAGATCCTAATTCAGTCCAAACTAAAATCCCAAGCTCTCAATCACATTTCCCACCAGGTTCAAGGACTCCCATGTCCACTTGGACTCTCCAAGACAGATCAAATCTTAAGAAGCATAAATTTTATGGGTTTCATCACTACTTTGAACCCAAGACATAAATAAAGGCCATCTCCTGTGAAGAGTATGAGAATTGGAAGGAAGAAATAACAAAGGAACATAAAAAATATGAGGAACCAGAAGTCTGGAAATTTTATGATGGCCCACAAACTATAAATCCCTTTGAGACCACTTGGAAGTTCAAGATAAACAATAATTTAAAGAAAAACATTCTCATCTACAAGGTAATAATCTGCATCAAGGGTTAAAATAAAAGTCAGGGTCTTGAATTTGAGGCTGAATTTACTCCTACTTGCAGGGTGTCATTTCTCAGGGAAATCCTAATTTTTTTTCATCAGAACTCTGAAGGGGTGCAATAGAAACTTTGAATATCTCAAGCTCAAGAAGAGCCTCTATGGCTTAAAAAAAGCACCAAATAGCAGGTATCACACCCTTAAAAAATTTATCAAATCTGCTGGTTTTGTTGAATCCAATAGCACTCCCTGCCTGTATGGGTCAGTGGAAGTCAAATCCTTCATTTTCTTCCAATTTTAAAATCTCATTCTTGTAGGGGATGTGAATTAATTTGAGGAAAAATTCAACCAATGATTCAAAAAATCACAATTTCACAATGAAAACACACTTATCAGAATTGAATTTGAGGAAAAAAATCATTTGATCTTTCTCAGTCAACCCAAGAAAATTGAACATGGGCGGGAGGAACTTGGAATCAGTGAATGCAGACCAGCCCAGATTCCATTGACCCCACATATTCAAATCTCCAAAGATACTGACAAATATTTTGAGAACTTCAAACAACTCAACAGCAAATATTGATTTGCCATTGGACTCCTGAATTAAATTTCTGGGAAAAAAAGGCCCAAACTCAGAGTCTCCATCTGCAGCCTGGCTAGGTTTCAGAAAAAACCAGGTCTTACACACTGGAACAAATTAATGAAAACCTGAAAGTACCTCAAAAACACTAAGGATTTCAAACTGAAGTTTCATTAAAATGAATCCACCAACCCTCTTTCTTCTTCCATAAATTTTCCTGGGGAGAAGATCCAGGATTCAGAAAGTCCCAGTTGGGCTATCTCAGTTTCTCATATCTTTCACTCATCTTTTGGGATAGTTTCAAGCAAAAGAATATAACTTAATCATTGACTGAGGAAGAATTGAATCCACTTCTCAATTCTTTCCTAGGAGGAAGATGGTTCAAAAAACTTCTCAAAAAAGTTTTTTTAATCTCAATAGATCAAACAGTCCACTAAATTGACAAAAAAGGCCTCATAGACAAGTTGAAGAAGTTTGGATCCAACAAAAAGACTTTTCAAATGGACCTAAAGAACATAGGTCTCAAAGAAGGACTTGAACTGGGAAACCTCAAGGTCACATTGATCACTACCAAAAAAATGGCGGCTGATCCCCTGACCAAAGAAGTCCCTAAGTTTCTATCCAGAGGATTTTCAAAATAATTTAGGGTCATGGTAAATTCAAAACCCTACATCACAAATCCAGGGTTTTGAGCAAAAAAAATTAAAATTAAAATTAAAATCAATATAAATAAAAATAAATAAAAAATTAAATAAAAATTAAACCAAATCAAAAATCAAAAAATTGAAAAAAATTGAAAAAAATTGAAAGAAATTGAAAGAAAGTTGTGAAAATTTCACAAATCTAAGGCCATGAATTCAAATTCATGGCCTCATGAATAAATGGTGATCCAGGGGTGCCTAACTACCCCTAATCACCCCCTAAACTGGCCCATTTGGGACTATTTTTCCCCAAATGGGCCAAAAGTGTCAATCCCAACATGCAAAACCCCCAGGGGTTGTGTAATACTTGTTCAAAACTCATTTGAGTAGTGGAATGTTGCATGTGTTTTGAAAAGCGTTTCACATTCATTCACCACCTGGGGCTGTGAATCTATTACTTCCCATAATGTATACCTCCTACTCCTTCTCTTGAGAAAATTCAACATGGAATCTCTCCATTTATGGGGAGTTTTGAAATATTAATGTATCAGTAACCTCTTAACTCATGGGGGCAACCCCAACCGATTTCAGCCCAATTAGGTAATAACCAAATACTGGTCCTCTTCCCTCCCCTCAGACAGAAATTACAGTGAGGGGAAGGAGTACTAGAAGAACCCATACTCCTCCCCCTAACCAGAATGAACCAATCCCAATTCCAAAAACCAACCTCAATCATCCCCAACAACCTCACCATCAAAAAATCACTCACACTTTAATCTATAATTATTTGATTTCATTTCATCCACTTCTTTTGTTTCCTAAAAGGAGGATGGCTCAAACACCTTCTCAACATTCAGAGTCCTGTGTCTTGTTCCTTGAACTGGTAAGAGTTAGTTTGGGTGGGTCTTGAATCTCAACCTCAAATACTTAAACCTCTCAGTTAGCTGCTACCTGGTCTCTCCCCAGCCTCAACCTCAATGATATTTTAAATCTCTTTTCTTCAATTCTTCTGCTGGTCATAGTCATTCTCAATTTTTCAAAATACTTTAAGGTCAAAATTCAAATACCTTAAAACAACCAGATAAATAAATATGGACTCTGGATCCAACTCCAACCCACCAAAAAATTGATTTTGGCAAGGTATGATCAAAATTTCCCTGCAGATTATTCTTCTAAGATAGCCCAAGAGGTTTTCAACCATGGTCAGGATATATTTTTTTTCTGATGAGATTCAGTTTTGATGGTAACTATGAGATCAAGGTTGATTCTTTCACACAGTTTTGATGCAGTTGACAAGGTTAGTATGAAATGAGAATTGGTGATTTCTCTCAGAGAAAATTTTTTGCAGAAGGATTCAATTTTTTATGTATTTATTAGCTTCATTTCCTTCAGTCTTCCCATTGATGCATGGCCAAAAGAAATGTTGAGATTTTTTGTTGATATTTCCTGTGCATATTAAGTGGAGAGGAAACATCTGAATTGTCCCAATGTCTTGGATTACTGACTGACCAAATTTTCTTGGATGGAACCCTGAATCAGGATGGTATTGGTCTTGGATAAAATGTTTTTGGAATCGGTTATCCCAAGACAATGGGAAAAGACAGATGCTTCCTCTTCACCAAATTTGCACTGGGGATTTCAATCAAGGATCTCCACCTCTCTTTTGGCCATGAATCACTTGGAAGAATGCATGAAACAAAGGTAATGAATACAAAAAAAATGAATTCTTCTGCAAGGACTGCAATCTGAGAAAAATCACCAAGTCTCCTGTCAAAATCACCTTTTCAACCACATCCAAGCCTTTTGAAAGAATCCACCTCAATCTCATAGGTCCCATCAAAAATTAATCTTACCAACCCAAAAAGGCCAATGTTAAATTTGCAACCTCAGGGTTGCAAACGGGCATGAACTTCATGACCCATACGGGTTTCAAACAGCAAATCATGGCCCAAAAAGAAGTAAGCCAAGTTTCTAGTGACTTGCGCATCCCCATTTGCAAACCATTTTGATTTTCAACCCAAAAAAGGTTTCAATAAAGGGTATGCAACCCCCCGGGGGATGCACAAGTTGCAAGGTGGGGTTGCATGTGTTTTCTTGGCCCATTTGGGCTACTCCCTCCCCAAATGGGTCATTTGAGGGGGGATTTGCGGTACCTAGGCACCCCTGGACAACATTTGAGTGCTTTCAACCCAAATTTGAGGATCTGGCATACTATGTAGGACTATTGGACCACAAAAATAAACTTTAAAATCAAACATTCTGCCTATTGGCAAAAGCTCTTGACACAAACCTTGTACACACACAACACACACCCATTGCATAGATTACTTTTTCTCAACCCAAAAGTGAGCAAAACTTTGGATTTTTTGGATTGAAAATTGCAATGAATACTAAATTGCCATTGAACTTTTTGGGTGTATGGGAACAGTGGCAAGCCCAAGCCCTCCCAGATTAAACATGGCTATGTTAAAGCACTTAATTAAAAGTTTACTTAACAAAGCTTTTGTGGAATCTAGGGATTTGGGTAGGCATTTGGAAAAGAAAACATTTGAAGCACCAATTAAATCCTCATGTAGAGTTACAATGGAGGAACAAGATGTTTCTTCAAAACTGGAACAAGATGTTCCATCAAAACTTGAATTGACTAAAGGTGATGGGTCACATTTCACATGTCATTGGACTGAGAAAGATTTGGCTTGACAAATACTAATGTGAATCAGGGGTTCCAGAACCACTGAAACCTACTCCTGTGAGATCCTTTGCTAGTAGGAAAGAAGCCAAGATTTATGTAAGAAATGGGCAGCCATGCATGGCTACGCATTGAAAATTTTCAATTCAAGGAAAGACAAATACTTTGATCTAGCATGTGACAAATTTTGGGTTTATGAAGGGCAATGTCTCACCAAAAGTCAAAGGCAAACTTTCACTAGGAAGTTTGGGCATCAATTCATGATACTTGCTAGTAGGAAAGTAGCAGATCCCACGGTCATCTCTCCATCAGAATGGACTACACAAGAATCAACCATCTGAAAGTCCTTCAGTGCATCCTCAACTGAGGAGAATCTCTGGTCAAGCATTGGACCTACTTAAGGAAGGAATGAAAGATGGGCTAAATATTTCTAAACTTAAAAGGAAATTGAGCAAGATTGATGGTGGATAATACATTGACAATAGAACAATCTATAACACTAAGCGTAATGTAAAGCAAGCAGAACTGGATGGGAAAGTTGTTATGGATGTTCTATTGGAAATGCTCCAGGAATCCCAGTGGGTTTCCAGGTCAAAATTTGGTGGAGAGGGTCACTTAGAGGCCCTTTTCTTGGATCATCCTGAGTCCATAAAAATTTTCAAAAAATTCCATCATATTGCATGGTTGGATTGTAACTAAAAATCAAATAGGTACAACATCCCTCTTTTGCATTTTGTAGGAATTACTCCCAACAAGAAGACTTTTAAAAAGGCTTTTGTTTTTATAAAGAAAGAAAGGTATGAGTTTTCCAGTTGGGCGTTGAATGCATTAAAGGAGTGGGCTTATGATCCTGAGAGGCTTCCAAAAGTCTTTTTGAAGGACCATGAAAGAGATCTTATTTTTGATATTAAACACAGTTTCCCTGAGTCATCCAGAAAGTTGTGCCCCTGGAAATTGTCTAAAAAAATTCAAGCAAACTTTAAAGTGCACTTCAGTAACTAAAATTAAGGATGGAAAAGTATTGTGACTCTTCAGGCCAAGTATGGGGCCTTTAAAATCAAGGGGGAGGCAGAAGTAAATGATGCAGAACTCAGAGTATGCCAATTTATTGCTTCTTATATTGATTTCTTCTGGGAGTGCTTACTTTGAAACTTGTATAAGGTTTTTCTTGAAAGACTGCAAGGATATACTCAATTATATTTAAAAGAATATTTTCCCTATCAAAGCAATTTTTGTGATGGCTTGGAATTGTGTCTACCCAGACTTTGGAAATAAAACAAAGTCTTGGGTAGCAGGGGCCCATTCTACTTTCAAACAATTACCTGTGCAATCTTTGAGGAAAATTTTGGATTTGTGGAAACACCTTGAAGGAACTATTCAAATTCAAATCCAATCAGTTCACGCAGCACTTAAAAAATATTGAATAAAGTTGGGAACAGGTCTTCCAACAGAGCTATTAACTTTGGGTTACAAATTTTCAATTGAGGCAATTAAACTCATTGGGGAACAATTTGAGAAGCTTAAGAGCAACCACAATGGCAAGGTGTGCTCCAAGTCATATTCAAAAACAATTGGCTTACCTTGTTCCCATATTTCAGGTGAAATACTAGCATCAAGAGGATCCATTGTGCCTGAGGATGTTCATCCTCAGTGGCAGTTAGACTATGACCCTTCCAATGAAGTAAGTGGGTTTTTTTGGAGGGTGCCCATTATTGGATTGAAAGATTAACAATTGGTTTGAAAAGTTAATTATTGGATTGAAAAATTGATGATTATTTTATTTTTTGACAGTGTGAAATAAATCCAGGGCTTGATGAAGAATTTCAAATGTTTGACAAGTGGAATTTCATGTATAGGGAACAACCTAAAGGATTTAGGTTGTAGATTCTTCAAGCCAATGCTTGATAATACATCCTCTTTGAAATCCAAGCCAAGGCTTCAGGCAAAGGTGTTGAGGTCAAGCCGTGGTCAAAAAAAATTCAAATCAACCCATTTTCACCTTTCAAAATTCAAACATGTTGAAAAAGTAATTAAGAGGGAAAAAAGGGTTAAAAGGGGACCCCAAAGACCAAAGAAATTAAGTCTTTTATTTTGAGTGAGGAATGTTCATCTTTAGGTTTTAATGAACTGATGGGAAAATTATTTCTGTAGTGCAAGGATGGCTCTACATCTGAATCTCATGGTTCAGATGACAAGACTGAAGAAACAGTTAAAAGGGGACCAAAAAGAACAAAGATGTTAAGTGTTTTATTTTGAGAAATTTTCATTTTTATGTTTTAATGAACCAATGGGAAAATTATTTCTGTAGTGCAAGGATGGCTCTTCATCTGTATTTCTTAGTTCAGTGGAAGAGACTGAAAGTTCATTGAGGTTGGTGCTGTTGGAATCAGATTAATTTTCAAAGGATGAAGCAGAAGAAACGGAGGAGTCAAACAAAAGCTCATCTTTGGTGAGTGTTGATTCCTTCAATGAGATTAGAAATTTGGCTAACTAATTTTTGATTTTAGTAATTGAATTACCTTAATCAAATACCTGAGAACTTACATAAGTTCTTGGGGAAGGTTTGCAATCCAGTTGGTGACAGAAATTGTAGATTTAGATTCATTGCTAAATCACTTGGGTATGATGATTATGGATGGTTTCAAGTAAGAAAAGAAATGATTGAAACATTTAGGAAAAATAAGATGTGCTATGCTAAGATCCTTTGTGGCATTAAAAATGTTGAAAAGATAGAAAAAAATACTTGATATTCATGACATCAATGAAAAGATTCCATCTTTGAAATGACTTTCAAATTTGGATATGGGTCAAATAATAGCAGATACTAATGGAAGACCAATATGTTTATTTTCATTGGATTCATGCTTTACTTATACTCCTATGAAAATGGGGGTAAAAAAAGCATCATACCCAATATTCATTTAATTTTTTAATAATAACCATTGGTTCCAGCTTGTACTTCAGGGAGATGTGATTCCAATCCCGTCCATATTTTCCAAACCATGTTCAATGATTTCCAAAAAAGCCTCTTGTTGGGTTGGTCAACTAAAAGATCAACTTTATTTGTATTCTAATTTATAGAAATCATTTTAATTTCATCATTTATGTTTGGGTTCTGATGCTAATCTGGTAATTCTATTAATATGAAGGTTTATCACATTTTGAACATCATCAAGTTGAGTGTTTTGACTTAAAATCATTATGATGAGTGTTTTGAATGAGATTTTATTGGTAAGTGAGTTCAACGTGTGTTGTGCTGACATCATAAGGAGTATTTTTACTTCTTGTGATGGGGTCAGCTTAACACAGGTTGAACTTGTTTTTTTTATTTTTTTTGCTTTAGGGGTTTCCAAGTTACTTGTCCTTTTTTTGTGTTATTACTTTAGGGCTTTTCAAGTTCCTTGTCTCTTTTTTTGGTTTTTTTACTTTAGGGCTTGTGAAGCTCCTTCTTTTTTTTTGCTGTTTTTACTTCAGGGCCTCTCAAGTTTAAATTGTATTTTTTGGCACTTTTACTTTAGGGCTTCTCCATAGAATCTTTATTTTTATTTTTATTTATTTATTTTTATTCATTTATTTTTATTTTTATTTATTTATATTTAATTTATTTTTATTCAGTTTATTTATTTTCGGCCTTGTTCTTATTCATATTTCTCAATTTTTTTTTTCTTCAATGTCTCTTCTTTTTTTCCACGCAAATGGGTTGTGAACAGCCGCTCACAACTCCAAATTGTGCTGTGAGTGGCTGTTTGCCACTGAGCCAGGTTTAAAATTTCTGTTCCTGACTGCAAAAGGTTGCAAGCAGCTGTTTGCAACCCAAAGTGGGTTTCACGTTGCACCATGGAATGCTTTTTAGGTTATGAAGGGGGGTCTTGAGGTTGCAAATTTAACATTGGCAGCACAAAAAATATATCCTGACCATGGTTGAAAACTTCTTGGGCTATCTGTGCAGAGTAGTCTGCATGGCCATTTTGAGCATAAAGGTTTAGCTTTGTGTTGTTTTGTGTCAGCCTCCTGAATGCCAAGACCCTTTCTATCCTTTAGCTACCAGAGGTGATAGAATAAATAATAAATATATTATTCAATAAATGCAGCAAAAATCTGTAAAATATTTGGATAAAGCTTATTGCAAGGTTAATTGGTTTGGATATGGTTTATTGTTATAAATCAATATAGATAAATTGATTATTAAATATTTTTATAGAGGGGCCACAATTATATTGGGGATCTTTAACACCTCTCTTCAGGGAACTCAGTATTAAAACACGTAGGTCTGGTTACTTTGGGACCTTTAGTTTAAAGGATATTTTGCCCAAATATGTATATAAAATACACGGTGGAGTGGCAGGGCTTTGTAACCAAGCTTCCACGACAGAGAAAGGATAATAAGACTCACTGGTATATTATTAAATCCTTTGAGTACCTGTTTGGGACGTGCACTGTGGGTTAAACCTGCATACTGGGGTTATAAGGTTGTTCAGCAGTTTAAATTGGTAAAAGAGGGTTGATGACAGATATTATTAATGAGACTAAAGCCATAAATCACTTACTTATCTCTTATAAGTATTTGATTACCTTGGAACAGTGTCTGGATGTAAATATAACTGGGTCTCTGGGTATCAATATCCTTAAAAGAGCTCTTTATTTATAGCTTTTGGAGTCCCAATATTGTTGTTCTGAGGGGTACAGGGGCTCAAAAGGACGGACACTGAGGCTAGAAGGGTGACCAGTGGTAACCTGTCACGTTTTCTTGGTTCTGTAACACGGGAAGCATCTAATTCCACATGGTATGGGAATTATTCTACTTTAAAATTAATGTTTGGACATGTGAATAACACTAATCTGTCCTTTTATTTATTATTTGATTAATTATCCTTAGTAAATGTTCCCAGTAGGCTAATAATTGTTTTAATAGAAATTCCTACGGATATTCTGATTTCAGGTGAGTTCTCATTATGTATTAAATAATTGGAGTAAATTCATGATATTGATTTTACTCCTTATTTTCAAAATTCAGTTTATTTAATAAAATAATTACTTAAAAATGTAATTCATTGGTATTCATGTGATATTTTCAAACCATAAGTTTTCTCAGTATTTCACAAAAATATTGATGTCTAGAAATTCTCATAATAGTATATTAAAGTATTTTAATATATTTTTAGAAGTAGTCATTATATTATTTTTGACATTTTTGGTACTTTTAATTATATTTAATAAAAAATACATATAAAGTTTATTTAAGTATTTTTATATACTTTCATGTATTTTTAGACTATCTATTATCCACAGGAACATTTATTAAATATGTAGAATGTTCCCATGTAGGTTGTAGTATGTTTACGTGGTACCTAGGTTCCTCAGGCTGCCTGTCACTTTGTCAACCTGTAGTCCCGCAGCTGCATACTTTTCAGAGGCCCAGGGCTGCTTACACGGCTTTGACAGGGTGAAAGTGCTGTAGCCCAGCCGCACGTGGTTGTATTGGTTTCCTTATAAATTTCCTTTGTGAAATAATCATGAAAATAAAAAAACCTCCTTCTGAGAAGAAAATTTAATTTTTGGATGGAGTGTAAATAACTCTGTATCATGAGTAAACACAGTTGAAAAACAGCAAAAACATCTATTTCACAAGGATCATTAAAATATTTTTAAATTTTTCAACAAATTTTACATGAAGTACAAAATTAAACCATCAAAAGGAAAAAATTGATTTCTTTGAATAATTACTGAAATTTACAGTGGAAGATTCAAATACCTTACAAAAAAAATAGCGGCTGCATGCGGGAATTTTGAAAGAACACATTTCTGTCTGTAACTCCTAAAATATACACAACACCTCAATTCTGACCAAATTTTAGGTTTGAAACCTATATGTGACAATACATGTGAGATGTTTAATTGGCCAAAAAGTTCAATAGTGGTTCCATGTTATTTTGGTCTTTCTTTTCTTTACTTATTTAAAAATATAAGGAGTTGGATTTAAAGGGTGGGGTCAGCGAGTAAACCTACCTATTTTTGGGTGGAGAATCCATTTCTGCAATAATTTGTATGGTTTTCCTACTCTTTCTTAGGTTAATTATATTATTATTTTTTTTATTTTATTTCTGTTACTTTTGCAGCTTGCTCTGCAATAGTAGCAAGCTGAAATTTCGGAAGCATAGAGATATTGGAAGTTTTTTAGTAGGGCAGAGCAGTTGGTGATGTTGGAGACTGGTTCCCATGAGTTTCTTTCATATTCATATAATAAACCTTTCCATTTGACTAAGTAGAAGATTTTGCCATGCCAAATCTTTGAGTCCAATATTTTTGAGGCTTCCTATTCCTCTTGGCCATTTATCTCAACTATTTTTGGGGGTGGTTGATTAATAGGAGAGTTTGATTTTTTGGGTTTTTTTTTTGAAGGGACAACTGGAAAACTGGGTGGATGGAGGTCCCTTGATCAGGGAGTTGAAGTTTGAAAGAATGCAATCCTATTTTTTCAATAATGAGAAAAGGGCCAAAAAAAGATCAGAGATCTTTTTGGAAAGACTTTGAGTAGTGATATTCTGTGCAGATAACCATAATTTATTGACAGGAGTTAAAACTTTTGGAACATCTCTTCTTTGAATTTAAGTTTAGTAATCATACATATCCATAGAGTTTTGTAATTCTTTCTTTAGTTAAATATTATTTTTCTGCATCTGTTCCAAGTAATGAATGGCAGGCTTGCTTTCAAAAATATGCAAGAAGTCAAGACTGGGATTTCTTCCATGAAGTTTAAATAAATGAGATTGATGGTTGGAAGAGTGAAAAATTTTTTTGCAGGAGAATTCTTCCAAAGAGAGCCAAAAATCCCAGTTGTCCTGGTGATGGCTGATGTACATTCAAAGTTATTTGTGTATTTATTGATAGAGTCCTTCATAATTAATATCTTTTTTCAGGTGGTAATCTGTGGAGAGATTCCTTTTGATGTTTAACTTTTCACAAAGTGTTTTACAGAAAGAAGAAATATCAAGGAGCCTAGGTAACTTTTTATTTAATCCTGCAACCCATTCTGGTAAAATATGCCTTGAGGAAAAGGTTAAATAATTCCACTGCATTTAGTATACCAGTTTTTTTGATGAAGAGGGGTACTTCATGGAAAAATTCAACAAAAAAAGGATAATGTGGTAGACCAAACCTGTCCTATAGCAACCAGACTCACCTTCATAGTATAACAACAGCTCAAACCCTCAAATAAACCTTAGAAATGGAATCTACATCCAAAATAACCTATAGAAACTCAGCCAAAGTACCACCCTACCTCTCATGGATTAGAAAATACATCCCAAGAAACCTTCAACCGTGGCAAACTCATACCCAACCAAGTTTCACATTCCTGTGGAAGCCATAAGGAATACCTTGAAAACACTCAAGTACTTACCAGTTGCAGCTTACCCTCAACAACAGGACCATACACCAACCCATTCACCTCGTCCAGAATACTTAAGTACAGATATAGGAGGCAGTGCAACAAGTCAGATCCAGTCACCTCATCCCAAATACAGCAATTCTGGCACAGGAGGCAGTGCAACAAATCAGATCCTTTCACCTCATCAGCATACAGAAGTATAGATCCAGGATGCAGTGTAATCAGTCCAGATCCAGTCACCTCATCAGCATACAGCAATACAGATATAGGAGGTAGTGCAATCAGTCTAGATCCAGTAACTTAACCCAGAAATTTGAAATACAGATACATGAGGCAGTTCAATCAGCCAGATACAGTCACCTCAGCCAGAATATAGCAATACAGATACAGGAGGCAGTGCAGAATGTCAGATATGGTCACCTGAACCAAAAAAACATGCAAATACACATACAAGAGGCTGTGCAGAAGTATACAGCAGCAATATATGCAGGAGGAAGTCAAACCAGTCTCAAAAAGAACCCAAAAAACATGCAGCAAATATACATACAAGAGGCTGTGCAGAAGTAATACAGGAAAAATATACATACCTGATTCTGTGCAGAATCATACAGGAGCAATATATTCACAAGGAAGTCAAACCAGTCTCAAGCAGAGCCAAAAAAACCACCTGTATTGCACAGAAATACATGTAGGTAGAATCAATTAGCACTGAAAAACTACCAGTAAAGCATAGAAATATATCTTATCTGCACTAAACAGAAATTCATGCAAGGCTGTGCATGCATGAAACCCTTGTACAAGCTTTTTCCAAAAAGCAGAAATGCCTCATGTAACTTCACAAGCTTTTTCCAAACAGCAGAAATGCCTCATGTAACTGTGTCTCACTGTTCCTCACCAGAACAGGGAGAACCCTCAGGGGAAGCCTTGAGCACCCCCCAAGGCATGATTTGTCTATTCAAGGAGGGCCTCTCTGCCCTATCCAAGTTGTATCATACAATTCATCTCATGCCATCTGACCTATCAGGCCCTCTTGGCCCATCCATCTGTGGTACCTACCCAGATAAATATTATTAGTGAGCCAATTGTAAAGAAACAAGAAATCAGAGACCAATTTATTACCCATCTTTTAACCAATTAAACCAACCAACAGGTGCTTGAATAAGGTTTATTCTTTGACCTAAATATTTAGCACCAAATTAAAGAAGAACCACCCGTCAATAAATAAATAACCCTTACAAAGAAAGAGAGCACAACCAAAAGCAACCAACAACTTTTCCCCTACCCATCCCCCTGTATGTAAACCCATGCTTGGGTCCTCTCCTGAACCATCCCTTTGATAAACCCTTGAACCCTTTAATATTGGGATATTGGTTAAGATAAAATATATCTGATCAACCACTAACCAATAATCCAATAAATCTGTTCCATTCTTCAACAAATCCTACCAATAACAGTTAATAATTAATCTAGGTCTGATCTGGGACCTATTTTAATTTTCAAAGAAACCAGCCATTTTTTAAAAAAATTATTGCACAGACTTACTATATTACTAGAAGGGCAGGAAATTCAAAACCAATCTTAGTTTTACTAATACTCTAAAGGAGTAGAAGTAATACTAAAATCCCCTTCAAGGACTTCCAGCAAGCAATTTTCTATATTATTCTTATAATCCCACAGGAGTCTCTGCAATGGAATCAAATCCTATTGAAGGAGGAAGTTTAGAAATGAATTCCATTTATATTGGATTCCGAGAGACATCAGGGATTGGAAGAGTTTTTAGTAGACCTAGTTTATTTCCATGCCTAGATATATTCCTGTTACAGAGGCAGCTTGATGAAAAAAAGTTCTTAACATCTTCTGAAATCCCTTCCTAGGAGATAAATCTTTTGGTAATTTTGAGGGTCTTCTGTTGAACTGGATGACCTGCAGAAGGGCATTCATGGCATTGATGAAGTAGTTTAAACTTGAAGTGATTAGCCTGGTCAGGTAAGACCACTTTATCCTTGAAAAGGAGTAAGCCACTGATTAAACCAAAAGATTGGTCAGTTACTTCTTCCCTCTTATTGAAAATTTTAGCAATATCTCAAAGAAACTGGTCAGTTTGTTGAATATCATTAAATTCACTCACTTTATCCTCAAGAGTTAAAAAAGAAAGAAAAAAGAGCTTTGAAGCTTCATCTTCATTCTGTTTCAGGAGTTCTTGACATTCATCAGGATCCTTTTCAAAGGTTGTCAGCTTGCTACTTAATACAGAGCAACCTGTAAAAGTATACAAAAAAATGAAAATAAAAAATAAGTTAATTTAACAAGAAGGAGTAGGAAATCCATTAATATTATTTCATAAATGGATTCCCCAACCAAAATTAGGTAGGGTTACTCACGGACCCCACCCTTGAAATATTACTCCTTCACATTTTAAACAATTAAATAAGAAATTACCAAAATCCCATGCAACCACTTTGGCACCCTTTTTGCCAGTTTAATATCCGCGTGTATTGTCACACATTGAATTCACACCTAAAATTCATTCAGAATTGAGGTGTGGTGTATATTTTAGGAGTTACACTCAAAATTGTGTTTTGTCACAATTCCAGCACGCAGCCCCGCATCCCTACATACAGTCTGCGCGCCTCTAAGTACACTACACTTGCATAAGCTGTCCAGACATGCATGAATCTTTTAAATATGTCAAGAACCCCGCATGCAAAGCACTCCCATGCAGCTGATCATCAACTCCCCCATACCAGGACTACCAGACAACCAAAATGAGGGAAGGTAAAGCTTGTAATAGCTACAACACACCTGGATCATCGTTGCATATTTAATGACGTGAAATATGCATATTAGATGATCCAAAAACACAAGTTATCAAATAAAATAATGGAAAAGAAATTTTCCATATATTTTTAATTAAAATAAAAGTATTAGAGATCATCACAACAGGAACTGATCCAGAACTTTGATGACCACAAAACATGTCAAGGAGTAGTCATAAAAATTATTAAAAACTATTGATGTCATCAGCAGATGATTGAAATTCAATAAATATTCAATTATCATCAAATTAGTCAAAACATATTAGTAAAACTAAATGATAAGTGCAGGATCAGTAAAATGAAAGATCAATATATTAACAGATCCTGCAACTAAAATAGTACAGAAGTCCAGCAGATCTTTGAACAGCTGATTGACAGCACCAATTTAATGTGCAAAAAATTCCCCGGCTGGCTTGCTAGCCTCAAACCATAAGCTTAACCCTCTCTACATGCTATGAGAAGCTCATTTTCACCCCAAAAAGTTATTTATACAGAACTTCTTTTGGCTTATTGTTCACCAGTTACCTAGAAATTTATGAATTATTATCCACACACCTTTCCATCTGTTATCAAGTGCTCAAAAGAGTTAAGCAAGTGATTTATGGGCCTGTCTGATTTATATTAGAATTATTTCTGAAAATATTATTGATTCATTGAAGTTTAGTCAGCAATCAACCCCACCTTTAAAACCCTTCATCTGAATCTGAAGGCTTTTTGTGGAATTATTTCTTGAAGTAATTTGTTTTCCTTCCTGCCTTGGTCTGTGTGCTGTTTTTCCCAGCCATACCAGTGGATAAGTCCTCAAAAAGCACTCTCCATTATTTACCAAGGTTTTATACTGTCCAAAGTGACCCCTTGAAGAGAGGTTTTTTTCTGTAAAGATCCCCAGTACTATAATACTGTGGCCCCTCTTTTATAACATATTGAAAAACCTTTTTAACAAACCATTATAAAATTTGCAATTGCTCCTAAAATATCCACTCTAGAGCATTTTATGTTTTTATTCTTGGAATTATTACTATTATAAATATTCCAACACCGCCATCACTTTCTGTAGCTAAAGGACTGCAAGTTTCATGGTATCAGGAAGCTGACAAAGGTGTTCCCCAAACTGAGTACACATTTTCCAACTTTGACAGGATATCTGGTATTGTTGAAAATTTTCTAGGACTGTAAGTTGTCTTGAAGCTGAATTCAGAAAGGAATTCTTTCTGAAAAGCTTGCATTTTGATAAGAAATTTGGAAGAGATGGAATATTTCATAGAAGATTAATTGGTTGGAACTCCTAATTTTAAGTAATTCTTAACAGGTTAGTACATCATTGATGAAAATCAAATACAATTTCAAGGATTTATTTATCATTAGATTCATAGTTGAGTAAAGATCTGGTCATTTTCCTGCTTTTAAAAGCTGTGTGTAAATTTTTTCAATCAACATTTACATTTTGCAGTAAAGGAACCAGGGCATAATCACTGGAATCAGTTTCAATATATTTTCTCAGAGAGTGATAAAAATGGAAAAGTACTGGGGCTAGCTTGAAATCTTGTTTGATGTTTTTAAATTGGTGAAAGGCTTCAGGAGTGAGAGAAAAGTGTGAATTGTTTCCAGAAATAGAAGTGAGATGGGAAATTCTCTTTGGAGTGGTTTTTGATGAACCTGAAATAGAATTTAGCAAAAACAAGGAAATAATGCAAAGCTCTTCTGTTTTGAGGAGCAGGCCAAGAAAGGATTGTGTCCAATGTAGCAGTGTCCATAAAGATACCATTCCCTGAGACCCCATAATTGAGATAGTCCACAGAAGGTGCATTGGAATTGCGTTTGGAGGCCTTTGCAGAGATATTTTTCTTCCTGAGTCTGGTTAGCACTTCAAACACATGGCTAATTTGTTCCTGTAGTTAATTGGAGAAACAAAGAATCTTTTCAATGGAAACAACCAAATATCACGACAAAAAAATTAGTGGCACATGCTAGCAAGTGCCATCAAGGAAGCTCTGGTTGAAGCTCTGTCCAATCTTTTGTTGAAGGTATTTTCATTCTCTAACATATTTTTGGTTCACAGTGACTGTGCACAATGTAGAGTGACAGTGCACAATGCAGAGTGACTGTGCACAATGCAGAGTGACTGTGAACAATGCAGGGTGACTGTGCACAATGCAGAGTGACTGTGCACAATGCAGGGTGACTGTGCACAATGCAGAGTGACTGTGCACAATGCACAGTGATTGTGTGCAATGAACAGCAACTGTGCACAATGCACAGCCACCATGCAAAATGCACATGCAACTGGGCAAAATGCACAGCCACCATGCAAAATGCACATGCAACTGGGCAAAATGCACAGCAACTGTGCACAATGCACAGCAACTGTGCACAATGCACAGCAACTGTGCACAATGCACAGCAACTGTGCACAATGCACAGCAACTGTGCACAATGCACAGCAACTGTGCACAATTCCCAGCAACTGTGCACAATGCCCAGCAACTGTGCAAAATGCACAGCAACTGTGCAAAAGGCACAGCGACTGTGCAAAATGCACAGAAACTATGCAAAATGCACAGCAACTATGCAAAATGCACAGCAACTATGCAAAATTCACAGCCACTGTGCACAATGCACAGCAACAGTGCACAATGCATAGCAACAGTGCACAATGCACAGCAACTGTGCACAATACATAGCAACTGCGCACAATGCACAGCAACTGTGCATTTGAGCTTGGATAAATATGGTGCACAGTCACTGTGCATTGTGCATTGGAGCTTGGATAAATATTTTGCACATTTTCTGTGCATTGTGCAGAGTTGTGCATTGTGCACAGTTGCTGTGCATTGTACAAAGTTGCTATGCATTGTAAAAACTTGCTGTGCATTGTGCACAGTTGCTCTGAATTTTGCAAAGTTGCTATGCATTGTGAACAGTTGCTGTGCATCATGCACAGTTGCTGTGTGTTGTGCACAGTTGCTATGCATTTTTCACAGTTTCTGTGCATTGTGCATAGTTTCTGTGTATTGTGAACAGTTCCTGTGCATTGTGAACAGTTGCTGTGCATTGCGCACAGTTGCTGTGCATTGCGCACAGTGACTGTGCATTGCGCACAGTGACTGTGCATTGTGCACAGTCACTATGCATTGTTTGTAGTCACTGTGCATTTTGCACAGTCACTATGCATTGTTTGTAGTCACTGTGCATTGTGCACAGTCACTATGCATTGTGCACAGTCACCGTGCATTGTGCACAGTCACTATGCATTGTGCACAGTCAGTGACTGTGCATTGGAGTGTTCATAAATTGTGACCTGAGCTTGGTAGGAGCTTGACCTGAGCTTGGCCATACATTGGGCAAGAGCTCTTTGATGGCACTTCCTAGCAAGTGACATGCAGATTTCTGTGGTGTATATTGTGAGGAGACCAGAAAGGATATAATTATCATTAATGCAATTCTGGAAAGAAGCTGGGGCAATAGTCAGGCCAAATGACATAACCAAGTATTCATAGCTTCCAAATCAAGATCAAAATGCTTGAGATGCTTGTCTCCTTCCTTGGTTGGCATAATCTTTCAAGCATTTATGAGGTTGATTTTGGTAAAGATATAAGAACCTGAAAAAAAATTCAGTGATAAAGCCATTTCAGGTAGGGGAGAAAGTTTCTTCCTGGTGACAGAGTCAATTTTTCAGAAAAATATACTTTTTCTTGACAAAAGGAAGGTGCTCCAGTGCTTGAAGTGCTAGAATTGATGTTACCTTCATCTAGATTATCTTCTATGTAGGCTTGTAGGGTTGAATTTTTACTTTGAGGTGGCAAGTAGATTGGCAAAACTGGAGGTACCACGCCTTCCACTTTAATATGGTGATTGTAGGCATGGTGAAGAGGTAGTTCAGCTGCTTCAACCTTAAATAAAAAACTAGAAAAGATTGGTAATCAGCAGGAAATTTTCCAACAGACTTCATAATTCTTCAGGTTCTTCATCAATATCAATCCAATCCAAGTAATTTGAAGTATATTTATGATTATTAATAGAAATTTTAGAAGAGGTAACAAATTGCATGATATGTAAGGATGAATCCCTAGATCCTTGATCCAAAGAAATGATCAGGGGATCAGTGAATATACAAGAAAAATGGGATATTTTTGAGCTCAAAGGTAAATTTATTCTGCTTTGAGGGAGATTCAAAGGTTATGAAGGAAGGAGAGTTGCATCGGGCTGAAGTTCCAAAGGCAGAGTTGAAGGAATACCAGTTGTAGGCAGGTTGGCCAGTTTGAGTTCAACAGGGTTGGAGGAAATTTTGGTTGTTATTTGGCATCTTGTGGTGATCAGATCCATCTTTCAGTTCACCTCTGGGTTCCAGAGATAAATTAAGTGCATTCCAAGAATGATGTCTTCAGATAATGGGGTATTGAATGGAATTAATTCCAATTCAAAGCTAGGAAAGGAAGGAAGTGAGACCAACCAGTATAAGTTGTGGGTAATCATTTTAGAAGGTTACTTTTTGGTATTGAAATTGAAAGTATGAATAGTTTTTTTTGAAAGGAACAGGCTGCAATGAAAAATTTAGAAAAACATTATTAGCCATTAAATATTGAGTTGCGCCTGAATCAATCAAAATTCTATAACTCAAGTCCTGATGGAAGAGAATGAAATTTCAGCCTTCAGAAAGATGTTCAGACTAATATTTTTGAATTTTCTGTACCCCAAAATGAATACGGTGATAGTCCTCAAGTAAAAAATAAATATCACCTGATTTTTTTTTTACCTTGTGAGTAATATTTGCAGAACTGGGAGTAGAGGAGGAATTGATGGCAGGTTCCTTTTTAAAGTTTTCTGTATTATTCTTCCCACCACAATACATATTTAATCCTTCCTTCTCTCTTCTTGCCTTTTAACCAGCCTTGATCTTGCTGTAAGCACCTGATTCCAAGGTATTTTTGGTACTTGAAGCTGGTTTCTTTGCAGACTTTTCCTTCTTCTTAAATTTGAATTTGCCGTTATCAGTTTTATTTGAGTTAGCTTGAGATTTTAGGAAACTGTGAGGTTTAGAGGAGTTGTTATGGGAGGACTTATCCTTGATGCTTTCATGATACCAGCTTTTTTAGCCTGAAACTATTTCCATAAGTTCCAAAGATTTTCTTGAGGGCCATAATACCCTGCAAGTTGGTCTAGGATTCAAGAAGTGAGAATTTTAAACAAATGGAAGTAGAATTCTCTATCACCCCATCCACAGACCTTGATTTTAAGGGATCAAAATTCTGTGATGTGGTTGGAATTGTATCCAGAGTACTTCATCATCAAATTCACAAGTTATTTTTGGCTTTGGAAACCTATAGTCTGTTTCCAAAAAGGGTATGAAGCCTCTCTTTAAAGTGATACCAAGAGTTTGGGAGGAAAGAACACTTCTGATTGGAGAGGTGAGCCAGGTATGGTTGAATCCAACAACTTGAATTTCCAGAGATTTAGGATATTGCAAATAGCATTTTACTTTTATCAATTTTGAAGGTTCCTTCACTTTTTTCAAAGATGAGTTCACAAGCTTGGAGAAAAGGTCTGAGCTTGGTAGGGTTATTGCCTTCAAACCTATCAGTATTATTTGTCAAAGGAGTTTCAAAGTTACCAGAGTGGTCACTACTTGCGCTTGGAGGTTGTAAAATTTTTGCAACATCTGAATTCATGGTTTGGAGAAGGGCTAGGAAGGTTGAGTTCACAGCAGGTGGTTGAGGTTGAGGTTGACTTTGGGGGGCAGTAATTACAGTAGAAGCTGAAGGCTGAGGAGCTTCTTCATGGGGTTCAACAGTAGGAGAATTGTGATTAATAATTATCCTGTAGTCAAAGCCTCATTCTTCACTCTCTTCCTTTTCCATGCTTTCAGGAATAGGAATCATGCTCTGATAATAAGGTGGGGAATCTATTACATAGCCTCCTGGGGGATATTGAATAGTTGTAAAATTTTCAAAAGGTCTGAAAAGATGAGAAGCTGGGGAAAGAGAGGCTCTAGGAGGAGCCAGAGCAAGGATACCAATATCAACGGTATTTGAGGTTTCTGGAATTGGAAGGTTGAAAAAGGTCCTCCCGCATCCAAAATATTGAAGAATTGATTTATCCCAATCAGGAATTTTGATAAAGGAACCTCTTAATCTTGCTTCTCTCTTTATCTACAAACTGGTGATGATGGAATTTTGTGCACATTAGGATGGCATGGTTTCAAATTATTTCAATAGAAAAGGACCTATAGAGGAGTTGAAGAAAGGGATTTCTGGAGTTTGAGAGTGCCTTAAAAGGTTGAAGAACCAAAAAGTTTTGTGAAAAATTTTTTAATTAATTTCAAAGCTTTTCAAACTTGGTGAATAGACTCAAAGCAGGTCAAAGAAGGTTTGAATAAATCAAAGTAAGTCAAAGCACATCAAAGCTTGTCAAAGTGCATCAAATCTGTTTGAATGGTATTGAATTTCATCAAACCTTGTCAAAGGGTTCCAAAGATTCCCAAATTTTCTCACATTCATGTCAGATTTTTCCCCAAAAAATTCAATAGAGTATTTCTTGTTCTTGTTTCTTGCTTCTCCTCCCTTTGTGTCACCAGTTGATCAAAGGAATTTTGGATATTGAGCTGGAAAGTGAGTCAGTGAAATAAAAAGAAAATTTACTTTAGAGAAAAATAAAATTTAAAATGCCTAGGATATTAGGTAAAACACTTTTTTCAACATAAATTTGTACAGTTGTGTACCTTAAATTGGTCAAACCAGCTGGATTGGTGCCAGAAGTTCTTGCTGATCTTTTAGGGTTTATAAGATCATGCCTAATTACTGAAGCTTCAATCTTCCATAAATTTTTTATGATTAGGGCGTATAAGAGTTAGAAAACCTGCCATTAGAAACCCGCCATATTTTCTTTTAGCCAAACCTGCTATTTCAATGGGGGGTTTCTGAAACACACATACCCCTGAGTGTTTTATTTTAATATGGAGGGTTTCATAAAAATTGTGTGTTTCAAAAATGAAACCTGCCATTTATGAATCACTATTGGTAAGCACACAAAAAACCCCATCCAAAACTCAACACATCAATGAAATCATATTGCTGGATCTTCAAAGGTCAGATGCTGAAATATCTCACAAGGTCACATTGATTGCACAGACTTATCATTCTCTGCGCCTTTCTCAACTTAAAATATCCTTCAAATCAGGAATCCAAACCCTGCTCCAAAAGAAAATCAAGCCCAAAAGAAGAAAATATACTATAGGTTGAATCAAGTGATAATTTTCTAGAAAAATCTATCATCCCAAAATCAGCTTCATCAAAATAAAACCTTCATCTATAATTGTAAAAAGAGGAAGGTCATGCAAATCAAAATCTACCAATGTTGTGCATCTTGTCAAAGACCAACACAATGAGTGACTGAATGAAGATAAATGAATAAAATCTGGGAAAAAAAGCAATTCACAGACTTGTATCTTGTCTTATCACATTACTTTTACCCCCTATCTAACTGCTAAGATGTGCCCCTGCTCATTTCCAGACAAGCCTGCTGCACCAAAAAATGGTGCACCTTTCTCCAAGAAACTGAAAACAGAATCTCAACGGACTCCGGCTTCCACCACTGATGAATCCCTGCCTAAGGATTTTTGGTTTCCTGGTAAAAAAAGTACTGGCCCATCTGCTCCAGGTTTTAAAGATGTTTCAATCAAAAGGATGAATCTTTTGATTGATTTTTTTGCATTTACCTGCAGGTAGCAAATGATATTCTTTGGGGTGTAGACACAAAGATGGAAATTTGAAAGAAGAATGTCATCATGGTTTCAGTTAAATGAGGAAGTGAAGGTTAACTAATTAACCTACTCCATCAGATATTTTGGATAATATTTAACATTTTTAAGCTCTAACCTCACAAAATCACAAATAATTATGCCACCAACTGTACAGAAATATTATAATTACTCCATTTTAAATATAAAAAATCCACCTCTCTTCCATGAGTTACCCCTTCCACAACCTTCAAGCAAAGTTAATGAAGATAAATTCAACCTTATGATCCATCAAATCTTCCCTAATTCAGGTAAATTTGAAACTCCAATGCAAAGGAAGCTAAAAAAATAACATAATGTAAAAATTTTAATTTCTGTGTAAAACCATTCTCAATTTGTTCACAAGAATAATAATTATCAGCAGTTGTCTTTGAACCAGTTGGACATCAATAAATCTCATACCAATGAACACATTCAACAACTCAACTATGAAAATGGTTATTATTCACCAAAAACTGTTTCTCTGGAGCTTGAAGGGTCATGAAAAGACCACAATCAAGATTATTTTGTTCAATTTTACCTCATTCAGATCACCACTTGGGGGAGCAATCCAATTTCTTTTAAATATTAAGAGGATCTAGGAAAAATACAGAAGAAAAATTTAACCATAATTTGGCCTAGAGATGGCATGAATCTCCTAAATTGGAACCTCAAAAATCAGGGGCCACAAGAATTTTTCAACACTTCAAAGCAGTTCTTTTCAATTTTGAAAAATTTCCCTGTGATTTTAAAATGGAAATTTTTTATTTCCCCAGCAAATGCCACCAAGTGATTTTCTAAATGTTTTTAAGTTTGTAGTAATAAATCAATCACCTCTTGATCAGCAACTCATAACTAATATCAGGCTCATACACTCCAATTTTGCTTTGAAATAAGTTGGTGATAACCAATACACCCAGAATCATATTTTAAACCAAACCAGGGGAATATGCACATTTATATTTAATGGAAATATCCACAAGAATATTTCAAGTTTAAATAATACAGTAAAAAACCATTCAGAATTTTTGGAAATTGTACACTTGTGACACAGAGAATTAAGTTCAGAATAAGAATAGAAATATTCCCAATGCTTCTATCACAAGGGCTTCTGGAATTTAAAAGGTGCTTGGCACGTGAGGAATCTACTCATAGGAGGCTTAGGGGAAGATTGGCTGAGGGATCTCTGAGCAGAGCAGATTAAGGGATAAGAGTGCTTGGGTGAAACTTTATGGGATGTATTTCCTTGTAAGGAGTAGTAAAATTGTTGAAATAAAAAAAATGTAGTGGTTTTTGGTAGTTGTTCTAAAGAAACTACATTGCCAACCACCTTGGAGGTATCCCAATTGGGATAAATTTTGGTAGTTGCAATTGGTTGCCTCCGTGCAACTGTTGTATCTGCAAGTTATCCCCATTGGGATAAATTGGAGTAATTTTGTGGGTGTCAGCTTGCTACTATGTACAGAGTAACCTGTCATAGCAACACAAAACTATAAAAATATTAATATCTCAATTAACAAAAGAAGGAGTGAGAAATCTATAAATATTATTAAAGAAATAGATTCCTCACCCAAAATTAGGTAGGGTCACTCACTGACCCCACCCTTGAAATCCAAGTCCTTACATTTTTAAAATAATTAAAAAGAAAAGTACTAAAAATTACAACACCAGTATGGCACCTTTTGGCCATTCTAAAATTTCACACGTATTGTCACGTATAGGGTTTACACCTAAAATTTACTCAGAATTGAGGTGTTGTGTATATTTTAGGAGTTACATGCGGAAATGTGTTATGTCACAATTCCCGCGCGCAGCCCCGCATCATTACATATCCCTACGTACTCATAGTAGCAGTTTCCTGCGTACTATAGACCCTTGCGCAGCCAATTCTGCCACGCACGCAGCGGATCCTACCCTGCCTGCATCTGAACTGACTGATCCCCGCGTCTGGATCCGTTGTGACTAATCTGACAACCAGGTACCGCTCAAAAGAGCTACAACCTAATTAGCGTTGCCTGGCATATGTAACAAGTTGACATATGCATTATTAATAATCTAAAAAGATCAAAACTTAATTAAAATTAAGTTTAGAACATTTTTTAATATTAAATTAAAGATCAAGGATTACCACGTAAATCATTGACTCTAATCTTTGAAGACCACGAAACACTACAAGAAGTGTTCATAAAAATTATTAAAAATTTTCTACCTAATCAGAAGATGATGGAAAATCAGTAAACGTCCACATCTGATCACTTTGAAGCAATGATTATAGTACAAATGAAGGATGAGTGCAGAATGATCAATTTTAAGCCATAATAGATTAACAGATCCTGTGGCTAAAATAGTACAGAAATCCAGAAGATCTAAGGTCAGCTGATTAAAAGCACCAAGTGGACGTGCTAATCTTGCTCTGACTGGCTTGCCAGCCTCAGCCCATCAGCAGAACCCTCTCTACGCGCCCTGAGAAGCTCAAAATCACCCCAAAAAGGTATTTATACAGACCTCTTTTGGATCCATTATTCCATCATCAGTTTATCAGGAATTATTATTATCAATCAGAAACCGTGTCATTGTTAGTCAAGTGCTTATGAAGAGTCTAAGAAAGTGATTTATGACCAAGTCTGTAGTATTATTATTTATTTCTTAAAACCAATCAACCCTTGAAGTTTAGTCAGGCAATCCACCCCATCTGCTTTGAAACCCTTCCTATTATTGAAGGATTTTCGTGATAAAGTGCTCAGAGTGATTTTTTCCCTTCCTGTCTAGGCCAGTGTGCTGTTATGCCCGGCCGTTAGTGGAATAAGCACTTTCTAAGGCACCGATCTTCATTCCAAGGTTCTTAAACTTCCTAAGGAGGCCCCTTGAAGAGAGGTTGCTTTGTCTGTAAAGACCCCCAGTATTATAATACTGTGGCCCCTCTTTTATATACATATTAAAAAACTTTTATTACCAAACCAATTAAACCTTGCAACTGCTCTTATTATATTATTTATTTGAGCCTCTAAGCGTTTATTGTTGGAATAATAATAATTATTATTATTATTCCAGTATTTTTATCACTCTCTGTAGCTAAAGGACTGCAGGTTTCCTGGTATCAGAGAGCCAAAAGTGGGAAAGAAACCCATGCAACTACAGTCCAATGCTCCTCCACCTCTGAAATGGAGGTTTGCACCTTCTTGTGACAATCCTCAATCAAACCATCCAGGAAGCCAGGTCCCTCACCAATCAAAGAACAATTGGATGCTAGCAAGAACAAACCAAAAAATTTTATGGGTTCAAGACCACCCAGCAAACAAATGACCACTGGACCAACTTCAAGACAGCCGGCCAGCCAGCCAAGCCAAGAACAGAAAGCCATGACCAGCCAGCCAAGACAAGACCATTCCAGCCATTCCAGAAAAGCCAGCCAGCCCAGAAAAGCCAGCCAAGCCAAGAACAGCAAGCCACAGCCAGCTAGCCAGCCAGCAAGCCAACCAACCAGTAATTCAGCCAGCAAGACAGTCAGCCATCCAGAAAGACAGGAGGCCAGAATGTCATCCAGTCAGCCAGCCAAGTAGTCGGATAGCCAGCCAGACAACTATCCATCTAGTAAGCCAGTCAGCCATCCAGACATCCAGCCAGTTATCCAGACATCCCAATAGCCAGAAAGCAAGCTGGGACCAGAAAAGTCAACCAAGAACAGACCAGCCAGCCGGAAACAGACCAGTCAGCCAGCCAAAACCAGCCAGCCAGGACCAGACCACCCCAGCTCAGTCCAGCCAGCTGGAACCAGATCACCCCAGCTCAATCTAGCCAGCCAAGGCTCAGAAACCAGACCACAACAGCTCAGTCCAGCCATCCAAGGCTCAGACCACCTCAGATCTCCATGAAAGAACAAGCCAACCATCCCACAAAATCAAGAAAATCAAGTAATTTAATCAACCCCTGCCAATGGCCATCAAAATTGCCATCAACAAAGATTTGCTGATGGGAAGTCCAGTTAGAAAGACCCAGGCCACCAAGACAGACCTCAGGACCCCCCACCAGACCAGAAACTAGGTGGAAAGAAGTAATGAGAGAAAGAACAAGGAGGTTGAATCTCAGAACACTCTGCTCCTCCAGACAATTTCTGATGGCCATCAATAAACAAAATTCAAAGATCTGTAAAGACCAAGGTAGACAGAAGAACCAGGCAGGAAAACTGAATTAGATAATGGCTTAAATAGAAGTTCAAGCCAGAAATTCAGAACCAAAGAAAGACCAAGACAGACCAAGAGGAAAGACCCCCCTTGATCTTCTGGTCAGGCTTCCTTTTGGTTGATCATCAATGCCTTGATATGAAGATGTGCTCCTTGTAAAAATCTCAAGTTTCTCATTATTCTCCTGCCACTCTATTTTTTCCCTCATGTGTACTTGAACCAAGATAGCCACAGTTTCTGATTTTTAGAGAGAGTAATGAAACAGAAAATTGAGGATCAGGAGCCCATATTTCATCCAAAATTAGTTCTTGAGGGAAGAAGATCAGGAAAGGGTAAAGGAGACCAGTTTAAATAGACTGTTGATGTTTTAATCTGGTTTCATATATTTAGCATTGTCATTGTTTTCCTTTTTTTATATATTTCATATTTTTGAGTACTGTATCTTTTGTGTCTATGAACTCCTATTTGTCTTCTGTCCAGCTGTCACTTGTCTATTTACTAGTAGCATATGTCATATTGAGTCCTGTCACTCAAGCAACAGCCCAAATCCAACCCAACTCCAAAATATAAGATGCAGTTGAATTGCCTGACCAACACTCACTCGTCCAGAACTTCACATTAGACTTCAATCACTGAATCCCCAATCCTGAAGACTGCACTGAAGACTTCAACTCAACATCTTTTTTGAACTTTTTCATCAGCGTGCTCAGCAACATACTTTGGTTGGATCAGTCTTTGTCAAATCCTTGCCTAATCTGTTCTACTTAATCTCTTTAGAGGTCACAATTGGGCCTGTAGAATCATCAGTCTCTGTTTTTTTATTTCTTTTATTACTTGCTTCATTTATTTGTTCCATTGAGTTCTAAGTTCCTAACCTCTTAATTGGAATTGCAATGAAACAGCCTGGTCTAGGTTTCTTATTTCTTTAAATCTTTTACACGTTTAAAAGCCAAAAATGGATCATCCAAGCTCAACCGGCAGAAGGAATACCAAAACACCTGGACCAGGAGGAGGAGAAAGAAATTTCAAAGCCTTGGCCCTGAAGTCTCTCATGGAATCCACACCATTACTCACCAAGACAAACTATTCAATCCAGAAATAGAAGATGGAACGTTTGTTCAAGATGCAAGGAATTCTTGACCTTATCAATTCAAGCAATTCATCTACTGAAATCCCTGAAAATGAGAAAATGGCTGGATACATCATGTCAAACTGGACCCAGCAACTCACACCAACATCATAAACTCCAAAAATGAAGATTCAACAAAATTGATCTGGCTGGCTGCCAAGAATCATTTTGCCTCCAGTCAAGCTGCCAATTGGGCTCAAAACTTCTTCAATTTTTTGTATCTTGGATTTGATGAAAACAATATTGAATGCTTTGTAACTTCTGTAAGATCCCATCTAGGGAAACTTGAAGAGGAAGGAATTGAACTCCCAGCCAACATTCTAAGCTACTTAATCCTATTCAAATTACCCAAGTCTCTCAAAGCTATATGGTCTCAAATAATGCACTCAGGACACAAACTATCTGTTTCCTTGGTTCTTGATCATCTGGTTCAATGCAAGAACAAAGTTCAGGCCAAGCTCCCGGAGACATCAGACACCAACTCAGCTATGTATCACTCAAACCAAAAAGAAATGGATTACCCAAGATGTCAGGATGGGAAGCACAATCCAGCGGTGAAGTCTCATTCTCAAACCTCCTGCTGGGTTGAATTCCCCAAACTCAGGCCAGAAAATCAACCTAACAAAGCCAGATGGGGACCTAAGAAGAAATCACAAGCTGAATCCCACTTCTACTCATTTTACTGAACAACCAACAAAGCAAAGCCAGACCCAGAAGATCAATATATTCTTGATAGTGGCTGCTTGATACACATGTTTTGGAGGAAGGATCTCTTCACCACTCTGACTGAACACTCAGGAGACAACACCATCAAAACCGGAAAGAGAGGAGAAGGGCTACTGATCAAAGGTCTAGGTACCATAGAAATCTTGGACCAATCCAAAATAATATGTCTTGACAATGCAGCATGGGTTGCAGATGCCACTGTCAATCTCATCTCTCTGGGAGCCCTATTAAACAAAGGATGCGTACTGCAAGTTAACTCCAAAGTCAAACCTTCTTCTTTCTCCCTCTGTTTCAATGGTAAATCCATCCTGACTGGTGTAATAGAGAATAATCTACTCCTCATCAAGTTTGGCCCCTCTAACCAATGACAGCCTCCAGTGTGTTATCTCTCTCAAGCTGACATAACTGAGCTTTATGAAAAACTAGGACATGCAAGCATCAAGCAAATGGAGAAACACCTGGGACACAGTATAGGCAAAACTCTCTCTAGCAAATTTGAGTGTCTAGAATGCAAAAAGGATAAAATATCTATGAGCCCTTTTGAAGGCACTCAAGCTCCTGCAATGAGGTTCTTTGACCAAATCCATCTTGATCTCATGGGACCCTTGAATTCAACAAGCAAAGGAGGGATGCGCTTTGCACTCACCATTGTTGAAAACAAGTCAGGGTATCTCTTTTCCTTTCCTCTTCCTTCCAAAGACGCCGCTTCCAACACCATCAAGTTTGTTATTGAAAACAAGGCCAAGAAATTTCTCAGATATCCCTCAGAAGTGGTTTCCAACAGAGGAGGAGAGTTTGTCAATGAAGAACTGAAACGTTACTTCAAGTCCAAATTGATACAACACATAATCAGCAAACTGTACCACTCCCAGCACAATGGGAAGGCAGAACGTGCAAATCCTACTATCATGGAGTCAGTTTTCTCAGTGTTCAGTTCCACATCCATACCCAAGAACTACTGGCATGTTGTCATTCAAAGCTTCTGTTTTTCACTCAATCAAATTCCTTTGGAAAAAGGAATTGAAACTCTGTGGAAACAACTTCAAAAGACCAATCTACCCACAAACTACCTCCAGCCAATAGAAACCTCAGTAATCTATCTACTCAGCGACCTCAAGATACCTTTGAAACTGAGTGAAAAGGGCAAAGAAGGTACTGTCCTGTGATCTAATCCTTGTCTATTTTCCTACAAAGTTCTGACCAGAAGCGGCAAAATTGTTGAGACAAAACATGTCAAGTTTCTAAAAAAAAAAAATTGACAATCAACCATGAGGTCTCTTTGAACAAGTCATCAGCTGTGGGAACCAATCAATTAACTCAAAATGAAAGTCCCAAAGGTGGAACATATACAACAACCATTGAACTCAAAGATGAAGTCAAACCATCCATAGAACCAGTTGCGGGATCAGACCATTTGGAATCCAATAGGTCAGAATCCAAAGTACTGGATACTTTGAGACCCAATATACAAGACTGCAGTCAACTCAACCCTCCTCAGCAGTACAGGTATTATCACTTGGACATTCCAAAGAACATTCACAAATTGCTCAAAGACCCAGCCTGGGTACCCCCCATCAATAAAGAACTTGACACCATCAAGGAACTCAACGTTTGGTAAGACGCTGATGAGTCCAAAGTCACTAATCCCCTCAACACTACCTGGGAATTTTGTTGCAACAAAGACTTGCACACAGGAAATACCACTCTCAAGGCTTGTGTCTGCGTGCAGGGGTTCAACCAAAGATTTGGAATTGACTACTTTGAAACGTTTGCTCCCACAGGTAAGGTGGCCTCTCTAGGAGCACTACTATGCTACTCTGTGGACAGAAAACTGAGTATCCTTCAATTTGATGTAAAAGGGGCCTTCCTTCAAGCACCACTGATTGAGGATGTATTCATCAAAACTCCAGCTGGCTCCAAGAGAACCTCAAAATACCTCAAGCTCAAAATGTCATTATACGGATTGAAACAAGCGCCGCTGAACTGGTATAAGACCTTGAGTGAGTGGATCAAGGCTAATGGATTCAAGGAGAGCAACAGCAATCATGTCTATATCTCCACAAAGATCAAATCATGGCTCTGTTTTTTCACATAAATGACCTAATTGTTGTGGGGAAGACCAAAGACTTTAAGAGCCGGTTCCTTGCTAAGTTCAAAGATTCCTTGGCGCACAAGGTGGATACGCTACTTGGAATGAAAGTAGAGGTGACTCCAGACTCAATCTGCCTCTGACTGCCCAATCACATAAAAAAGGGCTTGGAAGAACTGAACCTTCTCAATGAAAAACCTCTAAATAATCCATACACCTTGGGCCTCCAACTGAAGCCTGCAACACCGGAGGAAATCAAAGCATTTGAGAATTTGGGGATGAACTATAGGTCTCCAATACGTAGGCTGAACTTTATTGCTAACCTGGCAAGACCTGATATCAGCTTTGCTGTATCCAACCTTGCTTGGTTCTGTGAAGAACCAGGGATAACTCACTGGAATGAAACAATCCACGTTTGGCAATATCTACTCAAAACAATCAACTAAAAACTGGAATTTTGATCCAAATCCATAGCCAATAATCTGGTCACCTACAGCAATGCCACCTGCGGCAACAACCCTGAAGCTAGGCTCTCCCAAACAGGTTTCATCTCCCTCTTCAAGAGTTTTCCAATCTATTGGACCAGCCAAAAGCAACACAGTATTTCCTTGTCCTCCACCAAATCAGAATGCAATGCCCTCTCAGCAAGCCACCTCAAAGGCCATTGGCTTCACCACCTTCTAATGGAAATCTGGAGGACTTCATCACTGGGACCTCCCATGCACCTTGTAGACAACAAAGGCTTTTTCATCAAGATTAAGAATTTTGGATGAAGATTGCATGCCAAGTACATCAAAATCAAACTCAAGAGCATATGGAACAACTGGAACCATGGATTGATTAATGTAAAATTCATTTCTTGCCATGACATGCTGGCTGACTCCCTGACCAAGCCAGCAAATCCAATCTCTGTACTTAGACTCACCAGGTCCGTAGGGCACTGAGCTCTTTGGATGTTGAGTTGAGCTGGTGTGTTGATGTTTTAATCTGCTTTCATCTATTCAGCATTTTTGTTGTTTTCCTGTTTTATATATGTCATATTTTGAGTACTGTGTCTTTTGTGTCTATGAACTCCTAGTTGTTGTCTTTCCAGCTGTCACTTGTCTATTTACTATTAGTGTCTGTCATATCAACTCCTGTCACTCAAGCAACCGCCCAACTCCAACCCAACTCCAACATATATGACGCAGTCAAATTTCCTGACCAACAATCACTCGTCCAGCACTTCACATCAGACTTTGATCACCAAATCCCCAATCCTTAAGGCTGCACTGAAGACTTCAACTCAACATCTTGTTTGAACTTGTTCATCAGCGCGCTCAGCAACATACTATGGTTGGATTGGTCTTTGTCAAATCCTTGTCTGCTCTGTTCTACTTAATCTCTTTAGAGGTCACAATTGGGCCTGTAGAATCATCAGTCTCTGTTTGTTTCTTTCTTTTATTATGTGCTTCATTTCTTTGTTCAATTGACTTCTGAGTTCCTAACCTCTTAATTGGAATTGGAATGAAACAGCCTGGTCTAGGTTTCTTATTTCTTTAAATCTTTTACATAGACAAGTATCTGGCGTGGAGCTTACAAGGGAGCTTCAAGTGAACAGGTCTAACTGGGTGTACTACAAGCCAAGGAGTTTAGGTTACAGGTGTGGTGACAGGATCAGTCAATGCTATAGTGAGAAGGCTCTTGTTACAGTGCTAATACACTGGTATTGACTGACTACTACATTTGGATAGGCTGGCTGCTACATTGGGGAAAGCTCTAAGGCCTGAGCTTTCTAAGTTGGGAGTTTACAGTTGAAGGATGTACAGTGTACAGTACATGGGAGTCATGAAACTATGCACTGAGAATGGAGAGAGTATGTAATCCAGTATGCAGGAGGATGTAAACACAGAACCGCAAAGGATAGCCATAATGGAATATAGGATATACAGAGTAGATCAGGTTAGAAGTATGTGAAATCCTGGGAGATTAAATATGTTCAACCCTGGTAGATTAATCATATGCAATACTATGGGTAATTATGTGTACACCAGTGTTAGATAGACTATATGTAGATAATGAGTGTATTTAGATACTGAGTGTATGTAGATGATGAGTGTATTTAGATATGGAGTGTATTTAGATACTGATTGTATTTAGATTATGAGTGTATGTAGATACTGAATATATGAAGCTACTAGTTGTATAGACTTAGATGAGTCCCTTTGCAGTTAGATTTACTTTGAGTTATACTTCATTTGAGTTGAAGGGCTGAGTTTCAAGTGTGACAGCTTCACAAGATCTTCTTAAAGGGATTTAAAATATTTTAAATCAATATAATTTTTTGAAACAAATTTATCACAAAATTTCTCCTCATTTTGGTAAAGATAAATTTATCAGGCTGGAAAATACATCTTTGGAAAATATGAATCAAAGGTTTTAAAACTTACAAAAAGGAGACCAGATATTTTCTTTATGGAAGAATTTCAGTATTATCTTATTTTTAGGAAATTGATTTTCTGATATATTTCTCTTTCCAATAGGAAATGAACCCTTCTAAATTGACCAAAAAAGAATTCATAATTGGGAACTCCATTGGAAAACTAAGAAAGATAATTAAATTTAACAAAATATATGACCCACTCCACTATGTACTTCTCCATCCATATGGTGGATTGGGTTGGTTTCCAGAATTTAAATATCAACAAGGAATGGATTGGTTCACTGACCTTAATCATTATGGCAAAAATCTGTAATCATACCATTCATAATATTTTCTTTTGCACTGGGATGGTTTTATCTTTCAGAAAGTTTTTTTTGATCAATATGGAAATATTGAGAAAGATAGGTTTTCCTATATCCCAAATCATCAAAAAATAAGCTAATAATTGGAAATATTTATGGTATTTTTTAATCTGTGAAACTTTTTTTGAGAATGGTGAGGGAGCTGGTATGTTTTATGTATTTTTGAAAAAATGAAATAAAAATAAAAATTTAATGAATGTCTCATATTTACAATGTTTTTTATTATATTGTTTCTAGGTAGGTGTTTTATCCTTCCACAATTTTTTATGAGTGGTCCCAAAGATAAGAAATCCTGTTATCAAGATTCTTTTGTAATGTAAAAGCACACTTGGAAGCCATATCTGTTCATTATCTCAGATTGAAACCTATATTGAACAGAAAGTGTCATAAAAAATTTTCCTGGTCAAAAAGCTCAAGATAGACCAGATATAGTAAAACCAGTTTTCAAATAAAAACTAAGAAAATATTGTGGCCAAATATTCAGGGATGGAGTATTTGGATTGTCAATGGGGAGAAATAAGCTGATAGAATTCCAGTAGATAGGTCTACCTTATTCTCACATCTTGGTAATTTTTTGCCATGATCACCAACCAGGAACATCTGAGGAAATTAAAATTATGGTTTGTGCAGGAAGAACTGATCAATGCAAAAATAAAAGAAAAATTCAAGCATTGAAGAGGCAAATGATGCAAATTATCCATGGCCCATATGCTTTTTCAAATGCCAAAGCACCTTGCATTGATAATGGCACATTCAACAAGAAATAAACCAAAGCCTTCTTTAGTGAATTATTTATTTTTTCAAACAGTTATCCCATATATAGAATATATCAGAATGGACCTATCATTTCACTGATGAATAATAGAAAATTCATCCTTGATAATTCCTGTTTTTTTCCCCTTAAAATCCCTACCTTTTGGGAAAGTGCCAACATCACATAAATTTTGATATATTTTCAGGTATCTCAGATGTTAAATATTCCAAAAAACTATTTTACAAGGCACATGGTTTTTTTAGGTTATTTTTTTGGAAAATATTTTGATGAAATGAAACATTTAGGGCTTCAAGATGGGGAGCTCCTCCAGGGGCATTTTGAGAATTTTTTCAATCAAATTTTTGGCCATCTCAGCTTCTGTGATAAGGATGGATATTAATATTCCTTGAAAATAACAGGCTTTTTTGAAAAAAGATGAAGCCTTGGGTTAATTTTTTCAAATATCAAAAATAAATATAAATATATAAAAAAACCCATACTGACACAATATTTCAAAATAAATAAAATTGATTCATTTTCAAGGACCATCAAATACTCTAAATTTTACTCAAATTTTCACCTGGAGCTCCCAGAAAAGATAATAGAGGCAAAGAAACAGAGTTTATCAACAAAGGGAACCTTATTTTACTTTCTAGAAAGTTCCATAAGGTTTTTTTTGTTGTATTAAATCGGAATTATTTTCACTTTTTATCCTTCAGATGCGGAAAGGTGGTTTCTCAGATTGTTTTTGAATAATTCTGTTGGTGCTAATTCCTTTGATCACCTAAAAAAGGACAATGGAATTTTTTTACTCAAATTTCAGAGAAGCAGATTTGGCCAAGGGTCCAATTGAGGATGATTGTAATTTTGGAACAGCTATGCAGGAAGCTGATGAATTTATCAATCCATATGATCTGAGGAATTTATTTGGAATTCCATTAGCAGTTTTTCAACCAGAAAGCTCACTTTTGTTATGGGATTTATCATTCATTTTGATTGATGAAGACTTAGTTCATTTGGGAATCATGGAACAAAGGTTTTTCTATAATGAAATATCAACAGAAATTATCCTATAATGTTTCAAAATATTGGAACCAGTGTTGAAGAGGCTTCTCCTGATATTTAAATACTTGAAGAAAGATTTGAAGCCACAAAAAACAGCAGGAACTGGATCCTTGAGGAGAAACATAATGATCCAGTACCTCAATCAGACTTGGACAATTTTTCTTTGCTGAATCATAGACAGAGAAATATTTTGGACCTGATAATGAATGCATTCAATTCTCCTCAGCCTTATTACTTCTTTATCAATGGACCTGGGTGCTCTGGAAAAATTTATTTATTTTTTTTGGCTTCTATCAGATGAAAAGGAGAAATAGCTCTGGAATTTTCTCGTATTGTAATATGTTTAATTAATCTACCAAATGGAAGGACATCTCACCCCTGCAATCCTCCTCAAAATCAATCACACCTCTATATAAAGAATTTCAAAGAATTCTCAAAAGTATCAGGCTTCCAAATTAGCTTCTTTGATAATCTTGGGTGAAGCAAATATGAGTCATAGGCATGCTCTTGAGATTTTTGAAAGACTATTTACAGACACCATGGATTGCAATCTACCCTCCTGGTTTAAAAGTGATGGTTCTTGGAGGTGACTCCAGGAAAATTCCAACAGTGGTTCAAAAGGGTACACGCCCTTAAATTTTTGATGCAAGTTTATTAAATTGAGTTCCCTGGAGATATTTCAAATTATTGCACCTCACTTCAAATATGCATGCTGTAGGTTATCCCAATTTCCAGAATTTCTTACTTGATGTTGGAGATGGTTGGAATATGATTCAGGGTTCAAAAGAAATATTAATTCCAGAAATTATAGTTACTCTTGGTCATAGTGAAGATAATGCTCTTGAAAAGTTAATCAACATTTTTTTTCAAGACTTGCACCCCTTCTACCCTCAAAATTTTTATATAATGGAACATGTGATCCTATGTTTGTAGAATGATTCAGTATCAAATATCAATAGATTAATTTTCTGAATTAACTCACTGGAAATGAAGAAAATAATAAAATGAGAATTTAATCAAGCCATGATTGTTTTGAAGATGAAACACAAAATCTTGACCAACAACAGTTCCCCAATCCCTTTTTTTTTCCAAGCTTTTCTCCCTGTAGCCTAGCTGTGAAAGTTGGTTCCCCAACAATAATTTTGAGGAATATGGACCATACAATTGGCCTATGCCATGGGACTTGCTTGGTTGTGGTCAGATAAAGCAGAAATATTAAATATTATAAGATAGGAACAGGTGATTCAATCAGCCAAATTGTTCTCATTCCATAAATCCCTTTAATGTCTGAACCAGAAAAAAACAGTTTTCCATTCAAATTGATCCACAAACAGTTTCCAGTAAATTTGGCCTTCTCAAATTCTTGCCTTTATCTTTAATATCCAGTTTTCAGCCATGGTCAGTTATAGGTAGGATTTTCAAGGAGTAGATCAAGCCACTCAAGAAGAGTATTTGTGGCATAGAGACCAGAAAACCAAAGGTCTTTTGAAACCAATAATATTGTTTACCATGAGGTTCTAAATGCCATTCATCCTGCATCTTGATTCATTTTCAAAATGTTTTTTCTTTTTGGATTTTTTTCTATTTTTCTATTTTTTTTGTTAGGAATGATGTATTTTCTTCATTCTGATCATTGAATCATTTTGGAAATATGTTTCTTTTATATTTTTTTGTTGTTTCTGGCAGATACATCAACCTGATTTTAAAACTTGAATCTCAAAAAGTACCACTTTCCCCCAATTGGTCTCCAAATTCGGGGGCAATGAACTAGTACAGGGTAGAAGAAGTAGAAGAAGGTAGAAGATAGAGTAGAAGATAGTAAATATGTAGATGTTGCAGCTTTTGATCGACTCGCAAGCCAGCTCGCCCGGCCCTCAACAATTTTGGGTCTCACCGTCGTCGGCATTCCGGAACCTTGAGCCTCGCATGGTCCCAGCCGGGGTGCCGGTGGTGTGACCCCCGAATGCTGTCCAGACCGGTAACTTTGCTCCGATTCGAGTTCCAGCTCATCACTTCCCTTCCTCAGTGATCGATGTCCAGCGGGCAATTTCCTCCTGTTCATCATCGTCTCGAGTACGCCATCGTCTAAGGCTGACTTGCTGAATAGTTTCAGTCCAATCGATCTTATTTCCAAATGTAAGTCTTCATCGTCATCATTTACCAGCTTGAGTCTGGCACCGTCGATAACCTCCTGCACGATGTTTTTTCCATCTTCATAGGTCGAAACCTGCCGGTGTTCAGATAGTATCTGCCGAGATAGAGTCGATCGTCTTGTTGCGTCTGAGGCCACTTATCACCCACACCTACGTCTTTCCTTTCATCTTCGCCTACCCTCTTGCTGCATACGCTTACTTTTTTGAGTAGGTCCATGAAAACTCGTCATATGTCCCTTTCTTAGACGTATGGCAGAATAGCTAAGCTGACCCGCTGCTTCACGAAAAAATTGTATTGAAATTATAGGTATGATCGATACCTTCGCTCTGTGGATGGTGAATCCCAAGAATGGACTTTTTTGCTTTGTGTAACCGTATTTGGAGGTCATGCGCTGAGTTGGCTGACTACGCGGTGGAATACCCAGATTCGACAAGCTGCTACTTCCGTTGGGGTTCGTCATCATAACTCAACTCTTCCTAACCAAGTCTTGACCTTCTCCTATTACGCTTCTGGTTTCCTTACCCCAGGTCGACGATATCAGCCAAGCAGATGTCGTAAAAGTAATTCCCAAACCAAGCAAGGGTACACCCGCATTCTGTCCGATTTTGCGATCCAAACGTACTGTCCGAGATCCAAAATCGAAGAATGAGCAGGCTCACCAGGAGACCATACTCTACATCGAATATCAACGGGATCATTACTTTTACTCACCGGCTACCCATTCGTTTGGTCTACTGGCCTACCCGTCTGATTCCAAACCTTCCCTTTCAACAATGATGAATTCGACTGGGATCAAGAACGATTCGGAACTCGCGTCGGCCCAGGAAATGTACGGCAAGAACACATTTGATATTCCGGTACCAACCTTCATCGAATTACTCGCTGAGCACATGCAAGCCCCATTCTTCGTCTTTCAAATGTTTTCTGTCGGACTTTGGTTTCTAGACGAGTATTGGTACTACAGTCTGTTCACACTTTTCATGTTGATCGTCTTTGAATGCACCACCGTCTTCCAACGTTTGAGAACCTTGAACGAGTTTCGCACCATGTCCATCAAGCCTTACTTGATCAACGTTTATCGGAGCGGGAAGTGGAATGAGGTGATGTCGGATGAATTAGTTCCCGGTGATCTGGTATCTATTTTACGGACCAAGGAAGATTCGGCTGTTCCATGTGATTTACTCCTGCTTCGGGGCACTTGTATCGCCAGTGAAGCCATGCTATCCGGTGAATCGACTCCTCTTCTCAAAGAATCGATCGAACTGCGATCCGGTGAAGATCGACTTGATTTCATGGGCGAGGATCGTAACTCATGTTTGTTCGGTGGAACTAAGATCCTCCAAGTCACTCCTTCTAACACCGATTCAACTGGTCATCATCTCAATACACCTGATGGTGGTTGCTTGGCCATCGTCTTACGGACCGGATTCGGAACAACTCAAGGACAACTCATCAGGACCATGATTTTTTCTACCGAACAAGTTACAGCCAATAATTACGAAAGTTTCTTGTTCTTAGCTTTTCTCATGCTCTTCGCGATCATTGCTAGTCGATACGTATGGGTTAAAGGAGTGGAAAGAAACTTGAAACGGTCGAAACTGTTGTTAGACTGCGTAATCATCATCACATCGGTTGTCCCACCAGAATTGCCGATGGAATTATCTATGGCTGTCAATGCGTCTTTGGTTGCTCTTTCTAAATATGGCAAGCATATCCCCCAAATATTTTTGTCTCCTTTTATTGATATCCAAAGTTTCCTTCACTCACGCGTCAACCTCCTTTTATTCAGCTATTTTTTGCACCGAGCCGTTTAGGATTCCTTCTGCTGGCAAAGTTGACGTCTGCTGCTTTGATAAAACTGGTACAATCACTGGGGAAGACTTGATGGTGGAGGGAGTAGTTGGCACCGAGTATGTCGAGTTTTTTTTAGCAGTCGATTAGATTTTTTGTTTTCTCAGTTTACTATCCGGTTTTCTTAGTGACACAGACCTCCTCAAGCTTACGCCACTCAGCTCAACTAATTTGGAAACAACACTTACTCTGGCTTCGGCCCATTCCCTGGTGCTATTGGAAGACGGTGTGATTGGCGATCCTATGGAGAAGACCGCGCTTGAAGCTCTTGGCTGGTGCGTGAACAAAGGTTCGTTGTCTTCACATTTGCAAGCCATCGAGCCGATCACTTTAGCTATCCCAGGCTTGCCTGATTGATGATGAATGTGGCACTGCCTTCACAGGAGACACCATCTTGCCCTCATCCAACAATTCCTCGCATCGTGCTGCCATTACCATCAAACGTAGATTTCAATTTTCTTCTCTTTTGAAGCGTATGTCAACCGTTTCAAGCGTCATTACACCGGATCGTCAAGTAAAGACCATGGTTTCAGTCAAGGGGGCGCCTGAGGTAATCAAGGCCATGATCTCCAATGTACCAAACCATTACGAGAGTACTTATAAGTATTACACCCGCCGAGGAAGCCGAGTCTTAGCATTGGCTTACAAGTTTGTGGGTGTGCAAGGGGCCAAAATCAACGACCTTCTTCGCGAACAGGCTGAATCAGACCTCGTCTTTGCCGGTTTTTTGGTATTTACCTGTCCCCTCAAACCTGACGCGGTGGAGACGTTAAAGATGCTCGCAGATTCATCTCACAGGGTACTAATCGCTCTGTCTTACTTTTCATCTTACAAACACGCAACGCGCAGTCTTGCATCACTAACTTGTCATTTTCCTCTTGCAGTGTGTAATGATTACCGGAGATAATCCTTTGACTGCTGTGCATGTTGCCAAAGAGGTTGAAATCGTAGACCGAGAATGTTTAATATTGGATATACGGGAAAATTCGACTGATGAAAAAGGTTGATTGATCAGCTTGAATATATAGTCTCAGTAAAGATGAGCTGAAGCCTGATATTTGTACTTGTTTATACTAGATTTAGTTTGGAGATCGGTCGACGATCAAACAATCATCCCTGTTAAGCTATCTCAACCCATAGATCCGAAGATATTATCAGATTATGACCTCTGCATTACGGGGGTTGCTCTCAAGCAATTCGTCGGAACGCCGAGTTGGCCGGATCTGATTCAAAATGTTTGGGTCTATGCTCGAGTGTCGCCTGCGCACAAAGAACTCATCCTCAACTCTCTAAGATCTTTGGGATACACGACTCTCATGGCAGGTGATGGCACCAACGATGTCGGTGCTTTGAAGGCGGCTCACGTAGGTGTCGCCCTACTCGATGGTTCCCCGGAAGATCTTAAGGCGATCGCCGAACATCAAAGGAATGAACGGTTGAAGAAAATTTGGCAAACTCAATTGAATCTTTCGCAAAGGTTTAATCAACCGCCACCTCCGGTTCCACCTGCTCTTGCTCAAGTCTACCCAGAACTAGTCGAAGTTCATCAAAAAGCTTTGCAAACCGGGCAAAATGCCCGGAAAGCCAATCCAATGGAAAAGGTAAGATTCCCGATTTGCATTTATAAGCTTTTAAAATCTACTCAGCGGTTGTCGACGCATGCTGTTGCATCATATTCTGGATTGCTAGTTCAATTTAAGTGATATCACAGCTAAAATGGCTGATATGGAAGAAGATGCAGACGGGCCGCCCAAAATCAAGTTAGGGGACGCATCAGTCGCGGCACCATTCACATCAAAACTATCGAATGTCTCAGCAGTCTCGACGATCATTAGACAAGGGCGTTGTACACTGGTTGCGACGACGCAAATGTACAAAATCTTAGCGTCTAATTGTTTGATCTCTGCCTATAGTCTCAGTGTTCAATATTTGGATGGGGTCAAATTTGGTGATTACCAAATGACCATTCAGGGCGTTTGCATGTCGGCCTGTTTCCTTTGTATCTCTCGTGCGAAGGTAAGCCGACATCGTGTTTTTTCTGTTCTCTGAAACATATGATTCGGTTAACCTATGACAATCGACTTTGGGTGTCGTTAAACCCACGCCAGCCTGTCGAAAGGTTATCTAAGGAACGACCACAGGGAAGTATCTTCAACACCTATGTCGTAGCAACTGTTCTCGGGCAATTCATGTGCCATTTGGCAGCTTTGATTTACGTCACAAGACTTTGTGAAGAAACCTCACCGTATGCATCTCCCTGTTGAATGAAGCTTCATGATTCCCCTTGATTTGATCGTTGAGCTGGTGGTACTCACTACTGAATGTTCTTTTCCTCGTCTGGACGCCCATTCCCGTGCTTAGACGAACAAAAGAAATCAACCTGGATGCCGAGTTCGAACCGAGTTTACTGAATAGCGCGATTTACTTACTATCAACTTGCCAAAGCGTCTCAACCTTTGCCGTCAACTTTCAAGGCAGACCCTTTCGTGAAGACATCAAAGAAAACAAACCCTTGTTTTATGGATTACTTGGTGCTGCTGCCGTAGCTTTTTCTGGTGCCACAAACTTCGTTCCTGAAGCCAATGGTTGGTTGCAACTGGTTGATATGCCAACACATGTAAGCATTATATTCCCTTTTCCGTGCAGAAACTACCCCAGGTTTTCGTTCTTCGTTTTCTCCATTCTCCAAGTTTAGTCAGGTCTATGATGAAGTTAAATTTGAATCAAATTGCCCTCCTTTTTTTTTGATTCCTTTTTTGACAAAAAAAAGTTTCGAGTGCAATTATGCCTAGTGATGCTACTAGATTTTGGTGGGGCAATGCTGCTTGAATTTTTTGCCAAACGATTATTTTCGGATGTCAGACCAAAAGCCATGGTAACCAAAGGTATCGAAAGACGAGAAGCCAGGAGGAAGGTCGAAGATGAAGAACTTCGAGCTAGTCTAGAGCAAAAAAAGTCAGCTGACCCCTCCGAAGAAATTGAATCCTCATCATCCTCCAATCAAGTCCTATTAAATCGCGCTGATGAAAGCCAGGTTCGCCTGAGAGGATCAAAGAAGCCTTCCAGCAAGAGCCGATAAAACGCAATTTCCCCCAAGACCACACGCAATCACGTGTGACCCCCCCCTCCCCCGTTTTTTTGCTTGGGGCTATGGGTCAAGCTCTTTGTTCCTATTTTCCATCGAGGGGGCGTTGGTAATGATAGGTTGTATTGGTCACTATTTTGTTGGTCTAAATCGTTCACCTCTTCATCAGCCGATCTGGGGAAAAGAAAAAAAATGGTAAAAATAAAAGAACGTGACAGAACACCCAAAAGTTTGGAATAGTTGGCTAGAACTTCATTTTGGGCTAGATTGATATCCCTTTGTTTGCTCAAAAAGCCACTTTTTTTTGTCTTCTCATATTCAATAGAATTTTGCTTTACGACTCTCCATCCCAGATTACAAATGCCTGATAGTTTGGCCCAGGCATGAGCTGATGCCAAATCTTTGACCGCCTAGAGAAGTTCAGGTGTGAAATCTTGGGCCGGCAGATGCTTTGCTTGTTTCTATGATTGGTTGGCACTGAGTTAGGCAGGAATGCCTCCAACCTGACCGATGTCATGAGTCAATTATGATGAGCCCAGGGTTGATGAGCCATTTGAAGTATTAAGCTTCACCTTAAAACCGCACCAATGCCATCATCCCTTTGAGACCAGAGCTTATAGGCATTTACAAAGGCCTGCAAGGATTATTGGGTCTAAAGTTTACTCTTGCAGTGCTTGTTTTTTTTTTTTTTTTTTTTTTTTTTTTTTTTTTTTTTTTTATAAAAAAACCTGACTGGGTGTTGGTCACACTATGGACCAGACTGAATCCCAAGTCATGATTCACAACATAGGTTTCTCTTGCTTGCTGTTGAGATGGAGCAGACAAACCAAAGAATATATTTCAGGCTCAGGCATGAAAAAGAAGGAGAAATATGAAAAAGGGAAGATTTTGAAAAAAAAGGACAAGAGATAGAATAACCAAAGTAACACAAGGAGGGAGTAGAATTCTGAGGTTAGACAAGAAATAGTATAACAGATGGTAAATACCAGGGAGACAACATAGCAAGCAGCAGTACTACTGAGGGGCATTTGAGAGGGGACCAATCAAGCTGAGCAAAGTTTGAGAGAGGAACAAAGGAGATGAGAAAGGCTGGAAATGGGCTGTTGAACTTGAAATCAGATGGGCCAGATGAGAATTTTGATTTGAATGAAGGAGATCAAGCCTTGAAGTTTGATATTATTTAACTTGGTTGCAAGAGTAGAGCAAACGCAATACTTGAATAAGTGTTTGTAGTGAGATGTTGGCCAAAGGTGAGATGAGAGTGCTACCTTATTGAAAATGGATAGGCTGGAAGGTAAAAGAAGTGAATGTGGTTGTATCATACAAGAGAAAAATTGGACCATTGAAGAAGACATGGGGGCTATGAAAAGATTGAAAATCATCACACAAATTTGAATCCTTTGTATGAGCAGATAATTGATGTAGAGCCAATGTGTTTGACCAGTAAATCTTCAAAAGCTTCATTGATCTTAGTTTATTTTGGGCTTATTATTTTTTTAAGATTGCTTTCCTAATAAATGTTACCCTCAGAACAATATAATTGGGGTTTTAGACTGAATGATTTGAATATTCTTCAGAGAAAGCTTGTCTCCCTTTCCCATCTTGAAAAAAAGAACATAAGGGGGGTTGAGCTTGGATTGAAATAAGTTTGATGGAAAATTTTCAAATTCAAATGATATTTTTATAAATTTATTCCACAAAGTTCCATTTCTCAGCCTCCTAGATGCCAGGGAACTTATAACACTTTAGCTGATAGAGATGATTGGTTTTTGAATATGTTAATATGATTGTTCAAGGCTGGTAGGGTTGATTGGAAGACTTGCTCATGTTCCAAGTTGGTTTGGATTGGTAAAAATGTTTAGATAATGGGCAAGATAAAATCCATTAATTAGATGGTCTGCAGATGATTCTAGCTGATATGGGCCAGATGGAACTAGCATGTCAATCAATGTTTTTTTACCAAAAGGAGTGCATGATAATTGCAGGAAACATTTTTCATTGAAGAAGTTTTTACTGTTTGAATGAAGGGTCAATTAGGTATTTCAATAGTAAATTGATTTTTTTTAGGTTTGTGTATATTTTTTTTGAAATAGATGAAATTGAGTCAGTGCACCAGTCATGTATGGTTTACTAGAAGTGTCCATGAAATGTGATTTCTTATTTTTTTATGTTTTTTTGAAATATGGAAAATCCCATTTTGAGGGGTTGTGTCACAAGGGCTGCTGGCATGCAAGCAGGGCTTGGAACAAGGGGTACTCCAACTCACAGTAGGCTTGGGGGCAAGGTTACTGTAGGAGGCTAACAGGAGTGGATTAAGATTGATAGGGAAAGGTGCTGAACAACACTTGCTTGGATGTGTTCCTAGTAAGAAGTAGTAAACTGATTTCTTGGGGAACCATCAGGAAAAAGGAAAAGAAGGGCTGCTTATTTGGACAGGAGGCTGGAACTACAACAAAGGAACAAGTGATCAGGGCCTAGACTACATATGTGATGTCATGGGAGCAGTCTAGGTAACAGAGAGGGCTGATCAGGTATGCTACTACATTAGGTTAGGCTGCTTCTACATTGGGGCAGGGTTACAGGTCTGGGCCGTCTAATTTTGCAGAGTATAGTTGAAGGATGTACAGAGTACATGGAGGTCATGACACTAAGTACTAAGTAGAGAGATTATGTAATACAATCTGCAAGAGGATGTACATAAAAATTCCCAAAGGATAAACCATGAAAGAGTATGTATTAGACAGAGTAAATAAGGTTAGAGTATGTGCAGACCTGGTACATTAAGTATGTGCAAGCCTATGGAGTCTATCTGCATAATGTATGAGGTTAGACTATATGTAGATATGTACTGCATGAAGATCCTGAGGTATATAGTTACTGGAGACATATTGATATAAGTCTCATGAGCCTTGAGGTTTAAGTTCCTTGGAAAGTAGATCAGGCCTGAGGGTTAGATTGGGTTTTCTGAGGTTAGATACTGAGGTTATACTGAGCTAGGTGTCAGTATGGCAGTACCTCCTGGTGAAAAGGAGGGAATCTCCTGATGACCATAAAAGGAGGGGTTGAAGAGGCCATCCAGGTTGTTCCTTCAGCCATTTTTTCAGCTTCCTGGATGCCAAGACCCTTGCTATCCTTCAGCTACCAGAGGTGATAGAATAAATAATAAATATATTATTCAATATATGCAGCGAAAATACGTAAAATATTTGGATAAAGCTATTGAAAGATTGATTGGTTTGGTTATTATTTAATACAATTAATCAATATTAATCAATTGATTATTAAAAAATTTAATAGAGGGGCCACAATAATATTGAGGATGTTTAACACCTCTCTTCAGGGAATTCACTTTGAAAACACATATACCTGGTTAGTTTGGAATATTTGTTTTATATTCTTGAAGGATATATTTCCCAAAGATAATATATATATAAAATATAAGGTGGAGTGGCAGGGCCTTTTAGTCAAGCTGCCACAACAGAAAAAGGATAATAAGACTCACTGGTATATTATTGAATCCTTTAGGTACCTGTTTGGGACATTGTGGTGTTGTTATATAGTCTTGGATTGGTAACCGCAATGCAGTTGGAAAGCTCAGCATTTGGTAGGTCAGGCTCAGCACCCAGATGCGCGCAGTCTCAGCAGTGGCCGCAGCGGGCTCAGCAGAAGCCGCAGGGGTCTCAGCAGTAGGCACCATGGGGATTGGCATACTGGGCATGGGTTGGGCTTGATTTAATGTGGCAGGCCGTGGCCTGCTTGGACATTACGGACCCAGGAATGGAGCTGGCTCAATCAGGTTTGCAGGTAGCTAGTTCAGGGAGGTAGGGCGGGGCTATTGGGGCTATGGGTGCAGGCTGGGCGCGCGCAAGCGCAGGCCAACCCATGGGGCAGGAAATCACACCATGCACAAAGCGGATACAGACAAGCGGGGGGCTCCCAGTAGGGCGCAGCAGAGGGCTGCGTCATGAGAAGGACAAACTGGATGTAAGTAACAGTAAGCAGGCAGGGAATGGGTTAGGGTTAGGCTAGGTTTCTGGGCTTAGGGTTTCTTTTACATTTGTTGTTGGGCTATTATTGCGCTTGTACTTAGGTTAGGGTTGAGAGGGTGGGCATAATTCTGCACTCTCAACCCCAGCTCTTGGGGGGGGGGGCTTATCTTGTCTTATGATTGGATCTTGGGATAAGGAAGATACAAGTAAAGGAAAATGAAAGGGAAAGGAAAAGAGGAAAGAGGATGGATTGAGGGATGGATGGATGAAAGGATATGGAAATTTTCAGCCTCCTGGATGCCAAGACCCTTGCTATCCTTTAGCTACCAGAGGTGATAGAGTAAATAATAAATATATTATTTAATAAATGCAGCAAAAATCCGTAGAATACTTGGATTGAGCTTATTGCAAGGTTAAATGGTTTGGTTATTGTTTATTGTTTTGAATCAATATGAATAAATTGATTATTAAATATTTATAGAGGGGCCAAAATTATATTGGGGATCTTTAACACCTCTCTTCAGGGATTTCAGTAGGAAAACACGTAGTCCTGGTTACTTTGGGCTCTTTAGTTTAAAGAATATTTTACCCAAAGATAATATGTATATAAAATACAAAATGGAGTGGTAGGGCCTTGTAGCCAAGCTACCACGACAGATAAAGGATAATAAGACTCACTGGTATGTTATTAAATCCTTTGGGTATCTGTTTGAGACGTGTACTGATGGGTTAAACCTGTATACTGGGGTTATAAGGTTGTTCAGCAGTTTTAATTGATAAAAAGAGGTTTGAGGACGGATATTACTGATCAGAAATTGCCATAAATCACTTACTTATCTCTTATAAGTACTTGATTACCTTGGCACGGCATCTGGATATGAATATTACTGGGTCTCTGCCCATCAACATCCTCAAAAGAGCTCTTTATTTATAGCTTTTGGAGTCCCAATATGGTTCTTCTGAGGGTTGTAGGTGCTCAAAGGGATGGACACTAAGGCTAGCAGGGTAACCAGAGGTATCCTGTCATGTTTTCTTGGTGCTATAGCACGGGTAGCATCTAATTCCTTAGGGTATGGGAATTATTCTACCTTATAATAGACATTAGGACGTGTGAATAACACTAATCTGTCCTATTTATGTATTATTTAATTAATTATCCTTAGTAAATGTTCCCAGTAATTTAATAATTATGTTAATAGGCATTTCTAAGGAAATCTTGATGTCAGGTAAGTTCTCATTATGTATTATATAACTGGAGTAAAAGTCATAATATTGATTTTACTCTTTATTTTCGAGTTCCAGTTGATTTATTAAGATAATTACTTAAAAATATAAGTCATGTGAATTCATGTAATATTTTTAAATCATTATTTTCCTTAGTATGTCACAAAGATATTGATGTCTAGCAATTCTCATAAAAGTATATTAAAGTATTTTAATATATTTTTAGAAGTTGTCATTGTCTTATTTCGACATTCTTGGTACTTTGCATTATATTAAGTAAAAAATATGTGTAAGGATTATTTTTGTATTTTTATATAATATTATGTATTTTTAGACAGTCTACTATCCACGGGAACATTTATTACATATGTAGAAAGTTCCCGTGTATGTTTTAGCCTGTTTACGCAGTACCTGAGCCTCTCAAGCCTCCTGTCACTCTGTCAACCCGTAGTCCCACGGCTGCGTACTTGTCAGAGGCACGGGGCTGCGTACACAACCTCAACAGTGTGAAAAGGATGTATCTCAGCCGCGCGCGGGTGCATTGGCTGCTGCAGCTGCATGCGGGAATTGTGACAAAACACATTTCCGTCCGTAACTCCTAAAATATACAAAACACCTCAATTCTGACTGAATTTTAGGTGTGAAACCTATACGTGACAATGTGTGTGAAATATTTAAATGGCCAAAAAGCTCAATAATGGAGCCGTAGTATTTTGGTTTTTCTTTCCTTAATTATTTAAAAATATAAGGAGTTGGATTTCAAGGGTGGGGTCAGTGAGTGACCCTACCTAATTTTGGGTGGAGCTTCCATTTCTGTAATAATATATATGTTTTTCCTAATCCTTCTTAGGTTAATTGTATTATTATTATTTTTATGTTATTTTTGTTACTTTTGCAGCTTGCTCTGCAATAGTAGCAAGCTGACAGAAAGGAAAGGAAATTCATCTCTTTATCTTCACATTTGATTCAACACCATGGATGTGGAGCTATTCATCTCACAATATGAAGTGATTGCAGACTCCAAAGGCACACCATGTTGTCTTGTTCATCATTGAAGCGGAAGAGCTTTGGGAAATGAAAGAGATGGAAGGCTACCAGAAACTGGATTGGCCAAAACTGAAGGGGGACATGTTGGAAAGATGGGGGAAGCACAATCCTTGTTTTTGGAAAGGCAATTTTAAATAATCCACAGTGGGGTCTGGTTGCAAGAAGAATTGGATTACAAGACGGGCGCGCGCAGCAGGGTCTGGTTGCAAGTGGGATTGGATTATGCGGAATTGGATTACAAGGCAGCATGTGCTCTGGAACCACTGCCAGCGACCATCCCTTGAGTTAGTGTACTCCCAGATTTGGCAAGGGATCTTGGAATCTATTTGAAGGGTCTTCAGCTTCCTAGTGCTCCTGTTCCCCGGGTGTGCATTTATGGAAATGATAGCAGCTATTGGAGGTTGGGAAGGGAGAGCCAGACAATGGATTCAAACGCAGGATTGGTTTCCCCAGCAGAGACAGGATACCTGTTGGGAAAGCGGGTCTCCACAGAGTTGGATCAGCAAGTTGCCATGAAGCGAGTGAGGACAAGGGAATAGGAAGTGGATATTGCGCATGGCTTGGGAACCAATGGGCCACAGGCAAGTCTTGCGGAGAAGGGAATGGGAGCCAATATTGCGTGCAGCTTGGGAACCAATGAAAGGCGGATGGGTCTTGCCAAGAGGATAGGAGTGGTGATGGAAGGAGCAGGTCAGGTGTTGGAGGATTGCAAGGGAAGTCCAACCCCTTCAACGGCGGGGACAATGGATGCGGAATGGAAGGACACAGAGCACCGGGTGTGCGGAATGGATGGGCCAATGTCAGGCCTGTTGCCATCACGGCTAGCAGAGATTTTGGCATTGGTGCAACGGAAACGCGCAGCAGGGCTTCAGGTGCAGAATGGGAAGGAACAAGGCTTAAACAGAATAACTGGTGAGAAGGAAGTTGGGGTTTCAAGGGCTTTGGCAATGGAAGGCATGCCTGGAAGGAAGTTTGGGAAAATGGCTGGTGGACACAATCGGCATGGGATTGGATGAGGCCGCGCGTCATTCTCTCTCCTGGCAGAGCAGAAGGTTGCAAACTGCTGGGGACAGCTGCAAAGTTGGGGGGCGCTAGGAAAGAAGGGGAAGCCTGATTTGGTGAGGGGGTTCCCTAGCCGTTTCACAGACGGAACAACTAAACACCCCAGAATGTTTGTTTTCTTATTTCTTTGATTTGATTGTTTTCTTGGATTGGTACTGGCTTTGGGTTGTAAAATTGAAGGAACATGGGAGCGGCAAAATGCTGGGTCCATATATGCAAGGACAAGCCCCCCGTAGGAAACAAAAGGTGGAGCGGAAAGCAGGACAAGGAGCGCTGCAAAAAAAAGCCTTCTTTCCTTTTCTTTTACTTTTCCTCTTGTTCTCTGGGTATGTTTCTATTTTTCCTTTTTTTTCTACAGATGGGAATATGGGATTAAGGGGATGAAAGTATGGTCTGGGTACTGTGGGAAAAGCTTGACTTGGGGAGGGGGTGTCCTAGCCGGTTCACAGCCGGAATAGCTAGGCACCCCAGAATGTTTGTTTTCCTTATTGTCTCTCTCTCTTGGATGGTTGTGTGGGCGCGCTGGAGGCTTTTCTTTTTGTCTTTTATAGAAAGGGTACAAGAAACTGTGTGGCAGTTATTCTGGGGGGGTCCAGGTAACTTCCAGGGAACATTGGAAACTCAGGAGGGGCAGACGCACATTTTCCTCTCACTCTCATTTGCGGTGCGCAGAAATGGTTCTTTCTCTCACTCACTTGCTCAGGGCATGGGTTTTTCTCACAGGATGACTAGCTTGGAAAGGGAGGTGCGCACGGGAAGCATGTATGTCTCTAGACCAAAGGAAGGCGCAGATAGGTGTGATGGAGAAAGGAAAAAGAAGGGGGGGGGCAATGCGCCTACACCATTCTCATCATCTCCTCCATTTCCACCCGTGACAACACCATTAATGCCCAAAATGTTGCTAGGAGCTTGCATTGAGAAGCCAAGGATTGCAGGCTGGGAGCTGCAAGGAAAGTTCAAAGCATTGAGGTCAATTCTTTGGCAAATCAGTCAAATTTGGCTGCCAAGGGGCCATCATGGTGGGGATCTCCAGGATCTTGGGCGGGCTTGGCGGAGGGGAGGCCGGCAGCAATGAAGGCGCTTTGGAAGGACCGCTTGGAGGTCTCAATCCAAGAGGAGGCAATGACGCAATGAAAATGGGGGACGATGGCCCCGGAGGAGTGACACACGGAGTTGCGGGACTTTTGTCCAAGTCCAATGAATCCCCCAAATCAGGTTTGGGTAGGAGTAGGAGCCAGTTTGGGAGCCAGAGTAGGAGATGGTTTGGGGGCCGGAGTAGGAGCCGGAGCAGGAGCTGGAGTGGGGTCTGCGCGTTGCCTAAAGATTTCCTCAATGCGCGGATCCCTTGCACCTTGGGTAACCCAGACGCAATCCGGCCAGTATTGAAGAGCGTCCCAGTATGCCTCAAACATTGGGAAATCCTCCTTCTGGGGCAGTCCTGCGCAGCAGAGTGGCAAGGTTGATTAGCGGTCCTTGCTCAGAAGAGCGCGGCAGCAAGGCAAGGCAGGCGGAGTCCACAAATCCTCCAAAATCTTATTGTCATCCAAAACCAAGAATGGATCCGGACAAGCCCTCTTGAATGGCTGGAGGCAAGAAAAAGATTGAGGAGGGGCCCTGGGAATTCCTGTGATAAGGGAACAGAGGGGGTGGCCGCAACAACAGCCAGTGGACAAGCGGCAAACAGGGACAATCAAGCACAAGTGCCCATTTCAAGCGCAGAACTTGCAGGGTATCATGGCAATGATGGAGGAAGGGTGATGGTAGGAGAGGAGAGCTTGGGGGAAAAGATGGTGGGTGTGGGAAGGGAGCATGGGAATGGTTGAGGTAGCAATTGGAAGAGCTCTGGGGACAGAACTCAGGTTGGGGGGGGATTAGGTGTTGTTATATAGTCTTGAATTGGGAACCGCGCCACGGTTGGGGCGCTCAGCATTTGGTAGGTCAGGCTCAGCACCCAGATGCATGCAGTCTTAGCAGTGCCCGCTGCGGGCTCAGAAGCAGCCACAGACGGCTCAGCAGTAGGCACCATGGGGCATGGGTTGGGCTTGATTGGATGTGGTGGGCCCCCACCCGCTTGGACATTACGGACCCAGTAATGGAGCTTGCCCAACCAGGTTTGCAGGTAACTAGTTTGGGGAGGTAGGGCAGGGAAATAGGGACTATGGGCGCTGGCCCAGCGCATGCAAGCGCGGGCCAACCCATGGGGAAGGAAATCACGGGGTGCAGGAAGCAAATACGGACAAGCCGGGGGCTCCAAGTAGGGCGCAGCAGAGGGCCGCGTCATGAGAAGGTCAAACTGGATGTAATTAACAGTAAGCCAACACAGAATGGGTTAGGGTTAAGCTAGGGTTCTGGGCTTAGGGTTTCTTTTACATTTGTTGTTGGGCTGTTATTGCGCTTGTACTTGGGTTAGATTTGAGAGGGTGGGAATAAAGTCCGCGCTCTCAACCCCAGCTCTTGGGGGGGCTTATCTCATCTTATGATTGAATCTTGGGATAAGGAAGGGACAAGGAAAGGAAAAGGAAAGGGAAAAGAAAAGAGTAAAGAGGATGGATTGAGGGATGGATGGATGAAAGGATACGGAAAGGAAAGGAAATTCATCTCTTTATCTCTCTCTCTCTCTCTATCTCTCTTTACTGGAGCATCTTTATCCTTACAGAAGCTAGGACCATTGATTCCACAACTTGAGGAAATATAGGGGATTTCCACCCTCTTGGTTTCCATTCTTCCTGCAATCAATTGATTGCTTGCCAGTGGCGGCAGAGGAGGGGAGGGCCACAATCAATCAATTGTTGGCAGGGGCATCCTCCTCCTCCTCCTCTGCCCCCGCCTGCAATTGATCAATTGCTTGCCAGCAGAGGCAGAGGAGGAGGAGGAGGGGGTGGCCATAAATCAATCAATTGATTGCCGGCGGTGGCAGAGGAGGAGGAGTGAAAGAGTTCCAAGTTGCAAGGATAGTCTTGGAAAGAGGATAAAAAATGTGAGGGGGAGGAGGAGGTGGAGGGGGCCACTGGTGGGGGCAGAGGACAAGGGGGGGAGCTTACCTGGCGGATTGAGCAAGGAGGTTTGGGGGGACCTAGAGGTTGAATTATCAAAGGATCAGCAAACAATGAGGGGCAGGAATAGAAGGAGGATTACAAGGATGGGGGGGGCTTACCAGGGGTGCCAACCAAAGGAGGAGGGGAGGTGGTTGGTGAGGATGTTTGGTGAGCAGAAGGAAGGAGTGGACAAGTTGTTAACAGCTTATTCAGCTTTTTTGTGTTTTCAACTTGCTGCCAGGAAGTTTGATTGGACACAATGAGAAGGATGTTGATGTGATGTGGGGTGATTAGATGATGATAAGATTTGTGTGAAGCAATGGAGATGTGAAGCAATGGAGATGTGAAGCAATGGAGATGAGATGTGTGTGATGCAATGGAGATGGGATTGGTATGGATTTGCTGAGGTGGAGGTGTGGATGGGTTTTTTGCATGGGATGGATGGTGAATGGATGATGGTGCATAATGGGGGGTTTGATGTTTTAAATATTCAATTTTCATGAAACCCTCCATTTTGAAATACACCAGTTAGGGGGTATGTGCATTTCAGAAACACACCATTAAAATTGGCAGGTTTTGTCAAAAGAAATGGCTGGTTTCTAATGGGGGTTTTTCTAACTTTGATAAACCCTAATTTTTCCACAACATTCTCCTGAAAAAAATAATTAAAAAAAATATCAGATTTCAATGTTGATTGCTTTCTGAAACAATGGAAAGTTTTTCTTTGTCAGTAGGGTTGATTTAATTACCTCTCTTTGGATCCAATAGGGAGCATGAGCCCCTAAGTTTTTGCTAGCCTTTCAAAAGTTAAATTTATCATTTTGAATCTCCTTTAAACTATCTGGTTGGTGTATCTTTCATCCTTATTGAAATAATCATCCATGAGATTCAGATGGCCTTCAAATTGTTTAAAATTGATCAATTTTATTTTGGATTTTTTCCTTTAAAACATTCCCATTGTATAAAGTTATTCTTCAACTTCAAGGAAGACTTGTGGAAATTGAAAATTGTAGCTGGAAAATGGGAATTATTTTTGAGTGTGAGGAAGGAGTAAATTTTGTTTTTGGACTGGTGGTTGGAGGTTGAAAGGTTGAGATTTTTGGAATGGAGGTGAATGTGTGAGTTTTGAAAATTATTTTTTGAAAAATGAATCATTTTTGAAAATGGAGGTATCTAGCTAGCAACCTGCTTCAATGACACACAATTGTGAAGTTTGGGTGGTTAGCTAGCGGCCGCTGACTTGTAGAGTGGGTGGTTGTGAAATGGGAATGATAAATTGCTTTTTGGCTATTTTCTTTGGCTAGCAAGTCATTACCCAAAAAGCCAAGCTCTCCAATTATCTGAGATTCTCTGAATGCCCCACTTTATTTGATAAAATTAATGAAAAAATAGAGATAACATAGGAAAATAAAAAAAACTTAGGACAGAAGTAATAAAAGAGCAGACAAGATTTGAAAAATTCAGGAATTTTTTTCAAAATCCATATTATTTCCCAACCTCAATGATACACCTCTTGGGGTATTGATTTCCTAGTAGTAAATATCACATGGAAGCTTGATACCACCCCTGGAACAGTTATGTTATTCTGGTTTTCAAATCCCAGGAGAACCACCCCCTGGCTGCTACCACTTCTACCTTGGCTGGCCACACCCACCCCATTCACATTTTCAAGCCCCTTATTGGTTAGCACTTTGGCGTGTATGGAGTTTTGATTTCAATACCTGTTTCCCAAATCAGAGTGAAATTCAAAAATGGTCCAAAAAAACCCATGAAAATCTTTGATCCAAGTCAAAAATTAATCTACATTATGCGCATACCCTTTATGGTTATACTTGTATCTAGATCACCCACTCTCTCAATGATATTTCATAGTGAAAAATTTGAAATCAATAGCACTTTAAACAAAACAAAAAAAAAGATACAACTGTTGCATCCACTTTTTTGCAGGAGGCAAAATTTACTCTGTCAGCTTGCTACTATTGCAGAGAAAGCTGCAAAAGTAACAAAAATAACATAAAAATAATAATAATACAATTAACCTAAGAAGTAGTAGGAAAAAAATAAATATTATTACGGAAATGGATTTTCCATCCAAAATTAGGTAGGGTCACTCACTGACCCCACCCTTGAAATCCAACTCCTTACATTTTTAAATAATTAAGGAAAGAAAGACAAAAATACTACGGCTCCACTATTGAGCTTTTGTTCAATTAAATATTTCACGCGCATTGTCACGTATAGGTTTCACACCTAAATTTCAGTCAGAATTGAGGTGTTGTGTATATTTTAGGAGTTACGGGCGGAAATGTGTTTTGTCACAATTCCCGCACGCAGCCGCGGCAGCCAATGAACCTGCGCACAGCTGAGATACAGCCCTGTCACTCCGTCAAGGTTGTGTACGCAGCCCCGGGCCTCTGACAAGTACGCAGACGCGGGACTATGGGTTGACAGAGTGACAGGCGGCCTGAGAGGCTCAGGTACCGCGTAAACATGCTAAAACCCACACGGGAACATTCTACATATGTAATAAATGTTCCTGTGAATAGTAGATAGTCTAAAAATACATAATATTATATAAAAATACTTAAATAATCCTTATACGTATTTTTTATTTAATATAATTCAAAGTACCAAGAATGTCAAAAATAGGACAATGACAACTTCTAAAAATATATTAAAATACTTCAATATAATTTTATTAGAATTTCTAGACATCAATATCTTCGTGACATACAAAGAAAACTAAGATTTAAAAATATTACATGAATTCCCATGAATTATATTTTTAAGTAATTATCTTAGTAAATCAACTGGAACTCAAAAATAAGGAGTAAAATCAATATTATGACTTTTACTCAAGATATATAATACATAATGAGACCTTACCTGACATCAAGATTTCCGTAGAAATGTCTATTTATATAATTATTGAAGTAATGGGAACATTTACCAAGGATAAGTAATTAAATAGTAAATAAATGGGACAGATTAGTGTTATTCACACGTCCTAATATCTATTATAAAGTAGAAGAATTCCCATACCCTGAGGAATTAGATTCTACCCGTGCAATAGCACCAAGAAGACATAAAAGGCTACTCCTGGTTACCCTGCTAGGCTAAGTGTCCGTCCCTTTGAGCCCCTGTACCCCTCAGAAGGACAATTTTGGGACTCCAAAAGCTATAAATAAAGAGCTCTTTTGAGGATATTGATGGGCAGAGACCCAGTTATATTTATATCCAGACACCGTGCCAAGGTAATCAAGTACTTATAAGAGATAAGTAAGTGATTTATGGCTAAGTCTGATCAATAATATTTGTACTTAACCTCTTTTATATCAATTAAAACTGCTGAACAACCTTATAACCCCAGTATACAGGTTTAACCCATCAGTGCACGTCTCAAACAGATACCCAAAGGATTTAATAATATACCAGTGAGTTTTATTATCCCTTCTCTGTCGTGGCAGCTTTGCCTCAAGGCCCTGCCACTCCACCATGTATTTTATATACATATTATCTTTGGGTAAAATATCCTTTAAACTAAAGAGCCCAAAGTAACCAGGACTACGTGTTTTCATACTGAAATCCCTGAAGAGAGGTGTTAAAGATCCCCAATAGAATTGTGGCCCCTCTATAAAAATATATAATAATCAATTTATTCATATTGATTCAAAGCAATAAACCATAACCAAACCACTTAAACTTGAAATAAGCTTAATCCAAATATTTTACGTATTTTTTGCTGCATTTATTAAATAATATATTTATTATTTACTCTATCACCTCTGGTAGCTAAAGGATAGCAAGGGTCTTGGAATCCAGGAGGATGACAATTGGGGGTCTGACCGGGAAATATTCCATTTTATTATATTTAATACCTTGGACCAGACATTTCACAAAAAAATAAAATCAAAGATAAATTTATCTGATTTTATAACCTTAATTTATCATTAAATTCTTTTGCAGTGGATTTAAAAACCAATGCAGAATTAATAATCTATTATTTAAATGTTTTAAAGATATGAAAAGAAGAATATATTAAAAATTATAAACCTACTGGTTGGAAAGCTTTAACTCAAGCTGAGCAACTTAATATCTCTTCTGCACGTCAACACTTAGATAAACTCCTTGAACAAGAAGATCTTGAAAGGCCTATCAACTTTCAGGCTCTATTAAGGAAACATAAAGCTTGGAAGAAATACCGTATAAATTACTTTTTGAAATATAAAAGTGAGTATACAACTTGTATTACCATATTTTTTTTTTAAAAAAAAAAATAATATTGATATATTTTATTAACCAATAAAATAAACTTTTTTATCAGTGAACCCTCCTGTACCAGAAACCACCGCCACTGAAGTTGATTTATTGAATCAGGAAATCCCAGATATCTCTGGAGGCCCTGAAAAAATTGATTGGGCAGGTGAAGACCTCATTGGAACCCACCAAGACTCCGTAGGATTACCTACTAAGAATCAATTTAACCCCAATGAGGTCTTGGTACCTTTGAACATCAATTTAAGTGAGCTTTGAATAAAACGTATTTTTACGCATTTTGCTGTAAAATACTTATAAACATATCATTCTAAAAATGAATAGATGTAACACAAGAGCCTCAGGAAGAATTCCCTCCTATGGATCTTTGCAAACAGCTCTCAGTAACCGTGAGACCACCAATAAGGAAAACCATGAAGGGACTAGAACCCATGAATCAAATGTTGATGGAAAAGGAGCAGCACCAATCACTTCTGCCCTCTCCCAACCTAGAGCCAGAGAAGGTAGTAGAATCAAGCCACCCTCCTTTACAAAAAGATTCCCTGCAGCCACCCCAGCAGAATCTGGCCAAGGAAGCCAGGATCAAATACTTAGTCAAACAGCATGTGAAATATTGGGAAGTATTCAAAGAAGCCCAAGTCAAGGAGGACATGGTATCTATGAAAAAGATAATCTCCCAGGCAAAAGCAACCCAGGTAGCTCTTCAGAAAATGATTCCAAGGAAAGAGGTAGAATCCTATGTAGAAAAGTGGAATCCTGGGGATCAATTAGCCCAACTTAAAGGCAAAGGATCAGAAAAAAGAGATCCTCTTCCCATCCCAAGCCAAAGGGAAAGAAAGACTGGGATCAGATAATATCCCTAGCTCAAAAATGGAAAAAGGTTTACAACAATTAGCTTCAAATTCTGAGCCCAAACAAACCTCTGATGTAATTACTTCCTTTTCTAATGATATGCGTCATAATTTCAAAATTGTTTGTGAGAATTTAGACGGTGTTTATACCCAAATGGATAAATTAACCTCAGTAGTAGCCAAATTGATTAATAACCAAACAAAGACGGTAGGAATGGAAGAAATTAAAGAACACACAGAAAAGTTATTGAAAACAATTAATCAAGGTAGGATCAGAAAGACTCAAACAATTGAGAATATGTTATCAGGAATCCAAGAAGATTTTATTATGTCTTTCCACCCCTTAAAAGAAGAATTGGCAACCACCACTAACAGTTTTATTCTATCCCTTAGTGAAAAATTGGATGTGCTTTATAAAAAAGTGGACCTGAAACTTAATCTGATCAAAAATGATCTGAGAGACTTGAAAGTCCGTCTGACCAATCCCTTGGGGAGTACTAAAGGGGAACCAAAACCTCCCAGACAAACCACTACTCCTTATGCACCACCCTTATTAGGAATGCATAGGAGTGACACCTCTAGGCCTAGTCCTACCCCTGAGATGGAGCAAGCACTCAAACTGTTACCCCCTATTTCTGAATGGCCCAAGTTCTCCGGTAAAGAAGAATACAATCATATAAATTTTATTAAATTTATTGACTACACCATTAACTCTTATGACCTACCAGAAGCTATAGCTGTGGTCAGGCTACCCAGGCTATTTGAAGGAGTAGCATTGGAATGGTTTATCAGTAAAAGAGAAGAAGTAGGATCCTTACCATGGAATTCTTTGAAACTTCTGATTAAAGAACAATTTGGTTCTAGAATGTGGAAAAGAAAAATGATGAAAAATTTCGAAAATTCCTCATTTGACCCCTCCAAGGATAAACCTCACAAATGGTGCTTGGAACAGAAGAAAAGATTGGATTGCTTCTATCCAGATGCTGATAAAGAGGAAGTAAATGAAAGACTCCTCAACCTGTGTCCTGGCAATCTTAACCATAGTGTAAGATGTAGCATGAGTATGGATGTGGAATTGCCAACTCTAATCAATGTGCTAGAAGAAGTAATAGACATGAATGGGTTGCGCAAGAAAGCCCCTTCCAGAACCAAAGAGAACTATAACATCAAAAAAACCAGAGAACAACCTCCTCTGATAAATGCCTCTGATAATAAGAAACCTAATGAGAATAGGGATAAAGAGAGGATGCTGGCAACTTGTTGGAATTGTAACAAGAATGGGCATATGAGACAAGACTGCCCATTACCAAAAAGGAAGAAAGCAGTCTTGGAAGGAGAGAAGGAGGTTGAAGGGAATCAGAACTATGAAGATATAGCTGATACTGAAGGATATCTTTCTGAATGTGAATTGATCCTGACCAACCCTGTTAATGTTATAGAAGGAGATATAGGCACTTCTGTAGAAATAAATAACATCCATGGGGATTCTAGCTTGCCCAAAAAATGGGATCCTTCCATAATTCCTAGGCATATTATGGATTTCAAACCATTATTAGTTAAACCTATGAGTGGAAAAAGTTATACCACTGGTCAAACTTGTTATGCAACAGGATTGCATAAAAACAGACCTATAAGGTTATTACTGGATAGTGGAGCCTTTTGCTCATGTGTCTGTGCTGAATTCTTAAACAAATGGGACCCCAATTAGAAATAACACCTTTATCCTGTCCCAAAAGCCAGGTTCAGCTCTTGCAACTCTACCATGAATGCTATTGGAGTATGGAATGCTCCTATAATACTACCTCACACTAAAGGATCTTTGAGAATACAAGTGGAATTTTTAGTATTGCTCAATGGACTATGTGACTACCTGATACTGGGTAATGATGCCTTATGTCTATATGGTATAGACGTGTTCCAGAGTAGAGGAAGATACTTCACAGTAGGAGGTAATTGGGATAAGAAGTTTAAGATATGCACCATTCAGTCTAACTTCCCCTCCTCTACTTATCAAAAGCATTTAGAAGACTTTGACCAAGAATACTTCTCTCAAGCAGCTCTGAATATGAAACTGTCTGAGGAACAGAAGAAAGATATATTGAAACTCTGGCTTGAGAACCAGAATGCTTTTTCTACTAAAGATCATCCCATTGGTGATATTAAAGGACATGATATGGTATTGACATTGACCATTAAGCCTCCTTATCATCCTAACTTAAGAAGGCCAGCCTATCCTTCTAGTTCTAAGTCTAGAAAAGCTCTTGAGGAAAATATCCAAGAAATGATAGACTTACAAGTATTAAGAAAAGTAGGGCATAATGAACAGGTAGATGTGACCACGCCTGTAATCATAGCTTGGCATAATGACAAGTCAAGAATGGTAGGAGACTTCAGAATGCTCAACAATTACACTCAAGAAGATTATTATCCTATACCCTGGATTGATCATGCTCTGCATAACTTGTCCAAGGCTAAGTACATCACTACTATGGATATGCTTGAAGGTTTCCACCAGATACCAATAAGCCCTGAAAGCAGGAAGTTTATGAGAATAATATGTCATTTGGGAATATATGAATATCTCAGGATGCCCTTTGGTATAAAGAATGCTCCATCACACTTCTGGAGAACAATGGATACAGTCCTAGGTACTTACATCAGACAAGGATGGATGATGGTATATATAGATGATGTTATCATATACTCTGATGATTGGGATATGTCACACGACCACCCCACGTACTATAGGGCAATTCTTAGATGATTGTGAGCGCGGAGGAATGCTGAGTGCGAGGGCAAGTGCAAATAGCAAGGTTCAGTTGCAAAGTGCAAACTTAGTGGTGCCACTTGACCCACGGCAAGAGGAATGGAGTGTGTTCTGAGGAGGGAAACTCAACCTGAGTCCAATGTGATAACTAGGTTGTAGAAAAATGCAAGAATGTATGAAATTAACTAACTGAGGAGACAATCATCAGGCAAGGGGGTAGCCCTTATAAGGTAATCCAAAGTGACTAGATACAACCTGGTGGTGAGCTAACTACAGTTGAAGGCGGTGAGGCAATGAATGACAGGAACGGGATAGGAAATGAAGCAGTAGTACAACTATATCTGAGGCCATGGCGTAGGTGTGAGACAATAGAATCTGAGCATACAAATGTATGATGAATTGGGACAGGAGCGAGTGACGTTGAAGGTAATGCAAGTGAGAAGTAATAGTTTATGCAGGGTAAGGACTAGGCCAATTGCAAACTGTACAGTAATGATGGCTTAGTTAGACGTAGATTCAAACTAACAAACAGTGCGTGACCGAAGATGGAAGTCCAAGGCTGTTGATTTGCCAGGGAAGGAGATTGGATCTCATAATGGATGGCCGACTGGTATGGAGTTAACCGCAAGGTTTGCAGGTATATACTGAGTTGGTTGCCAAGATTGGAAGGTCAACGCAAGCCAGAGGAAGTAGTGGATCGCACCATTGATGTTGTGCTTTATTTGTGTCATGCTTATAGACTGAGGTAGATGGTACTGAGGAGAGGACATGTCAAAGTGATGAAGACAATAATTCCTAAGTGCAAGGCGTGACAGTTACCCGGTTATAAAGACGCAAGATTCTGCAAGCGTTCAGATAAATTTTCTCATTGATTTCAAGTTGTTAATAAATACTGTATACCCTTTACTTATTATTTAATTCATTACTTGTTAGATTTATAAATTATATAAAATGTTGTCATCATTGTCCTGCCATTGCAAAAACTGTATCCGTCAAAACGAGCAATGAGTCCCCAGTACTGCCGTCCGAGGCCTTTGAGGCAAGTGCAAGCAATGTTGTCTCCACAAGGTCGCATGTAATTTCCCTATAAATATCAAGTTGACTGTTGATGGTCCCGCGGAGTCATCAAGGGAGATGCGGAGTTGTGGGTCCGCGCCAAGGGTTAACTACGAAATACCACGGTTTCCGGAGATCAAATACTTGGGTACTCGAGTTCCTGGTGAGTACTAATTGGGACTGACTAATGATAATAATGATAGTAACTAAATTTTGCTCATCTCACTAGTGTTGCCCCGTTTCCAAAGATACACCATGAACACACCACTGCCACCACCACCTTACTGGGGTCTGCCAACTGAACTTCCGGGGGCCCAGATGAATGCCAAGGTGCAAGATGAAGTGCCCGGTGCGGAACCAGTTGGGGTCATAACCAAGGAAGCAAGGGAGGAAGAAAGGAACAATGCGGAAAGGGAATTGGGAGATGGAGAAGATGGAGACGGAAATGGAGGAAGAGAGAGAACGGAGCAAGAAGGGGCTATAACGGAAGAAGTGGGAGAAGGAAATGGAGATGGAAGGGATGGAGTAGATGGAACAGAAGGAATGGAGGGCCAAGGCAAAGCGGATCCGTTGCGAGTCATAGGACCGGTCAAAACTGATGCGAGGTGGCTGACGGGCAACATTGGAGAAGTTTTGTTGGGAGGCCAAAGGAAGAGAGCGTACAAAGAGCTCTTGGAGGAAGGTGGATGGAATGCTTGGCCAAAGCGAGCTCAAATTGCGAGGTGCAAGGAAATATTCGAGAGGCACATTGTAACAGAGGTGCTGGTTCTCCAAAGGATGTCCGCGCTGATCAATGATGAAGACCTGGATACCTTTTGGTCCATGGTTGCGGAATTGACTGCAAATTGGGAGGATGCAGAGAAGGAAGTGAAAGAAACCTTGTAACTTATCATTATAAATAGATATATATATAGATATATTTTTATTTTTTTTTAATTATAAATAAATTTTCCTCTTTTTTTTTTGCATAAGGAATGGAATTTTATTTGATAGGAATGAGAGGGGGATGAGAGGAAGGAATAACACAGTGAGATGAAGGAATTGACTGATGGAATGATGATGTGGAATGGAATGGGGTTGGATGAGATGGAATGTGGAATGGAATGGGATTGGATGGGATGGAATGTGGAATGGAATGGGATTGGATGAGATGGAATGTGGAATGAAATGGGATTGGATGGGATGGAGTGTGGAATGGAATGGGATTGGATGAGATGGAATGTGGAATGAAATGGGATTGGATGGGATGGAGTCATGATTGTTGAGGTTTGCAAGGGTAGCTTGCATGGAAATCTCAAATCAGATCTGGAGAGTTGCAAAGGTGATGGGCTGGTTCCCACAAGGTGCAATCTTTGTTGGACTGGAAGCCAGACCACTCAACAAGGTATTGAAGTTTTCCTTTGTGTAACCTGGAATCCAGAATATGGCTTACTTCCCACTCTTGATGATTGAGGACAGTGACCGGTTTGTGTGATAAATTTGTGCAATTGAATGTGTAATAAATTGCTGATTGTAAGTCTGTTGAGCAAGGCTACCAGACAAGATGCTAATGATGATAATGTATATACAATGATAAAATATGATATTCTGGAAAACAAGTCTAATGACCACGTCCTATTTATATTCGTGCCCACCATTCATGTGTGTGTACAAGACCCAGCGACCCTCCTCATCTATTGAAGCATTTCATAATGCTTGCTTTTCCTACGGTGCAATTTACTCGTTGCATTCTATACTTTCCTAGGGTCACTCTCCGCTTCTTACTCGTTGTGAACTCAGCACAATGTGCTTTTCTCTTTTGAGCATTTACCCCAATAATAGCTTTTACTTTCCTTTCTAGAGCTTTTGTGTTCTCATCAATAAGCTTGGCCAACTCCTTACTATAGCTTTTCTCCTTGTGGCTTGCCTTCTTCTTAGTGTATTGCTTTCGTTGTTGACTAATAGCAAAGCAATTATGAGCTGCATGCTCTGCTGCTTGGAGTTCAGGTAGTCGGGGTTCATCAATGTCGAGTTCGGATGCTTGGACAGATCTGGCTTCTTGTGACATGTCCTGTGACACCTCCTGGAATGGTCGAGTCAAGAGTATACATAGACTCGCAGACGCATGTTGCTCAACACACCCCCTTACTCTTGGCTCGATCATCGATAACGGCAACAATCCCATCATCAACAAGAATTTTGTATGTTTTTCTCGGTCCAAAGCTTTTGTGAAAATATCGGCGACCATATCCTCTGTTGGCACATACTCAATACTGATTTCCTTGTTTGCAACCAGGTCTTTGGGGAAATTGTAATGTACTTGTATGTGTTTTGTTCTAGAATGAAAGACTGGGTTCTTAACTAATTGGATTGCGCCTTGATTGTCTGACCAGATCCTTGTTTTTTCCGGGATACTACCATGCACGTCAAAAGTCAACTTGCGTAACCACTGGGCCTCTTGCGATGCTGATAAGTATGCCCAATACTCAGCCTCAGTTGATGATGAGCTAGGACCTCCCAGTTTCTTGCTTCTCCAAGATATGAGACTGCTTCCGCATTGAAAATTATATCCACTTGTCGATAGGCTGTTTTTGTCTTCTGCCCAGCTTGAGTCAGTATACCCAACAATTTTGTGCCCGCTGGCTGGTTGATACAGTATCCCGTACTCCCCAGTTCCCTTCAAATAACGTACCACTCTTTTGAAGGCGCTCCAATGTACGTTACTCGGATTTTCCAGAAATTGCAATAGCTTTCCAACACTGTAAGTGATATCCGGTCTGGTGCACTGTGACAAGTAGTTTAACAATCCTATAGCTGATTGGTAGTCCAAGTTTCTTTCTTTAAACTCCCGGCTCTCTTCTTCTGTTGCCTTGGTTAACTTAATGTTTGACTGCATAGGTGTTCCGGTTGTCTTTGCATCTTCCAATCCGTATTCCCTGATTAACTCGGCCACATAGTGTTTTTGGTTGATGAACATCTGACCGTTCTCTAGGTAATCAATCTTCATTCCCAGTATATGTTGTGCGGTTCCCAGATCCTTGATCTTGAAGTTCTGTCCTAACTTTTGTATGAGCTCATCAGTGTGTTCTCCCACAAGTATTAGGTCGTCCACCCATGCAAATGCCAAGTCTCCTTGGCTTGATATAAACAGACATGGGTCCGCATCACTAATCCGGTACCCGTTTTTTATAAACCAGTTGGTCATGGTCGTATACCACCCCCTGGCTGCCTGTTTCAGCCCATAGAGTGTTTTCTTCAGTTTTATAACGAATTCATCCGGTTTGTTCACAAGTGATCTCGCCACGTTGCTATTGTAGGTCTCCTGTTTGGTTTCTTTTACCCATTCTACAAAACCTTCAGGTATACTAATGTACACTGCTTTGTCGTCTTCCAGCTTCGAGTTTAGGTAAGCAGTTACAAAGTCAGCCTGTCGGGGTTTGACTCCCATTTGCACTGCGTGGTATAATATGTACCGCATGGTACTTAAACGTCCGGTAGGCAAGAATGTTTCTTCATAATCCACTCCCTCCTTCTGCTTGAATCCCCGAGCAACACACCTGGCTTTATATCTCTTGAGTACTCCCTCAGTATCAAATTTCTTGTTAAGCACCCATTGAGTATTGATCAATGTCTTACTTTTGTCCCGGTTTTCTTTGGGATGTATCTCAAAAACTCCATTTTCAATGATTGAGTCTAGTTCCGCCAAGATCGCCTTTTTCCACATCGGCCATTCGCTTGAGTTCTTTGCTTTTTGGAAGCTATCTGGTAAGATGGCATTTTCTTTAACAAAGGTTTGTAGTGCCATGGCTTCAAAGTTCCACTCATCTTTCTCTTGGTTATTGAATTCCTGCTTAGCGGCTAGGTAAGATACCCAGTTCCCGTATCTTTCAAACGGTTTCTTTTCTCTTGTGCTTTTGCGTGTTTTAGTGTTATCCACGTTCTTGGGAATGGCCGGTTCTGTGGGGTGATTCGGAATAACCAATTCTGTGATGTGATTATGAATCATTGGTTCGGTAGTTTCATCCCCCCCTTGATTCATACTCATTGGTGCGCTAACTTGAGTTTCCACTGTTTGATCAGGTGGACCATCCTCAGCTTCAAACTCATCAGTAAAAATATCCCCCATGTTGTTTGTTAAACTATTGAATACCACGTCACAGGATCTAACAACCTTGTTTGATTTGGGATTCCATAGCCGATATGACCTCATCCCTTCGTCGAATCCAACAAGGATTCCTTTCTCGCACCGAGGGTCCAATTTTCCAATTCTTTCAAAATGATGGATGCTATAAAAAACTGGTGATCCGACTGGATAGATATGATCTAGTTTTGGCTCAGTGCCCCACATGTGCCTGTATGGGTTAGTTTTCTGATTTCGGTTATACAGGAATACAGCAGTGGACACTAATTCTCCCCAGAGTGATTTAGGTAAGTTGGAATCTATCCTAATTGTCCAAGCCTTCTCCATAATTTTTTGGTTCATTCTCTCGGCAGTCCCGTTGTTCTGTGGTGTATTTCTGGTTGTTACAAGATGATCAATTCCCTTTTCTCCCATCCGCTTGCTCATGTTTTGGTTTACGAATTCCCCACCCCCGTCGGTGATAATCCGTTTGACTTTCCTGTTTAATTTGTTTTCTATGCTGCTGACAATGAACCCTAATTCCTGTTCTGCCTGGCTTTTTACTTTTAAGGTTCTTACCCAAGCATATCCGCTAGCCGTATCTACGACAGTTATGAAGTATCTTGATCCCCCCAGTGAAACTGGCAATATAGGACTCACAACATCTGCCAAAACTTCTTCTCCCACAATCTGTGTTTGCTCCCGTGTTTTGGAAAATGGTCTCCTGGTTAGCTTTCCTAGTCTGCATGCCTCGCATTCTTTGTGCCCTCCTGGGTGTCCTAATCTTCTGTGTTCTTCTATTGAGATCTGGCAAATGTTCCGTTTGCGTTCTAAGTTCGGGAACGGCAATCGATTGCTGATAGTTCCGTCAAACAGCTTGCTTCCTTTGACCGTGACCACGAAAAAGTTGCTCTCGGTTTTGGAGATCTGAGCCCCTCCGTTCCACAATGATGTTTGTGAAATCAAGCAATACGGCAAAGATGGGACGTGGAATACATTGCGAAGAGTGATAGTTTTGTTCTGTGAAGTAAGTACAACATCCCCTTTCCCGATTATCTCTACGCTTCTTCCCACTTCTCCTTATTCCACCTTTCCGTTGTGTTCGACGTAGTTGCTAAAGTCTTCCCTGTTATTAAACATATGATCTGATGCTCCCGAATCTAGTATGATTGCATCACCTTGAGCTATGGTGATGTTGGCGGATATTATACCGGCTAAAGCGTGCTTCGAGTTTGCTATCATGGCCTGATTGATTACCTCCTGGCTGTAAAAACCATCATTTCCAAGGTTCCCGAAGATTTTGTTCTCAGTCGCAATCGGGTCATAGAAACTGATTTCTTTCTCTTGATATTCCTCCTTAGATGTGTCACCCTGGATTGCTATGAATGAAATGTTGACTCCCTCGGCTTCCCCAACGTTAGCTTTGGGCGGAGCATAATTGTAGTTAGTCCAGGGTTTGCAACACTCCTTCGCCGAATGTCCAACAATGTCGCAGTTGTAACATTTTCCGGTTCTTTTTTGCCCATGTTGGTGCTGGCCAACCATCGCGATCTTCTCGATCTTCTTGAGTTTGAATTGTAAGTAATCTTTCTCAATTTTGTTGATCACTTCTTCTATCTTAAGGGTCCCACTATCCTGTATGATAATGCGGACTAAGGACTCAAATTCCTTAGGTAGTTTCTTTAGGATCAGTAACGCTAATACTTGTTCTTTAACATCCAGTCCAGAGGTGCGTATTTTGCTGATGCCATTGCGGATCTCCTTTACAAATTCTTTAGTTTCTTTGAACTCTAGGTTGATGAATTCTCCTAACGCGAGCATCTGGTGGTGAGCCTCGCTACCCGCGTACTTTTTCTTGAAAAGCTCCCAGAGCTCCAGTCCTTCACCCTCCTTGTCGGTCCCAAGCTTGCTGTTGACTATAGCAATATGTTCTTCATTGATATGCTTCATGATAAGTATGTGGAGCTTCATATTCTTTTTGCTTACGCCTTTGACTGGCTCTCGCTTGATTAACGGCCAACAACCCAGGCCGTACATTTCTGCTCGCATCTTGGTAGCCCATGTTGCGTAGTTATTGTTGTTAAGCCTGTAGCGCTTGGTCTCGGTGGTACCTTCCATTGTTTCTATTTGTATTGATTGATAATGGGTTATCTTGATTCTAATTGGTGTTGGTAGTCGATTTTCTGGTACTGATAATGTGATAAATTTGTGCAATTGAATGTGTAATAAATTGCTGATTGTAAGTCTGTTGAGCCAGGCTACCAGACAAGATGCTAATGATGATAATGTATATACAATGATAAAATATGATATTCTGGAAAACAAGTCTAATGACCACGTCCTATTTATATTCGTGCCCACCATTCGTGTGTGTACAAGACCCAGCGACCCTCCTTGTCTATTGAAGCATTTCATAATGCTTGCTTTTCCTACGGTGCGATTTACTCGTTGCATTCTATACTTTCCTAGGGTCACTCTCTGCTTCTTACTCATTGTGAACTCAGCACAATGTGCTTTTCTCTTTTGAGCATTTACCCCAATAATAGCTTTTACTTTCCTTTCTAGAGCTTTTGTGTTCTCATCAATAAGCTTGGCCAACTCCTTACTATAGCTTTTCTCCTTGTGGCTTGCCTTCTTCTTAGTGTATTGCTTTGGTTGTTGACTAATAGCAAAGCGAGTATGAGCTGCATGCTTTGCCGCTTGGAGTTCAGGTAGTTGGGGTTCATCAATGTTGAGTTCAGATGCTCGGACAGATCTGGCTTCTTGTGACATGTCCTGTGACACCTCCTGGAATGGTCAAGTCGAGAGTATACATAGACTTGCAGACGCATGTTGCTCAACATCGGGAGGGGGATGAGTCTTGCCCAGGTATAGGACTTGAGATGGCTGTAGGAGAGACACATGAAAGACCAGGTGGATACCTTTCCATTTCACAGGTAAAGTAAGTTTAAATGCATTAGGGGAGATGACTGATTCTACTTTAAAGGGGCCAAGCTTTCTTTTGGAGAGTTTGCAAGTTGGGCAAGTGCTGCAAATATTGCAAGCATTGAGCCACACTTGATCTCCTACTGCAAAGGTTGGAGCCGTAGTGCGAGATCGGTCTGCTTGCTCCTTATAGCGCTGGTTTGCTTCTTTGAGGTTGGTTCGAAGTTGCAATTGAAGGGATTGAATTTGTTCAAGGTAATTGGTAGCAGGTTGAGAAGGTGTTACGTGAAGGGAAGAGAAAGTTGGGTTTCTACCATAAAGAGTTTGGAAGGGCAACTGTTTGGTGGAGGAATGAGTGGAGTTGTTGTAGGCAAGTTTGGCTAGTGGGAGCCATTGCAACCAGTTGTCTTGTTGATAGGCAACATACATTCAAAGATATTGTTTGAGAATCTGATTAACTTGCTTGGTTTGCCCATCTGTTTCCGGGTGGTACGCCATTGATAAACTGTGAGTGATCTTCAAATGTTGGCATAGCAAGGTCCAGAAGCTTGAGACAAACAGAGATCCACGATCACTAACTATATTATCAGGGAGACCATGTTTTGAAAATACATATTCTATGAACAAGTTAGCTAAGTCTTCTGAAGAGGCCGTCACATTACTGCGCAGAAATAAAGCCATCTTTGAGAAGCAATCTACTATTACTAGAATAGCATCATATCCACTAGAAGAAGGTAATTGAGAGATGAAATCCATAGAAAGCAAGTGCCAAGGACAAGGCGGAATTGGAAGTGGCTGGAGAAGCCCATAATTCCGGTGTTTGGAGGACTTGTTACAATTGCAATCATAGCACGCACTAACATAGTCTTTTACTTCTTTGGTCATACCAGGCCAGTAGAAGTCTTGTGCGATCAATTGGTAGGTTTTATCCTGCCCATGATGACCAGAAAGCAGAGAATTGTGCCGTGACTCAAAGATATCTAACTTAATGCAAGAATTATCTGGTACTACTATACAATTATCATAGACTAAGAATTCATTATCATCAATACTGTAACTACTATCTAATAAGTTCGCACTTTTGCAAAGTTTGATGCACTTGGCATCTTCGCGTTGAGCTTGTCAGAGTTCAGAAGCCAAATCTTGTAAGTGAGCGATGATTGAACTGAGTTGGGAAGATTGGGTTGAGAAGAGTGTCCTAACGTTTTCAGGGTTGTTTTTGGCAAAGGTGCTCCCCCCCCTGGGTAAACGTTGTCCCAACGTGATAAAGAATAAGGGACTACCGCTTGTTTCCCAGGATGGTACGTGATTGTAAAGTGGAATTTGGAGAGGTATTCGGCCCATTGTGCCTGTCTACGTGTGAGGAATTTTGAGCTCATGAAATACTTTAAAGAATTATGATCAGTTAAAACCTCAAAGGATTCCCTAAGGCTCAAAAGGTATGAACGCCATTTCTTCAAGCAATAAACAATTGTGAGAAGTTCCTTGTCATGAATCTCATAGTTAAGCTCTGCAGAGAGCAACTTGAGAGACTCAAAAGCTATGGGATGAAAGAGAGAAGTGGAGGAGGAGAACTGCGAGATTACTCCTGCAATTGCATAGTTGCTTGCTTCTGTTTTGACAATAGTGCAAGCTAGCTTGTTGAAGTGAGCAAGTATTGCAGCAGTGGTGAACGCTTTCTTCAGAGCTTCAAATTCCAAAGCAGCTTCTTTGGTAAAAACAAAAGGAGTGTCTTTTTGAAGAAGGTTAGTAAGATTCACGTTTTTTTCGGCATAACGTTCAATAAACCTTCTATAAAAATTACTGAAACCAAGGAAAACTTGAAGGGATTTAACGGAAGAAGTTGGGGGCCAGTCCAATATGCGTTCGCTTTTGGCTGGGTCCATTGATAGTCCTTGCTGCGAGACTACAAAACCTAGAAACCAAAGAGAAGAGGAATGGAATTTGCACTTAGAGGCTTTTGCAAACAGGTCATTCTTGCAAAGTTGCTGCAGCACCTCTCGCACATGTGCAATGTGATCTTTGAGGTTCCTCGAGTAGACTAGTATATCATCTAGATATACCACAAGGTATTTACCTACGAGATCAGAGAAAATGTTGTTGACAAAATGTTGAAAAGTGGAAGGAGAGCTACAGAGGCCAAAAGGCATGAAGGTATACTCATAACTGCCAAACTGGGTTCTCATAGCGGTCAAATACTCATGAACTTTCATAATGCAAATTAGGTTATAGGCACCTTGAAGGTCTAACTTTGAGAAATAAGCAGCTCCATGGAAGAGGGTGAGGAGATGTGACATAGGCGGTACTGGATAGGCATTCTTCCGGGTTACCTGCTTCAGTTTCCTGTAGTCAACACAAAGGCAAAGTCCTCTGTCCTTTTTTGGAACAAATAGGAAAGGTGAACCGGTATTCGAATTGCTTGGTTGAAGAAATCCTTTTGCTACATTTTCCGCAATGTAGTCTTGAAGCGCAATTGATTCTTGCCTCGAGAGAGAGTAAACTGGTCCTGGTGCCGGGGGTGGGCCAGTAAGTTTGATCTTGTGATTTTAAGGACGGGATGGAGGCAGTTTATCTGCTCTTGCAGCTGAGAAGACATCAGCAAAGTCGTGATAAACTGAAGGTAAAGACTCTTGAATGATTTCTAAATCTTCAATCTTGTCATCTTTGAGCACCGGGTTTGAGGTGCTCGCATGGTGTGATAGGATTAGGGAGCTCAAAATACACCGTTTGGTTGGTGTCTGTTTCTCTTTGAAGGAACAGGAAAGAGGTAAGCTGGATAGGTAAGAAATAACTCCTAAATCTGAAGAGGGAATTTGGGAATGGAGGTCAGGATATTGCAAATCTCCTGGCGGAAAATTGTCATCCAACTCAATGACAGTGTCAGGTAGGCTGTTTAATTCCTGTTTGAGGGGAAAATTAGCATTCTGGGGGTGCAAGGTTTGGAGGTTAATTACTCCTTCTTGCCAATTCACATCCGGATTCCAGTAAACTAGGAAATCATGGCCTAGAATGGTATCATCCATTCTGGGTATAGCCAAGACAAATAAATCCCATTCAAAGCTGGGGAAATTGGAGAATAGGAAGGTCCATTTTGCCTTTTTGGAGACCCAATAAGACGGTTCAGTTGAACTACTTACTAAATCAATAGGAAATTTATCTATCTCGGAATGCGTAAGATTTTTGGAAGTGGCCAAAGATTCACTGATGAAGGAAACATTAGCGCCGGAGTCAAGTAAGACTCAATAAGGGGTGTTGTTGGAATGGAATAGGATAAATCTCAAACTAGGAGCACCTAGTGACTCGCAAGTGCAAAGATTTACTCGCGGTGATTTAGATAATGTATAGTTTTCCTTGCGAGTATCAGAAAAACTACAAGCTAATTTTTTGACTGCTTAGCTGCTTCATGCGCTAACCGCTTTGCACAACTTTCAAAATCATGTTTTCCTCCACAATACATACACAGCCCATTCTTCTCCCTCCATAGCCATTCCTTGTTCCGTAGCATCCCGGTTTCTTTGTCCAAGAACTTTGGAGTTTTGGTGACGGTTTTTCCTTTTGAGTTGGATTTCAAAGTCAGGGTTGGTTTGGATGGTTTTGGATTCCTCATGTTTTGCTTCAAGGGGTTGTCCACCCTTGGAGCCAAGGTGGACAGTCCATGGTTGTTTCGCCAAGAGCAATTCTTGTTGTGATAGCCATTATCAAGCTCAATCACTCAATTGATTAGCTGCTGAAGCAAGGTTGTCTTATGACCCCCAACTGCAAGCTGTTTGATTAAGCGTGCCGGTAGACCCTTTTGGAAATGGAATAGAAGAGCGGCCTTGTTCCACTGGATGCAAGACTGAAAGGTTTGAAAATGAGAAATATAAACGGAAGCTCTACTATTTTCCTTAATAACTAGACTATTAAGTTTGTGGTTGGCGTTTCAAACTTCATTGGGGTCGCTGAACAGGGTGAACAGTTGTTGCTCAAACCTGTCCCAGTTGTTGAGAATACACGTGGGACTGTTGCTGGACAAAAGTTCAAGGTACGGTTCAAACCACTGCAAGGCTCTACCTCTTAAGAAGGACAAAGCATACATAACTTTATGCCTATTGGAAGGGAAATTGTTGGAGTCGTTTGAAAATATGATTTTACAAGACTGTAGGTAGGATCTAAGCTTATGAGGGTGTTCTCTGGTAAAGTGGTTGGGTTGTTTCATGCCCAGAGTGAAAAAGCTAGCAGTACTCAGACTAGATTGCTGAGCACCATGAGTAAGGGCCTGGATCAATGTCAAAAGCAGGGTCAAAGCATCGGGCTTGGGAGCAGTAGTGTGAACCCCTGGTCTACCACAAGTCAAGGTTTCATTGGAAGAATGGTCGGAATCTGCTAATTCCGCAAGAGGGTCTGTTGGAACATCCCGTGGAGGAGTCCGAGAATCATTGAGGGGTTCAACAGATGGCTATTTAGAAGGAGGAACAGGATCTAAGGGTTGTTGGGCCCAAGGAGCGCTGTGCCTCCCTACCCAATGGATATCATCATTGTAAGGGGCAAGGGAAGCGTTCCCGGTTGAGCAAGTACGTGACATTGAGAAAAGAAGTCTACTATAGGTTGGCAAGCTACAATAGATGAGTTGAGTTAGTTAATTTACTGTCACACAACCACCCCACGTACTATAGGGCAATTCTTAGATGATTGTGAGCGCGGAGGAATGCTGAGTGCGAGGGCAAGTGCAAATAGCAAGGTTCAGTTGCAAAGTGCAAACTTAATGGTGCCACTTGACACACGGCAAGAGGAATGGAGTGTGTTCCAAGGAGGGAAACTCAACCTGAGTCCAATGTGATAACTATCTTGTAGCAAAATGCAAGAATGTATGAAATTAACTAACTGAGGAGACAATCATCAGGCAAGGGGGTAGCCCTTATAATGTAATCCAAAGTGACTAGATACAACCTGGTGGTGAGCTAACTACAGTTGAAGGCGGTGAGGCAATGAATGACAGGAACAGGATAGGAAATGAAGCAGTAGTACAACCATATCCAAGACCATGGCGTAGGTGCAAGACAATAGAATCTGAGCATACAAATGTATGATGAATTGGGACAGGAGCGAGTGACGTTGAAGGTAATGCAAGTGAGAAGTAATAGTGTATGCGGGGTAAGGACTAGTCCAATTGCAAACTGTACAGTAATGATGGCTTAGTTAGACGTAGATTCAAACTAACAAACAGTGCGTGACCAAAGGTGGAAGTCCAAGGCTGTTGATGGGCCAGGGAAGGAGATTGGATCTCATAATGGATGGCCGACTGGTATGGGGTTAACCGCAAGGTTTGCAAGTATATACTGAGTTGGTTGCCAAGATTGGAAGGTCAACGCGAGCCAGAGGAAGTAGCGGATTGCACCATTGATGTTTTGCTTTATTTGTGTCACACTTATAGACTGAGGTAGATGGTACTGAGGAGAGGACATGTCAAAGTGATGATGAAAATAATTCTTAAGTGCAAGGTGTGACAGGATAATCATATTAACCAAGTAAGATTGGTACTCCAGACTATCTCCAGAGCAGGATTGAAGGTGTCCATGAAGAAATGCAACTTTGGCTACGGAGAATTGAAAGCCTTAGGACATATAGTCTCTGGTCTAACTCTAGCTGCTGATCAAAATAAGATAGCTGCTGTCATGAATAGACCTATGCCACAAAACAAAAAAGAATTACTTTCTTTCATTAGTTTTTGCAGTTATTACAGACAATACATACCAAAGTTTTCTATGCTAACTAAAAGTCTGTATGAAGTATGCAACAACAACACCCTATTTGAAATGACTCATGAGAGAATAAAAAACTATGAGGAATTAAAAATAGCTATGACCTCTACTCCTCTACTTATCCAACCAGATTACTCCAAGCCCTTCAAACTGAACATTGACACCTGCATGGAAGGGCTAGGAGCTGCTTTAAATCAGTAAAGTATAGAGGAAGACAGACCAGTAGAGAAACCAGTAGTCTTCATATCTAGACAGATCAAAGATACAAAGAAGAGATATGGGGCCAGTCAGTTGGAATGTTTGGCACTAGTATGGGCTTTAGAGAAGCTAAACTATTACTTAGAAGGCACTACTTATCAAGTAATCACGGACTGTAATGCTTTAAGAACTCTTATGAACATGAAAACTCCCAGCAGACATATGCTCAGGTGGCAAATTGCTATACAACAGTATAGAGGACAGATGACTATAGTGCATAAAGCTGGAGCTAAACATCAGAATGCTGATAGTCTAAGTAGGAATGCTTTGCCTAATGACTCTAACAATCCAGCATATGACCCTGAAGATCAAGATATTTTTCCTATCCTGAACATCAATCTTTTTGAATTGAGTGCTCCAATAATGGGGATCCACTTATGTGAATTAGATACTGCTTTCTTCAACCTAGTAAGGGATAGCTACTCTCCTGAAATCAAGCTGCTGATGACCATTATGGAATGTGAATACCCAGAAGCAGCTCTGATAAATAGCCTACCTGCTTCATTACTTAAAGCCTATAAAGCAGGAAGGTTTACCTTTTGGGATGGTCTCCTTTACTATAGACACCAACATTCCAGCATATTAGTACTAAGCAACAAAGAACATATACAACATATACTCCAGGAATTCCATGACAACTGTTCATCAGGGCATCTATCCACAGAGAGAACTTTAGAAAAAGTAAAACAAACTTCTTGGTGAATAGACTGGAAATAAATCACTACTGAATATGTTACTAGCTGTGAAACCTGCCAGAAATCTAATAAAAATACTGGAAAAAGGTTTGGACTCTTACAGAAGATATCTGAACCTACAACCAGATGGGAAATCATCAATATGGATTTTGTCACCGGCCTCCCCCCTGGGGGTACTCATTTATATAACTCTGTCCTAGTTATAGTTGTCAGATCTTCTAAAAAGGCAAAATTCTTACCTAACCACAAAGAAGATAGTGCTATGGATGTAGCTTTACTATTCTGGAATAGGATCATAGCTGATGTGGGTATACCCAAGATTATAATCAGTGACAGAGACCCCAAATTCACCTCTGAGTTTTGGAGGAATCTACATGATATACAGGGTAATACTCTAGCATTTTCTACAGCATACCATCCCCAAACTGATGGATTAGCTGAAAGAATGATACAGACCCTAGAAGATATGCTAAGGAGGTTCTGTAGCTTTGGTCTAGAATATAAAAAATCAGATGATTATTGCCATGATTGGGTAAGCCTACTCCCAGCCCTAGAAATGGCTTATAACAGAAGTAAACATTCTACTACCAAAGAAGCTCCTTACATACTAGAAAGAGGATGGATTCCAAAACTCCCTAGGAATAATTTAAACTATAACTTAGCCAATATTCATCCAAAATCTCTTGACTTTAAGAAGATGATAGATCTGGCAAATAATAATGCTCAAAAATTTGTAGAAGAAGCAGTAGAATACAACAAAAAAAGATGGGACAAATCACATAAAGAACCTGACTTTAAAATAGGAGATCAGATCTTGATATTTACAACCAATTTCAACAACCTAGCAGGCAACAGAAAACTAAAACCAGCCTTTTTTGGACCATTTGTTATAAAGAAGATGCATGGCAAAAATTCTGTGGAAGTAATCTTGGGTGAAGAATTATCAAGGAAACATCCAGTATTTCCTGTTAGCCTAGTGAAACACTTTCAACCAAGAGAAGGCAGCAACCTCCCTCCAGCAATACTCCCAATAGAACCTGAACCTGTGAAAGAAAAAGGGAAAGTCAGCAGGATATTGAGAGATAAGAAAGAGAGAGTACAAGGAAAAGATGTTAGACTATACTTAGTAAGATAAGAAGGAGAATCTGCAGACAAAGATCAATGGTTACCAGAAAATAACATACCTGATGGACTAATACATCTCAGAAACTACAGAGCCAGAAAAAGGAACTGAAACACACATGAAGTTAATTTTCTCCCAACATCCTCTAGATTTTTTTCAGATATGGCCATATCTTGGAGTGGGGGAATGTCAGCTTGCTACTATTGCAGAGCAAGCTGCAAAAGTAACAAAAATAACATAAAAATAATAATAATACAATAAACCTAAGAAGGAGTAGGAAAAACATGAATATTATTACAGAAATGGATTCTCCACCCAAAATCAGGTAGGGTCACTCACTGACCCCACCCTTGAAATCCAACTCCTTATATTTTTAAATAATTAAGGAAAGAAAGACCAAAATACTACGGCTCCACTATTGAGTTTTCGGTCAATTAAATATTTCAAACACATTGTCACGTATAGGTTTCACACCTAAATTTCAGTCAGAATTGAGGTGTTGTGTATATTTTGGGAGTTACGGGCGGAAATGTGTTTTGTCCCAATTCCCGCATGCAGCCGCGGCAGCCAATGCACCCGCGCATGGCTGAGATACAGCCCTGTCACTCCATCAAGGTTGTGTACGCAGCCCCGGGCCTCTGAAAAGTATGCAGCCGCGGTACTATGGGTTGACAGAGTGGCAGGCGGCCTGAGAGGCTCAGGTACCGCGTAAAAATGCTAGAACCCACACGGGAACATTCTACATATGTAATAAATGTTCCCGTGGATAGTAGATAGTCTAAAAATACATATAAGTATATAAAAATACTTAAATAATCCTTATACGTATTTTTTATTTAATATTATTCAAAGTACCAAGAATGTCGAAAATAAGACAATGAAAACTTATAAAAATATATTAAAATACTTTAATATAATTTTATGAGAATTTGTAGAAATCAATATTTTCGTGACATACTAAGAAAACTAATGATGTCAAAAAAATTACATGAATTCCCATGACTTATATTTTTAAGTAATTATCTTAGTAAATCAACTGGAACTCAAAAATAAGGAGTAAAATCAATATTATGACTTTTACTCCAGATATATAATACATAATGAGAACTTACCTGACATCAAGATGTCCGTAGAAATTTCTATTTATATAATTATTGAATTAATGGGAACATTTACCAAGGATAAGTAATTGAATAGTACATAAATGGGACAGATTAGTGTTATTCACACGTCCTAATATCTATTATAAAGTAGAATAATTCCCATACCCTGAGGAATTAGATGCTACCCGTGAGATAGAACCAAGAAAACATGACAGGCTACTTCTGGTTACCCTGCTAGCCTTAGTTTCCATCCGTTTGAGCACCTGTACATTTCAGAAGGACAATATTGGGACTCCAAAAGCTATAGATAAAGAGCTCTTTCAAGGATATTGATGGGCAGAGACCCAGTTTTATTCATATCCAGACACCGTGTCAAGTTAATCAAGTACTTATAAGAGATAAGTAAGTGATTTATGGCTAAGTCTGATCAATAATATCCGTCCTCAACCTCTTTTATATCAATTAAAACTTCTGAACAACCTTATAACCCAAGTATACAGGTTTAACTCATCAGTGAACGTCTCAAACAGATACCCAAAGGATTTAATAATATACAAGTGAGTTTTATTATCCTTTCTCTGTCGTGGCAGCTTGGCTACAAGGCCCTGCCACTCCACCGTGTATTTTATATACATATTATCTTTGGGTAAAATATCCTTTAAACTAAAGAGCCCAAAGTAACCAGGACTACGTGTTTTCATACTAAAATCCCTGAAGAGAGGTGTTAAAGATCCCCAATAGAACTGTGGCCCCTCTATAAAAATATTTAATAATAAATTTATTCATATTGATTCAAAGCAATAAACCATAACCAAACCACTTAACCTTTCAATAAGCTTAATCCAAATTTTTTACGGGTTTTTTGCTGCATTTATTGAATAATATATTTATTATTTACTCTATTGCCTCTGGTAGCTAAAGGATAGAAAGGGTCTTGGCATCCAGGAGGCTGACATACTCCCCATTTTTGGTGCAATAATAGTAGTCTCCTATGTACTAAGAATATTGCATGCTGCACCCTTGATGAATGCTGGAAATTTTTACCTTGGTACTGCATCCTCCATTCAACTTACCAACCTTGAGCATGCCAACTGTCCCTCAATGTTGTTTTGAATGTTTTTTTTTGAATGTTTTTTTTTGATTTTTTTTGGGTGATGATAAATTCACAACTCCAGTTGTGTGGGAGTTGTTCAGGGACCTACACCGCTCAAGTGTGGGGTTCTGGCCCATAGACCACTACAAAGTGTTGTTCCAAACAGGCGCAACCCCTGGGGGGTTGTATAGGAGCTTTTTACCCCCCAAGCATGGCAATTTGGAGCCGTGTACCCCAATACACAGCCCAAAACCGCCGTTTTTGGGGTTGCGCAAACCTCTAGAAGTTGTGCCAGAATTTTGGGCACCCCCTGGACCACCCTTGGGTTCCCTCAACCCAAATTTGGGATCAAAGCATACTTTGTGGGACTTTTGTTCCACACCTAGTGATTTCAAAGTGAATTTGAAGTGAAACCAAAGTGAAATTAAAGTGAAAATTGAAATCATATAAAATATGTGAACAATTCTTTCTCAACTTGAAAGTGAGAAAACTTTGTTTTTTCAATTGAAGGTTGGATTAAATACTGAAGTTTACCATTGAGTTTCTTTGCATGGGAACAGTGAAAAGCCCTCCTTCTTCTGAAATGGCTGCGTGGAAGGTCTACATTGACAGTGCCATCAACAAAGCATTTGAAAAAGAAAAAAAGGATTTGGCTAATGAAACATTGGAAGCCCCAATTGCATCCTCATCAAGGGTGACAATTGAAGAACAAAATTTTCCACAGTGGGCGCAACCTCTGGTCATGAGTAAAATTTTATGTTACTGAGGCCTTTGCTGGATTTAATTTGATTGAAACTAATGGGGTTCATGTAAATGAAACTAAGACTTAACCAATGAATGTTTACTAGATCCACTTGACCCACCTCCTGTGAGAACTTTTCCTATTAGGGAAGAGGCCCAAAACTATTTTAAAACATGGGCTATGAAGCATGGTTACACTCTGATGATTTTTAACTCAAAGAAAGATAAATATGTGGATTTGGCCTGTGATTGCCATGGTCCTTATTCAGGAAAACTTCTTACCAAACGGCCTACACAAACTCACACAAGGAAGTTTGGGTGCAAATTTTAATCCATGCAAGTTGCACAAAGGCAGACCCCTTGCGGCAACTCTCCTAAGAAGAAAGCCAACATAACCATTAAACATCTGAACATCCTTCTCTGCATCCTCAACTGAGGGGAAACTTGGGGGTGGCCTTAGAAAATCTAATAGAAGGAATGAACAATGGGCTCAATACATTGCAGCTTAAGAGGAAATTTATCAAATTTGATGGAGGGTATTATTTTGATGAGCAAACAATCTATAACACTAAGCGGAAGGTAATGCTTTCAGAACTAAAGGGGAAAAGTGTTATGGAGGTACTCTATGAACAGCTTGAAGAAACAAGTTTGATTCACCGGTAAAATTTCAGTGGAGAGGGTCACTTGGAGGCCCTGTACTTAGCACATCCTGAGGCAGTAAAGCTTTCAAAACAATTCAATTATATTGCTATTTTGGATTTTACTTGTAAGACAAATAAGTACATAACCCTGCTATTGCATGTTTTAGGAATGACAGCCAATTTGAAAAATTTCACAAAAGCTCTTGTTTTTATAACAAAAGAAACTTTTGAGTTCTACAGTTGGTCTGTAAAGGCATGAGAGGAAATGGCTTATGATCCTGAGATACTTCCAGAAGTCTTTGTGACAGAAAATGAAAAATATCTGACTTTTGCTATTGAATCTAGTTTCCATGAGTCATCAAGACAATGTTTCACTTAGAACATGTCTAAAAAAATTCAAGAAAACTTTAAAGAGTGCCTTGTTAATGATGTTGAAGTATGGAAAAGCTATATGACTCTGTGGGAAAATTATGGGGCCTCAAAGACCAAGGAGGAGGCAGATGTCAATGATTTGGAACTCAGAATAGGTCCAAATAACTGCTTCTTATTCTTCCTAGTTTTGGGTTCTTACCTTTTGACTTGTATAGTTTTTCTTGAAAGACAATGAGGATGTACTCAAGTATATGAAAAATAACATTTTCCCTATCAAAGAGAAGTTTGTAACAGTGTGGACTTGTATAAACCCAGATTTTGGAAAAAAAAAACATCTTGGTTTGAAGGTGTCCATGCAACTCTCAAACAATTCCTTGCAAACTCTTCAGGAAACATGTTGGATGTTTGGAAAAGCCTTGAAGGAAAAGTTTTGAATCATATTGAATTGGTTCATGCATCAATTTATAAATCTCAAATTAATTTAGGGACAGTTCTTCCACCTGAACTGTTACCATTGGGTTACAAATTGTCTTTAGAGGCAATTCAGCTTATTAGGGACCAACTTTAGTAGTTCAAATGTGATCATGATGGCAAAGTGTGCACCAAGTCATATTCCAAGACTATGGGTTTTCCCTGTTCCCACAAAATAGGTGACCGTCTAGCATTCAGAGGATCTGTGGTACCCAAAGATTTTAATCCTCAGTGGAGGTTGGACTATGACCCTTGCAGTTCAATTTCTGTAAGTTGGCTTAAGTTGGATTTTTCAAGTTGAATTGTTCAAATCACTATGTGATTCATGTTTTTTGATTAATGCTTTTTGATTAATTCTTTTTGATTAATGCTTTTTGATTAATCCTTTTTGATTAATCCTTTTTGATTAATGCTTTTTGATTAATGCTTTTTGATTAATGCTTTTTGATTAATGCTTTTTGATTAATGATTTTTGATTAATGCTTTTTGATTAATGCTTTTTGATTAATGCTTTTTGATTAATGCTTTTTTGATTAATGCTTTTTGATTAATCATTCCTAATTCACTAATGGTTGATCCTTTTGAATTTTTCAATTACAATTTCAATTAAATGCTAAGAATTCCTCAGTTATGTGAAAAGGTGAATGCAATTATCTTAGAATATCCAGATCATGAGCAAAGTGGCCTATTGAAGTATATCATTTGGAAGATTGCAAAATATTGATTGAAGCCAAAAATTGAACCTAAAGTCTTATTATCAAGTGGGGGCCAGAAAAAATTGACAGATACACAGCAAGAGACATCTTGGTTTGAGAATGTTGAAAAACAACTCAAGGGGTAAAAATGACTAGAAGGGCTCCAAATAAGAAAAGACAAAAGATTGTAAGTCTTTTCTTTTGGGATATGTTCATTTTTTTGGTTTAATGAACTTAGTTACTAACTAATGATGAATTGTTAGTCAAATTTGGCAGAATCTTAATCCAATTTTCATATTTCAGAGGAAGATACTGAAATTGAATTGGGATCACTTAATTTGGAATCAGAATCCTACCCAGAGGAAGACAAAGTGCATCAAAGCTCAACTAGAAGCTCATCTTTTGTGAGTATTCATTTGAATGATGTGATTAAAAAAATTAATAAGTTAGTTTTGATGATAGGAACCAAACGTGAAATAACTCAATCAAATAGCAAATAAATTTCATAAGTTCTGGGGTGAGGTTTGGGATCCAATTGGAGATGGAAATTGCGGATTTAGAGTCATTCCTAAACCACTTGGTTTTAAAGAACATGGTTGGTTTAAAGTGAGAAAAGAAATGATACAAAAATTGGAGAGAAATAAAGTAGCTACACTAAGATACTTGGTGGTGCAAAGGAGGTTGAAAAGATTAAACAAAGACTTGATGTTGAAGAAATCAATGGAAACATTCCCTCCTAAAAATGACTGGCTAAGTTAGATATGGGTCAAATAATAGCAGACACATCTTCCAGACCTATATGTTTCATTTCATTGGATTCATGTGATACTTATACTCCAATGAAAAATTGCGTTACTGATCAATCAGAACCAATGTTCATTTCCTTTGTAAAAAATAAACACTGGGTTCTATTGATACTTTAGGGAGAAATGATTCCAATCCTGTCCATTGGAGCAAAAATGCGTTCCTTGATTTCTAAAAAAGCCTCTGGTTGGGTTGATCAACTCAAAGATCAACTGAAAATGTATTCTAGATTATAGAGATCATAGAATTTGACTTCATTTCATCATTGGGTTTCATATAAATTGTAATTATAATGCAGCTAAAGATTTCTATTAATATAATGGGTTATCACATTTTAAAAATTGTCACGTTGAGTGTTTTGAGTTAATATCATTATATTGAGTGTTTTGAATGAGAGTTTAATGGTAAGTCAGTTCAACTTGTGTTGGGCTGGTTCCATCATAAGGAATATTTTACTCCTTATGATGGGATCAGCTTTAAGCAAGTAGAACTGGCTTTTTTTTGTGTGTTTTTACTTTAGGGCTTGTCAAGTTACTTCTTTTTTGTTTGGTGTTTTTACTTTAGGGCTTGTCAAGTTACTTGTGTTTTTTTTGGTGTTTTTACTTTAGGACTTGTCAAGTTACTTGTATTTTTTTGTTGTTTTTACTTTAGGGCTTTTCAAGTTACATATATCCAACATAATATGCATGTAATTGTACAAAATAAGGTCTGTGTCTGCTTTTTTTTCAAAGTATGTCTGCTTTTTTTCAAATTATTGAGCAAACCCATGTAAATAAATACATTTGCAATTATTTTACGGTACACAGGGAAACACAAACAGTGTAACAGGGGGATGAAACCAAGGAGAACAACTTCAGTGTATCATCAAGGAGCTGAAATAAGTGTCACAGAGTAATGGAAAGCACCACTTTGTGTGTAATTTGTTCAACAGAAATACCAAATCCTATAGCATTCCATCATCTCTTGAAATCCTTGATTCCTCTGCATAAAACAACTATTAATTTATTTTTTCAAAATTAACTCTTCACTTCCTATCATGGTGGTTCAAAATGAATCACACCACTCACATCCTCATGAACTTCTTCAAAATTGTGATGGCCATCACTTGAGAAATCCAACCACATATAATCACCCTGATGTTAATAATCAACTATCTCACAACACCCAACTCAGAATTTGGTTATGGATTGATCAAAATCCAGGAACTACTCTGTTTCCAACCATAATCAACATACAAGACATAATTCTTTGACAAAGCCTCATAGGTCCATAAATTCTAAGTAGCTGTACCCATCTCATCATATATATGAAAAACCTGTGTTATGATATCAAAATGTGGTAACACTGGTTTTCAACTCAAAACTAAAGAAGATTAGCAATAAAATATTCAAGATTGGAATATATGGATTTACAATGGGAAAAACCCATTTTATAGAATTCCAGAAGACTAGAGGTCTACCTCATGCTCAAAGCTTGGTAAGTCTTCAAGATGATCAACAACCAAGAACATCTGAATAAATTGAGCTGATTTTTTGCAGAGATACCTGATCAATTAATGCACACAGAGCAAAAACATTTTCAAGCAGTTCAAAGACAAATGATACATGGTGCATGTGATATTGTGAACATGGAACCACCTTGAATGGATAATTGCAGATGAAAGAAGAATTAAACCAACTTCTTTTGTCCCAAAAACATTTTCAGGAAAAAAATTATTCCAAATATAGAAGACCCCAGATTGGAACTCCAATTTCACTGAGGTGGAATCATGCAAACTGGGTCATTGATAATTCCTGTGGAATGCTGTAAAATCCTTCAAATTTTGAAAAGATCCAATTCCACATAAATGTGGACATATGTACAGGTATCAGGGTGGTTACATACCTCTGAAAACCCATTTATAAGGGCTATGATCATTTTACTTTTGAAATTGTTTCAGATATGGATCAAAAGCCACAGAAAAAATGGCCACCACCTGTATGCAGGTGTCATTTATGTATCCCATTGATACCTCAGGGTTATGTGATTCTGTATCTCATCATTAAATTTCACCAGGTGGAGAAATATTGTGACTAAAGATCAGAATTTGCCGAACTTCTGGAACATTAAGTCATCATAGAAGATTTTCAAGGGAAAACTAGATATGAGAAAAGCTTTTGCTTCACAATTAGTCCACACATCATCCACAAATTACTGCAGTTGGTGTTTGGGAATTCCTTCAAATTGAAATTCATGAGTTCCAGAAGAGGATGATTGTTTCCAGAATTGAATTTCCATTAACTGGTAAAAAACTGGGTAAATCCTTTTATTAACTGCCCAAAATTAAATAAATAAACATGTATTTATGATAATATAACACACCATGCTAATAAACTGTACAAATCATTCCTTATATAAATCAGCAATTCATGGATTTTTTTCTGTTGGTTTCTTATTCAATAACCTATGTTGGTGTAATTTGAATTTCCATACTTCTAATTTCCATCAGGGAAGATACAGAAAGCCAAGCAAAAATTGTTTGTTCAAATTTCAAAAAATTAAAAATATTTGGATGGAAGATAAAAAAAGACCACAGAGAGGAAAGAAAGGAAAAATAAAAAAAGAAGGGAGAAAAAAGTCAGTATCCTCACTTGGATGAGTTGATCACCATCCCTGGTCTGCACATAAGGGCAGGTAGTTTGTTTTTTCAGGGAGAATATTGACACCAAAGATAGAGCCAGGCTTCTTTCTGCAATTTAGAAAAACAACAGTAGGTAAAATTATAAGAATAGAGAAATGCATTGATTTAGTTCTGAACTGAGAAGGAGGGCCCCAATTGTGGAAGAAAAACAAAACATGAACTTGAGTGTGAAATAGGGCTAGTCACCAAGGAATATCATCATGGAACAACTGTATCATGTTCTGTTTCAGAAAAACCAAATCCTCAGGCAAAATTATCACATCTCATCTTCCTCCAAATTATCATGTGATGATCCTCTTGGAACCAGCTCTGATAAAATACAAGGAAATTGCATCCACATATTTCTTGGCTGCAAAGCAACAGTAACTGGCCTGAATGCACTGAATTGGATTGTCTTTGCAGCTTTCAGGGCACCTAATTAGTCCCTCATCAAGTCCCTGAAAGGTCAGTGGTTTCATATCATCATCATGGATCTCACAAGCTTCCAAAATCATCTCCTTTTCTTGTAGCCCAAAGTATTCAGACATTTTTTTCAGAAGTAAACTACCAGCAAAGTAGGAAAGATTCTTTTTGCATTTTCCTTTGTCCACAATTAATCCTGATGCCTTTGTCATTTGGATAAATTTTTCATTCAGATCAATGGTGGACCAAGGAAAACCCCAAAAAAATATATCCTCCTTTGCTGGTAGTTTACTTCTGCAAACAAAGGTCTGAATACGTTGGGCTACAAGAAAAGTAGATGTTTTTGGAAGCTTGTGAGATCCATGATGAAATGACACCAATGACATTTCAAATACTTGATAAGGGACTACTCAGGTGCCTTGACATCTGCAAAGACAATCCAATTTGGTGCATTCCGGTTAGGTACTTTCACGTTGCAGCCAAGAAATATATGCATGCAATTTGCTTGTATGTTATCAGAGATGGTTTCAAGAGGATTATCAAATGATAATCTGGAGAAAGATGAGATTTGATACTTTTGCATGAGGGGTTTTTTTTTACGAAATGGAACATGTGCAAAATTGCTGAAAGGGGTGGGATGGGATGGGGGGAAATGGCTTGAGGGGAGAAAGAGGACCTGTTTAAGTAGTTCTTGATGGATGCTTCAGCCAGGTGGTTAAGTAGTGGGTTGGGGCAAACAATCTGTGGCATTTCCAATATGAAATTAAAAATTTGGATTCCTCACCCAAAATAAGCTAGGTTCACCCACTGACCCCACCCTTGAATTCCAACTCCATATTTTAAATAATTTTTTAAATAAAATGACCAACACACCACGGTGTGGAGACTCCTTTGGGATTAGGTAAAGTTTAGCAAATAGCTTGCTGGCAGTCACTTGAGGGAGAGTTTAGTAATACATTTATTGATAAGATAGAGGGATAATAAGGGTGGTTTTGAATTGCCTGCACCTCTGAGTACTATAGTAGTCTCACAAAAATAAAAGAAAAGATATTTGGTGGCTGATTTTCAGATAGAGTTGCTACTATAGTAGTCTCTATCAGACCTAGGAATAATGTATTCAAGCTTGATAAGGAAGAAATGGTGGAACAGATAGGTGACCTGGTGGATAGAAGCTGAGTAAGGGATGAATCCTTTGTCTAGTCTTATCCTTTATATATTCTTTATTTTTTTTATTGGTTACTGATGAATACTCCCTTGATGTTACAGGTGATGTTTGATAAAGTTGAAATGGTTGAGCCTATACTTGACAACCAATGATGATGGTTGATGATGATGATGGTAGGTGGTGATTATGACTGATGATGATGATGGTAGGTGATGATGATGATGACTGATAATGATGACTGATGATGATGATGGTAGGTGATGATGATGATTGATGATGGTCAAGGTATGTGATGATGATGGCTGATGAAGGATGGTGATGATAACTGGTGATGATGATGGATGCTGGTCAAGGTATGTGATGATGTTTGGTGATGTTCAGGTTATGGGGACATGGTGATGATGTTCAAAGGTATGGGTTATTGGGTAAATAATGGTGGTGGTGGATGGTCAAAAGTTTGGGTTATTGGATTGGGTCATGGTCAAAAGTATTTGCTGATGATGGTGGATGTTCCAGGGTAATGGTGGTGGTTGATGATGATGATGATGATGATGATGGTGATGGTTATGATATGGGATTGGTGATGATGATAGTATGGGTTATGGGATAATGGTTAAGGGTGGTAAAAGTATGGGTTAAGGGTGCCTAGGAGGCATGGTGATCCCCTGGAGGGAAGGATGGGGGAAACTGATGATGGGACCTGGATGGGGGAGAGGGCCCTCTATTTATAGAAAATCCTTCCCTCAGGGCTGCCCCTGAGGGTCTCCCTGATACAGTGAATACAGTTCATGAGTCATTTTTTCTGGTCAGAGGAGGAGGCTGTGCAGGATCTACATGCATGTACACCCTTGCATGCATTTCTGTGCTGCATTGATACAGGTGCCCCCTGAATAAATTACTTCTGTCTAGTGGTGGTTGGTCATTTGTTTGGTCCTTTATGCAGTGTCTTGCATATATTTCTTCTGTATACAGATTTTTGTTTGGTGCTTCATGCAGTGCCTTGAATATATTGCTTCTTTATTATGTCCTGTATGATTCTGTAAAGCCTCTGCATGCAGTGTCTTGCATATGTATTGCTGTGTATACAGGTGATTTGTTTGGTTCTTCATGCAGTGCCTTTCATATATTAATTATGTATACTGCTGCAGGTTTGTTTGGTGCTGTATGGTTGTACTGTATGGGGTCTATACTTGAAGGCATCCAGGGTATGTCCATGAACCTCCACTGGTCTTTGACACGTGGTAGGGGTGTGGGTAGGCCAGGGTTGATTTAAGCTGTATCTTCTAAACCATGAGAGATAGAGGGGTACTTTGGCTGAGTGAATAGGGGTTATTTTTGGTGTAGAATCCATTTTTGAGGTCTTTTTGATTATTGGAGCTGTCCTTACACTAGAAAAGTGAGTCTGATGGCTATAGGTTAGGTTTTGGAGCACCACAATGGCACCACTATGGCACCTTTTTTGGCCATTTGGAAATGTGACATGAGATTTCATGTACAGGTTTCACACCTAAAATTCCTTAAGAATTGAGGTGTTGTGTATATTTTAGGAGTTACAGGCAGATTTGTGTTGTGACACGATTCCTGCGCGCAGCCCTGCATCCATACAGCAGGGGTAAATACGCCTGAAACTCAATGTGTAGGCATCTGTCAAGAAACCCACATGCAATATGCGGCTGGCCAGGGATAATGGACTCCCGCACACAGCTGTCAAAGCCTGCGTGCGTCAAGAACAAATTCTCATCTCCTGACAGCCAGGTACCGCAAGAACATGCTAAAACCTGCATGCATCATCATGCATATGTAACAGGTTGACTGACAGATAGAGGGATTTTGTAAACCTCAAAATCTTGAATGAAAAATATGAAAATCAAACTCTAAAGCAAATGAATTGTGAGAAACAATAATGATTGATGTCAAGTAAATGTGATTGCCAAATATTTATGAACCACAAAAAATGGAAAGAAGTTAACCAAAAAAATTATTAAAAGTTACCAAAAAGTGCAAAAGATGGCTTAGAATCTACAAATACCCACTTCTACCCATGTCACTTAAAAGAAAATAATACAAAATGATGAAATATGCATGAACTGTAAAAATAAAAAATTAACATTTAAACAGTTCCTGATAATTATTTCACATAAAAATATGACAAAGGCAAAGCTAGAAAATTGACAGCACCAAACCTACGTGCAAAAAAAGCCCTTACCAGCCTGCTAGCCTCAGCCAACAAGCAAAACCCTGTCTACGTGCCCTGAGTAGGTCTTACTACCCCAAAAGGTATATAAACCACCCTTTTTGGATGGTTTCCGACCCCAGTAATTTTTATTAATCAATCCAGACCCCTGGCCATCCGTGATCAAGTGTTTATATAAGATAAAAACATGATTTATGGCCTCAGTCTGATAGTATAACTGTTAATTCTAACCCCACCATTAATTCCATTGAAGAATATCAGCAATATCCCCAACAATTGTACTGAGACCCTTTAAACCGGGAATTTCTGCAAGTTTTCTGGATTGCCTGCTTAAAATAGTAAGTTATCTCCTCCTTTCTTCCAGTCATAAGTGCTTTGAGACAGCCAGTCCACCAATTCCCTTTGAGTAAACCCCTTTTTAGTAATCACTTAGGACCTCATTGTCCCAAGTTCTTTACACGGTTCAAAAGAGCCCCTTGGAGAGAGGTTTTTTCAATAAAGATCCCCTGTTTTAATGAACAGTGGCCTTCTAGAAAAAAATATTTTAAACCATTCTTAACCAAACCAACCCATCCAAACTTTGAACTTGCTTTTAACCAATAATTCTGAGCATTTTATGTATTTTTCTTGGAATTGCTATTGTCTATAAAAAAACATAACTTGTTGTAGCTCAAGGAAGGCAAAGTTCCAGATATCAAAAAGCTGAAAATCTGGGGCTGCCTGGGGTTTCTCAGAAGTGAATTGGGTTTTGTTGGTTTTTGCAGTAGTTTGGACAGACAGGGAAATTGCAGGAGTTATTTGGATTTCTGGTTGAGTGGAGGGTGCAATGGCTTTGTTATTTGATGCCTCATCAGGGGAGGAGGAGGCTGCATTATGATTGTTGGTAATTTGTAGATGTGGGGCCATTTCCACAGTTGTATAAGTCAAGGGTGGAAGTTTTGGAGGTTTCTGTGACAGGGGCTGTTGGGACAATGAGGAGCTGGGTGTGATGCTCAGCCATTCTGTGCAAAGGAGACACAATTTAAAATTTTTTTCTATGGGAAAACAAACCAATCAGACCTCCAAATCTGCAAATATCAAAAATGAAATTGAGGGAAAAAATAAACTTTTCTGATATTTCTCAAGCTAGAGTTTAACCTGTTGACAGTATCTTGGATTGAATTGGTGATCCTGAGGCAGGAACAGGTAGTGAATACCTCTTTAATAGTATCTACATTCTGATAGAATTATTCCTCAGTAAGGGCAAGTGATTTTTTTTTTTTTTTTTTTTTTTTTTTTTTTTTTTTTTTTTTTTTTTGAGGGAGAATCTTGAAACAAAGGGAAGAGGCAGGTTTCATTTTGCAATTCAGAAAATCAAGAGTAGGTGAAATTTTTAGAAATAGAAAAATGCATTGAACTGGTTCTATCCTGAGCAAGAGGGAATCCATTGTGGGAAAAAAAGCAAAAAAATGAACTTTGGTCCACAATAGTGCTATTCACCAAGGCATGTATGCAAAAATGTTTCTACCGGAGCAAGAGGTGGCAGAATCTGATTTCCAGCCTCTTGGCCTTGCCAAAATGATACAAATCCTCATATTGATACAATTTAAGGAGACAAGCTATCAAAATGATTTCCTGGTCCCCATTGAATCAGCTCAATCCCTTGAGAATCAAAAACATCCAAGTTGGTGCTTTTGGGGTGGGTTTCTTCGTAATACAGGCCTTTGGGCCTGTAAAAAAAAGCAACGGTGCAAATCAAAATTGGAGAATATTCAGAATAAATTCTTAAAAAAAATCAAATTTTACCACAGGATCTCCCTTTGAATAGCAGAACAAGCAGTGGGATGAATTTCGACTCATATATTAATTATGCATTATTTATGCCATATTCCCAAGACCAACAAGGTTCAATACCAAAGAGCAAAAAGAAACAGTTTAATTTCTACACAAATAATAATCATGATTAGCTATATGGAGTACTTCATTTTTTTTAGGTTTGGTATAATATGTAATACCACCCTGAATGCTTCTACAAGTGTTTATGGTTCTAAAATTGATTTTTGAAGACATAGCAAGATGGGTATACCAAGAATATTCTACAGGAGGACTTTTAAAGCGCCAATACCTTTTTGATTGCCAGAGTAACTTAAAAATTCCTTTTTGAGTAGAGAAATCTATCCCAACCCCATAGTAAGGTATGAAAAAATGACTATTTTGAACATTGTATCCCTTGGAGGGAGTAGCAAGTGATCCACATGCTTTCTTCTGTCTTATGAATAAAGCAAATGCAAAGTGGGATATAGCATTTTCACAGAATATTGGATTGCTGTGCCTTGTCCTTGTTAACTGTGATTTTTTGGCTAAAGGGAAGAACCCTCTTCAATTTGTACTGAGCTTGTTTTCATCCAGAAATCTTACAATATCAATATGCTTTTTTCCTGGTGAATCATGAAAGTAAAAACATTAATAGTTGAGTGGTATGGAGTTCATATTCACCAGGTGACGTATCTGTAGCATATCAAATCATAGAATTTCAGAAAGAGAAGTACAGAAAAAAATTGGGGAGGGATTGGGACAATGTCAGCTTTGTTAATTGAAATCAATGATAATAACAGGGAAAAAACTATAGACTTCAGTCTTGTTCCTGTCCATGAAAATATTGATTTGGATGGTAGCAATTGAGAAATTTTTGAGACTCCTTTTTTCAGCACACATATATATAAATATTTTAGCAGTATAACTATGGAAAATTAAATGAGAGCACAAGAGCAGTGTGAGTAAAATGAATTCAGCACAGAAGATGAAAGAATGGTTATTTTAGAAAAAAATTCATTAACTACACTTGAAGACCAGCAGGTGGACTCAAGTTTTTAGTTACAGGCAGGAGTTTGTGTCAGCCCAAACCATATTGCTGAGAGATGGATAATAGGTTAGTTGGTGAATTAACAGAAAGAGAGTAACAAAAGGATCCCAATTGCACCTCCGCTGAGGTTTTCCTTAGCACCTCCTGCAGGTTCCAACTCAAATTGAGGGCATTTTGCTGGGGGGTTTGGATTTGATATCTAGGGTGGCCGGCTGATGGTGGAATGGGATGAGAGAGAGAGAGATGGATGATTTGGGAGATATCAACAAGTTAGAAGGAGGCTGGTTCTCTGTGGGACAAGAGGAGGTAAGAAGGGCTCCTTGTACCTGTTCCACATTGTAGTCAGTGCGCGGCGCGCGCATGCTGGGCTCTAGATCTTTCTGAAGATTGCAACTTGAATTGAGGGCTTTTTTCTGGAGGGTTCAGATTTGGTCTTGAGGGTGGCCAGTGGATGGGGGAACAGGATGAGTGAGAGAGAAAGATGGAAAAGTGGGGGGAAGATTGAAAATTCAGGAAAAGATTAACAAATGATAAGGAGGCCAGTTCTCTGTGGGAGGAGAGGAGGTAGATGGGGCTCCTTGTACCTGTCCAATGTTGTAGTTGGTGCGCGGCATGCGCGTTCTGGGCTCTAGCTCCTTCTGAAGGTGGAAAATACAATTGAGGGCTTTTTGCTGGGGGGGTTGGATTTGATCTCAAGGGTGGCCCACTGATGGGAAAACAGGATGAGTGAGAGAAAGAGGTTGACAAGTGGGGGGAAGATAAATAAATTTGGGAGAATATTAACAAGTGAAAAGGAGGCGGGTTCTTTGTGGGAGGAGAGGAGGTAGGCCAGGCTCCTCATACTTGTCAAACATGGTAGTTGGTGTGCAGCCCATCCTTGCTGGGCTTTCAGAGTCTCTAACTAACAGAAATTTGCTGGGGAAAGGACTAGGTATGCTTGGGGGAAAAGATTTTGATCTCTAAATGGATTTAAAAGATAGAATTTGTGGATGTTAAGAGTGGAAGTGGAATTCAAAGTCAAGGGGTGGGGTGGGATGGGATGGGGGGAAATGGCTTGAGGGGAGAAAGAGGACCTATTTAAGTGGGTCTTGATGTATGCTTTGGGAAGGTTTTGAAGTAGTGGGTGGGGAAAAAAAATCTGTGGCATTTTGAATATTCAATTGATCTAAAAGTGCTTTCAAGGTTTCAAGCAAGCTATTCCCCACGTAGGAAATTTAGCCCTTAATAATTCAGGTTCCCATGGTCAGAAAGTAAGAGTTGCAACTGCACAGAAATAAACTCTGAATGATGGTGTGAATGCAATGGCCATCACCATTCAAGTTGGTGATTGTTCTGTCAAAATCTGGCAAATCGGCAGTGTTGATGAATTCAAAAAGAAGCAAGCTCAACGCAAGAAGAAAGAAGCTTTGAAGTGCAAAAAATCTGGGAATAGCAAAGATGCCACCAATCCACAACAATCATTCATTGGTTGGATTTTCTATGCCCTCCCACCTCAAACCCAACATTGGTTGCTTTGGCAGAAAGGCCTACCAAATTTCAAATAATTTTGGCCTTATCTAATAATTCAATAAAACAGAAACCAATTGTGGGAAATCAGCTGAATCAAACATGGGAAGTTGGTTCAAGGATTCAGCGCACTGGAGAGAGATCACCCAAGGCACTGATTGTACCCTGGAGGGGGATGATTGGAGTGATGGAAAGATTTAGCAAATTAATCAAAACCTCCAATAACTCAATCCAAATGACTGAATGTCCTCTGCAAACTTCAATTTACCTATAGGATAGATTATCAGGAACTCTCCACCAGTTAAATTGGAAATTATCAAAGAAGAATGATGAAAGACATAGAAAGAGTATTAGCTCTGACAAGTATGGTTTCTCCAACAATGGGTTTAGAAAGACATTAGGACCTAGTGGTTGGGAGAGTTGGGTGGGCCTGATGAGACAATGGGCATCCTTGGAACATTTTAAACCAGTGAAACCACCAAGAAGATGTTTGACAATTGAGACTTGAAGCTCCTAAACTTTGTGAGTTCAAGTCATGGCAGAAACTCCAAAGCTGGTGGTGAAACCATAAGTACTCTGCTTGGTCTGTGGACTCCAAGGATGTTTTTTCAGCCCAACTGGAGGTTGGTGCTGGTGCCAGTGCTGGTGGGGGGTTCCAGTGGGGTGTGTGGGTACCAATGGGTGGGGAAGATATGTTTAGAGGTGATGTAATAGGCATCAGTAAGGTCCCAGTGCATACACCCATAATAATTTTAAGAAATATTTCAAATGAAAAATACAGCTAAAATTATGAAAAACGTATTCAAATTTCATGGAAGATGACACAGTAAAGCTAAAGCAACTCAGAGAAGAAATGAAAAAACTTGTATTAACCATCTGAGCTTGTTAACTAAGAGATTGGAGTGGGTTCTAGGCTGAAAGGCATGTTGGAACAGGAATTTTTGTTCATGTGGTTCATGTAATCATGAGAAATAGCCTTGGATAGATCATGTTGGGTGGGTAATTTCAATTTTCCTGTATCTGGAGGTTTCTCATATATACTTGGCATGATGTATTGAATTTACATTTGAAGATGAGCCAATATGGGTCCCTTGGCTGAAGGTCTCCCATCTGAGACTGTCTGAATTTTTTGAATGAAACAGAGGATTTCATGAAAATCACATAAAGAAGAAATCCTTCTTTCTCTTGAAGCAATGAAGAGCCCCCAGATGCCAGCAAGCAGGTAGAAGACTAAAGGGAGAAAATTGCTGCAGAATTCTACTTCAGTCAATCCAGTGCAAAATAATTTGTTTGAAAAATCTGAGACAGTGAGGGAAGAGTTGTCAATAGTGGATGCTGGAGGTTCCTTGCGGTTGGGAATTTTTTTCTTGCTGGTGGCAGGCTCCTTTGGGTCTTTCTGGGAATGAGCCGGCAGTAAGGTGAAGCTGATCAGGATATCAATAATGAAGCTGCGTGGCTCTTGAAGACAGTCCCTTGGCTCAACAGGTGTAGCCTCTGACTGATTGGTCTTGGCATCATTGTCTAGAACCATGTGATGCTCTATTGATTTTTTCTGGAGTCAATTTGGAAAATTCTTGATTCTTTTGAGCCACATGACCATTTTTAGGTTTGCCTTGAAATTTGATACAGGAGATGTGAGAGGATGTGGAGGCTTTTCACACAGTTCATTGGCAACTGTTTGCACTGAGAAAGCCACTTTCTAGGCCCATTTATTGATGTATTTTCGAGTGGGATTGCTCAAGGCATGAAGAAAGAGCACCAGATTGGATTTTAAATCAGCCCTTTTCTGATCTAGGGGGGGTGCGCCAGCAGAAAAAGTATGGATGTTCTACAGGAGGTTGAGGACATGGAAACTGATTATTTCTGGTGCCCACAATGGCTCATGTTCACTCAAGCCTAGAAACTATGTTTCTGTGAAATGAAACAGTGGTCATTATCAAAAAGAAATCTTTCAAGTTGATGGGATATTCAAATAAAACTAACCTTGCTTGCACATCTGCCAAACCCAGTTACCATACTCAAAATTGGCTGAATGGGAGATGTACCACATTTCTGGCAGTTCCATAGCAGTGGTGGCCTGGAGAGGTAAATCTAAAAAGTGCTTCACCACATCCCATCTCATTTGGGGTTTCTTTGGAGATTTCTGAACCTTGAAAGATTGAGTGATTGAATGAAGCTCCTTGCGTATTATTTTGTGGTAAATGATGGTAAAATAACCTCTACTTGCTTGATCATAAAAATCATAAATGGGCTCCTCATCTTGGGGAGCATCCATACCAGAAACAATGGGCTGGGAGAGGTTGGGTCTGGTTCAATCACCAATGCTTTATTGGATTCCTTGGGTTGATGTGGGGCCTCCTGGGGTTGCTCAGAAGTGACTTTGGTTTCCTCCATTGTTGCAGCAGGTTGGAAGGAGAGGGAAGGTGCAGGAGTTATTTGGATTTCTGGTTGAGGGGAGGGTGCAACGGCTTTGTGATTTGATGCTGCATCAGGGGAGGAGGATGCTGGATTGTGATTTCCCGTTATTTGTAGATGTGGAGTCATGTCCACAGGTGGATGAGTCAAGTGTGGAATTTTTGGAGGTGGCTGTTACAGGGGCTGTTGGGAAAATGAGGAGCTGGGTGTGATTTTCAGCCGTTCTGTGCAAGGGAGAAACCTTTTACAATTGTATTCTATGGGAAAACAAACCAATAAAACCTCTAAACCTGCAAATCTGAAGAATGACAGTGGGGCAAAAACTAGCCGTTTCTGATATTTCTCAAGCTGGAATTGAACCCATTGAAAATATCTTGGATTGAACTGGGGATCCTGAAGTGAGCACAGGTAGTGACCATATCTTGAATGTTATCTAAATTCTTATAGAATTATGCCTTGGTTACTTCCTGGACTTCTGATTTGGGGTAGGACTTGCCTGCAGGCTCTGAGAGTTTTTCATTTTAATGAGATGATGGTGAGGACTGTTGATTATGACAATTAATTAGTCAATGAAGCCCAAGTTTGGTAGGGATGGGTCTGTCAATTTGATGAAATAAAAAACAGTGGGTTAACAAATCTGAAGGTGGGATTGCTTGTGTAGGAGAGATTGATGATATTTTGAAGGAAGTAATAAATAGATGGGAAAATGATGTGAAGCGGGCTTGAGGGGTATTGGGGAATGGAGAAAAGGGAAAAATACTGAAAGAAGGAAGGGATTTTTATAGCCATTTACAAGAAGACTTTTTTCATTTTTCTTGCTGCAACCCGCCAAAAAAACTAAGCTGCTGACTATGTCTACATGAGGCAACATTTAGATCCATGTTCATTTGTGTGTCATGCTGACTTGTGATGCATGTGGATTTCATTATCTGGGGAGAGACCTGTGCATTTCTAAGCCTTGCTGAATTTCTGCATTGGCTGAAAAATAATCCAGCACATGGGTGGTGAATCTGTTTGAAGGCATTAAGATGTGGGCAAAGTGCACTGACCAATTTGGAATTCCTAATGGACAGTGGACATTAAAATTCTCTATGGATGGCATCCATTGGAATTCAATTCAAGAAAATCGAGCTGAACAATATGAAATTTCATAATTGTTGCCAACCATTCCAACTCTTTATGGATGGAAAAAATTGCTTCTCATGACAAACTGAAACCATTAGAATGCCTAATAAACAGTGACCAATGCTCTTCTTAGTGGTTACTGAACATTGAAATTCTTTATGGATGGCAAAAATTGCTTCTCATGAAAGAATGCATCCAAAAGAATTCCTTATGAATGGAAACCAATTTTCTTCTTAATGGTTGCCAAAATTTCAATTCTTTATTGATGGCAACAATTGCTTCTCATGAAGGACTGCAACCATTAGAATGCCTCATGAACGGCAACCAATTTTCTTCTTAAGTTTTGCTGACCATGGCAATTCTTTATTGATGGCAACAATTTAAGCTGATGACCAACTGTGACCATTAGAATTCCTCATAAATGTCAAGCAATGTTTTTCTTAATGGTCACTGACCATTAGAATTCTTTATGGATGGAAAAAATTGATTTCATGACCAACTATGAACATTAGAATGCCTCATAAATGGCAAGCAATGTTCTTCTCAATGGTTGCCAACCATTTCCATTCTTTATGAATGGTGACAATTGATTCTCATGACCAACTGTGACCATTAGAATGGCTCATAAACAATGAGAAATGTCCTTCTTAATGGTTGCCAACCATTGAAATTCTTTTTAGAGGGAAACCATTGGATTTCACCAGGGACAGGGACCATTGTGCTTTCAAGTAGACATTCACAATTGCCGTTATAGATGAATTGTGTGGAGAATAATTTGGTATTTGGTAAATTTTATCAAATAACTTTCTGGAAGTCACTTATGGGGGATTTTAGTACTACAAATAATGATAATATAGAAGAATACTAAGGGTGGTTTTGAATTTCCTGTCCCTCTAAGTACTATATTAGTCTCAAAAAAAAATAAAAGGGATTGGTGGCTGATTTTCAGATAGAGTTTCTACTATAGTATACAGTCTCTATCAGACCTAGGGTCAATATTTTCCAGCTTGATAAGGAAGAAATGGTGGAACAGATAGTGAATTGGAGGAATGAAGCTGAGTAAAGGAAGAATTATTTATCTATTTTTTTTCCTTTTTATATTTTTTTATATTTATTTTATTGGTTACTAATTGATACTCCTTTGATGATACAGGGGATGATTTGAATAAAGGTTGAAATTGTTGAGCCTATAGTTGATAACTGATGGTGATGGAGGTGGATGAGGATAGGTGATGATGATGGATAGTGATGATGATGGTTGAGGATGATCAACGTAGGTGGTGATGATGGATGATGGTAAAGGTAGGCAATGATGATGGATGATGGTCAAGGTAGGTGATGATGATGGATGATGATGATGTTGTATGGTGATGATGATTGTTGATGTTGGTCAAGTTAGGTGATGATGATGATGGATGATGATGATGATGGATGATGATGATGATGATGGTCAAGGTAGGTGATGATGATGATGGATGGTGATGATGATGGATGGTGTTCAAGTTATGGGTACATGGTGGTGATGTTCAAAGTTATTGGGTACTGTGTTAAAAATGGTGGTTGTGGATGGTCATAAGTATGGGTTATTGGGTTGGTTCATGGTCCAAAGGTATGGAGTAATGATGATGGATGGTAAAGGGGTATTGGTGGTGGTTGATGATGATGATGATGGTGATGGTGATATTGATGGTGATGGTGATTGTGATGGTGATGGTGATGGTGATGGTGATGGTGATGGTGATGGTGATGGTGATGGTGATGGTGATGGTGATGGTGATGGTGATGGTGATGGTGATGGTGATGGTGATGGTGATGGTGATGGTGATGGTGATGGTGATGGTGATGGTGATGGTGATGGTGATGGTGATGGTGATGGTGATGGTGATGGTGATGGTGATGGTGATGGTGATGGTGATGGTGATGGTGATGGTGATGGTGATAGTGATGGTGATGGTGATGGTGACGGTGATGGTGATGTTGATGGTGATGGTGATGGTGATGGTGATGGTGATGGTGATGGTGATGGTGATGGTGATGGTGATGGTGATGGTGATGGTGATGGTATGGGATATGGGATTGGTGATGGTCACAGGATGGTTTATGGGATAATGTTCAAAGATGGCTAAAGTATGGGTTAAGGGTCCCTAGGAGGCATTGTGATCCCTGGAGGGGAGGATGGGTGGATCTTCTGGGACCTGGATGGGTGAGAGAGGCCCTATATTTATAAAAAATCCTGCCCTCAGGGCTGCCCCTGAGGGTCCACCTGGTACATTTGATATAGTTCATGAGGCATTTTTGACTGGTCAGAGGAGGAGGCTTTGCAGGATCTACATGCATGTACACCCTTGCTTTCAGCTTGCTACATGAACAGAGCAACCTGTCAAAGCAGATTAGAAAATGAAAATAAAGTATCAAAATCAAAATGAGTAAGAAATCCCAAAATATTATTACAAATTTGAATGCCTCACCCAAAATAAGGTAGGGTCACTCACTGACCCCACTCTTGAATTCCAACTGCATATTCCAAATAATTTTTTAAAGAAAATGACCAACAGACCACAGCACCACTATGGCACCTTTTTTGGCCATTCTAATATTTCAAATAAGATGTCATGTGTAGGATTCAGACCTAAAATTCACTCAGAATTGAGTTGTTGTGTATATTTTAGGAGTTACAGGCAGATTTGTGTTGTGACACAATTCCTGTGCGCAGCACCACATCCATACAGCAGGGGTACACATGCCTGAAACCCCATATGTAGGCATCTGTCAAGAAAACTGCATGCAATATGCCGCTGGCCAGGGATAATGGACTCCTGCACGCAGATGTCAAAGCCTGCGTGCGTCAAGAACAAATGCATATCTCCTGACAGCAAGATACTGCAAGAAAATGCTACAACCTACATGCATATATCATCCATATGTAACAAGTTGACTGATGGATAGAGGGATGTTGGAAACCTCAGAATATTGAATAAAAAATATGAAAATAAAACCCTAAAGCAAATGAATTGTGAGAAACAATAATGAAGGATGTCATGTCAATGTGATTGCCACATCTTTATGAACCACAAAACATGCCAAGAAGTTAACCAAAAAATTATCAAAAACTACCAAAAAGTTAAGAAGCTGACGTAGAATTTCTAAATACCCACTTCTACCCATTTCACTCAAAATAAAATAATACAAAATGATGAAATATGCCTGAAATGTAAAAGTAACAAATTAAAATTTAAACAGTTTCTGATCATTATTTCACATACAAATATTACATAGAAAAGGCTAGAAAATTGAAAGCACCAACACTACCGGCCAAAATAGCCCTGACAAGCCTGCTAGCCTCAGCCCACAAGTACAACCCTGTCTAAGTGCCCCGAGTAGGTTTTACTACCCCAAAAGGTATATAAACCACCCTTTTTGGATGGTTTCTAACCCCAGTAATTTTTAGTAATAAAACTATGTGCCAAAATAGCCCTGACCAGCCTTCTATCCCCAGCCAACAAGCACAAACCTTTCTATGTGCCCTTAGTAGGTCTTACTACTCCAAAAGGTATATAAACCATCCTTTTTGGATGGTTTCTAATCCCATTAATTTTTAGAAATCAATCCAGACACCTTTACATCCTTGATAAAGTGTTTATATAAGATGAAAAATTCATTTATGGCCTCAGTCTGATAATATAAATTTTAATTCTAACCCCACCATTAATTCCATTGAAGAATATCAGCAATATCCCCAAAAATTGTCCTGAGACCCTTTCAACCATGAACTTCTGCAAGTTTATTGGAGTACCTTCTTAAAGTGTTAAGTTATATCCTACTTGCTTCAAGGCAGAAGTGCTGTGAGAAAGCCAGTCCACCCATTCCCCTTGAATGAACCCCTTTTGAGTAATCAATTAGGACCTCATTTTCCCAAGGTCTTTAAATGGTTCAAAAGAGCCCCTTGAAGAGAGGTTGTTTCAATAAGATCCCCTGTTTGCATGAAAAGTGGCCCCTCTAGAAAAAAATATTTTAAACCATTTCAACAAAAACCAACCCATCCAAACTTTTCACTTTCTTTTAAACAATAACTCTGAGCATTTTATGTTTTTTTCCTGGAATTACTATTGTTTCAACACCAATATCACTTTTTGTACCTAAAGGAAGGAAAGTTTCCTGGTATCAACAAGCAGACACTTGCATGAAGTTCTGTGCTGCATTGATACAGGTTCCCCTTGCATAGATTACTTCTGTATATTGTTGATTGTTCATTTGTTTGGTCCTTCATGCAGTGATTTCATATATTTCTTCTTTATACAGCTGTTTTTTTGGTGCTGCATGCACTGCCTTGCATATATTTCTTCTGTATACTGCTGCAGGCTTGTTTGGTGCTGCATGCAGGATCTTGCATATATTCATTATTTATACTGCCACAGGTTTGTTTGGTGATGTATGGTTTTACTTTATGTGGTATGTAGTTGAAGGATTTCAGAGTATTTCTATCAACTTTCACTGGTCTGTGACACCTGGTAGGGGTATGGGCCACAGTTGATTTGTGCTGTATCTTCTAAACCATGAGAGATAGAGGGGTACTGGGGCTGACTGACTAAGGGTTATTTTTGTTTTAGAATCCATTTCTGAGGTCTGTTTGATGATTGGATCTGTCCTTATGGTAAAAAGGTGAGTCTGATGGCTATAGGTTAGGTTTTGGATCACCACAATGGCGACCATTGACCCTCCTCTGGGGGGCGTCCATTGTCATTCCTCTTGGAAGGCATTAAAAGAGTTCTTTATTGTTGGAAAACATTGAATTTCTCGGATCATTCACATCAACCATGAATTCCCGCCTTTAAAAAATGTTAATGGATGGAAACCATGAATATCTATCATTGATGAAGGAGGTTAATAAATTGGAGCATGTCTTCCATTGAAGTGGTTCAATATCATTCACATGTCACTTCTGGACAAGAGTGTCACACAAAATGTCACACAGTGTACCATCTTATCGACACATATGGGAGTATTGGTGACAGGCCGTGGCAAAACCGGCATGATGTGAATTGTGAATAAAAATTAATCATGGCATAGTGGAAAAAATGTACTTCTCAAGAATTGTGATGCAACAATAATGTACAGGATAGTAAGGAAAGAAGACAAAAAAAATATGATTGAGATTTGGAAGAAGGAGATTTGAAGCTAAGAGAGAGTTTATTTTGTTATAATTATGGCCAGCGATTATCTTAGGAAAATAAGCAGTATTTAAAGAAAAAGAAATGCTGGACACCTTGTGTCAATAATTGCTGATGGGATCTCACAATGGGGAAATATGTTGGATGATATTGGTGATGAATTCAATTGGATGATGAATGGATGATGGAAAACAGCAGGGAGAAGAGCTCCTTAAGTACAAAAGATTGGCCTCTCGTGAGCCCATGATACAACAAGCCAAAAGGAAAATTTTCCGCTCCAAAAGAGCTATTCAGGCTCTACAGGCCTTTTACTTGGTTTGGACTACATCAGCCCGCATGGCGTCAGTCCCTGTACCCTTACAACCAGCCTATTCAGGTCCTTTCTGGTGTTTCCACTGTTACGGGCTGAACCAGCCCCTTTGCTGTTCAATCCCTGGTTGGTTGTCACCTCACAGGCTGGCTGGTTGCCTCATGCAACCAGCCCCTGGCCATACAAGTGGCCAGGTGGGACCCAGGACACACCTGGGTCCGGTCTCATACTCGCATGGGGGGGGGGGGGTGGGGTGACCAGCAGACATGCTGTCCCCCCCCCCCTTCTCACAGATCCCTGGAGGGGGCGGTCAAATCCCCCTACCAGGGGCCCTGGGGGTCAATACCCCCAGGGCGTTGTCAAGGTAAGGTGGGCTGGGGGGTGGTCAAATCCCCTCCAGCCTGTTGCTCCTCCCCCTTGGTAAAGGGGGGGGGGAGAGTGCCCCTTTTCTTTGATGGTGGAGGGGTGGTCAGGTCCCCCCCACCACTGGTTGCTTTGTTGCGGCCAGCCACTGTTTCATCCTCCTGTGTGGGAGGGCAATGAAATCTCCCCCACCCTGACCCGTTGCACCTTGCGACTGGTTGCTGGCTGGTTCAACCCAGCCAGCCCTCCTCTTCCCCCTTGCAATGGCAAGCAAGGGGAGGGGGAGGAGCCGGGCTGTCAGCCCCAGCCCTGCAGCTACAACAGCAGGCCTCCACCTTGCGCGGCAGCTGCGCTGCCCCCTACAACTGCCCCGCGCGGCCCTTTGGGCCCCGTAAAAGGGCCGTAGGCAAAAACAGCGGCTGCGACACGGGCAGCAGCCCCAACCGGGCTGCAATATGGGCGGCGGCCCCAAGCCCAAAAACTGAGCAAACCATACTTTGGCGGGCCAGCCCGTCTGGCCAAGTATTTCCAAAATAAACCTTGGGCCCAATTATGCCCATAAATACCCATCCGGCTGTATTTGCCCATATACCCCACCGGGCCCATTAGGGCCTGTTAGGGCCGGTTAGGGCCTGTTAGGGCCGGTTAGGGCCTGTTAGTGCCCGTGTACCAAAAGGCCTGTTTCACGCATTTTGAGGCCAGTTTCCCCAAATCCGTGACATCCACACAGGCCCGTATGGTCCGTGTGAGTGTCCAATGGGCCGCAGAGTCCCACATGTGCATCCCATTTGGATTACACTTATACGTAGCACACACGTAAGTGCATACCTATTTTAACAGATTTGGGTGTCCTCCTGCAGGGATTGGAACACTTCCCTCCAATCCCTGGTGGTGAGAATAGTCAACCTGAATATGATATGAGCACAATTTTTTGAATCAGCAGCCTGTAATGTTGGTGGGTATATTTTCAGGAAAAAAAGGCTTACTGGGAAAGTTGCTCCTTGCATTCCTGAATCTGAAGGAGAGAGGAAAAATTCAGTGAAGTGCCTATGATGAGTGGAGTATGAGGAAATTAACTTTTGAATATTCTCCTCAATGGTATTAGTTGCAATGAGGTAATAAACGTGCACAAGCCTTGTTTGACCCATTCAATCCAGCCAATTGAAAGCCTGTGCCTGGGTTGGGGGGTTCCAGCAGGGTTCCTATGTAGATCAAATGGATGTAGACTAAGTAAATGGAAGAATTCTACAAAGTATTGGGTGCTTACCATGATGAATAAAACATTGGCTGATGTGATATTGATTCATACAACAGCTGCCTAAATGGAGGCATGTAGCACATAAGTTGTGCTACTTTCCAATAACTACTCAAGACTTGATTCTTGCTGTTTTGCTTTCAGCCCTCCATCCAGACAAAAGGAGGAGATTCCTTATTCATCTAGTGTCATTCCAATCCTGCGCATGGTGGGTGAAAATGAAATTTTAAGTGTGGTCTGATTGGAAGCAGGAGAAAGAGATGGCAAGCTTACAGATCAAGATAGTGCTTTGAACCCAAGAAGACCACAACTCTGCTTTCTTGAGCTACCACCACCAATCCCGGCTGAATCATCCCTACAAGCTGTTTGATTTTTAGGCTCTTGAGGCAGGTGTAAATATCAATGTGGTGGACAATTCTTTCAAAACCCATGCTGTGATTCTTGGGACCAGACTCTTCTGTGAGGGTGAATTGTCCATTTTGGTCCATTATGACGTTGGGATCTGCCAAAATGGGATGAGTACATGCTCCAATGAGCTGGCTGAGATCTTTTAGGAGCAACAACTTCATTGGCTTGGATCCATCAGCAGGCAGCTCATTCCTGATCTTAGAAATGAATCAGTCCTTGATTCAACAGTAGAATTCTTTGGCTGCGGGTGAGAGCAGTTTCTTGATTTAGTTGAGAGTAATCCTGGGGAGATTTGACAGCTCTTCAACCTTGGTCCATTGAAGAGTGGTTTTTTGGAGGACCAATTGTATTGGGGAAAATTCCCTTGCTTTTAGATGGGGAAAAAAGGGAGTTTCCCAGTTGCTGTAATCATTTTATAGACTTATACACAGGAAGATAATGAAAGAGAGGAGATCTTGAAGGAAGTTTTGGGCTGGAATTCCTGTGAGATAAACTCTAAATTTTGTGGAAACCTGGGTGACCACTTGGGAAATTTTTGCCTTGGTATTTTGGATAGTGCTGTGATGCAAGTGAATTGCAGTCAGTTTGGTACAAAAAAACGTAATTGGGTAGGAAAGATGGCAATATGAAGGTTGGAATTACTGTGCCTCATCCAAAATAATCCTGAAAAATTTTCTAGAGAAGATCATGGAGCGTGGGTTGGATGGCTGGGCTTGCATTTTTTTGTATTCCAATGACATTAGGTGATATGATGTGAGAATCACGTCTGCATGTTCCAGTATACAAGTTGTAGTCTGATGCCGCCATTTTCCATGGAAGGTGAGAATGTTGATGGCTTTTGACTGGGTATGCTTCATAATCTCTCTGTTCCAATTTTTCAGGAGGAGCAGGGGGGTTATCACGAGTGTGGCTTGATGCAGATGTTTTTCAGGGGGGTGGGGATCCAGAGGTAGGCCCTAGGTCCTGGCTTGCAGCAAGGTGGTTGCAATGAGTGAAATCAATTGTATTTTTTTACCAAGACCCATGTTTTAGGCCAGGATAGATCCAAGTGGGAATTCTGGAATGTCCTCACCCCTTGCAAGAGTTATGCTGTCACCAGTGATCTTGTTCTCCCATAGTGAACCACTATTAATTGAGGTCCTCTTCCAAAGAGCCAAGGAAGATGCAGCACATGGTGATTCCTTTTCAAGGAGGAAAGCCAGTTCTTAAGACTGGTATGGTAGCAATGGGGCTTTGATTAAATTGGCAGGAGGAGAAACGGGGTCAAGATTGCACCCGCTGGGCACCTCAATTAGGGAGTGTGAGAATTATTGGCCCACAAGCTTAGTCAAAGAGTTGTTCTTAAAGCAAAGATAATTCTGAGACAATAATGTCTTATGATTGATCCTGAATATGAGGCAGAGGCAATGGCACAGTGGTAAATGCAAATGAATTAGTGAATGAATGGGTTGAAAACAGCAGGGAGAAGAGCTCCTTAAATACAAAAGATGGTGCTCATGTGGAGCTCATGTAATGACAAGCAAAAGGCAAAAATTCCGCTCCAAATGGGCTGTACAGGCTCTACAAGCCTTGCTACTTGGTTTAGGCTTACTCAGCCAACTTGCAATTAGTTCCTGAACCCTTATGACCAGCCTGTACCGGTTGGGTTTGGTGTTTCCACCCTTACTGGGCTGAACCAGCCCTTGTTGCTGTTTGGACCCTGGCTGGTTGTCTATTACAATCAGCCCTGTTACCCGGTTACAATTCCCTCTTGACCGTATTGGTCCTTAATACCAACTCACATGGCTGTTTGCCTCATGCAAAAAGACCCTGGCCCTCAGATTGGCCAGGGTGGACCCAGAAACACTCTGGGTCCGGTCAAACTTACAGGAGGGGAGGTGTAACCAGCAGACATGCATGTCCCCCCCTCTCTCTCTCAATCCCTGGAGGGAGTGGTCAAATTGCCCTCCAGGGAGCCCCAGAGGTTGAAACCCCCCAGAGAAAAGCAAAAAAAACAGTGGGCTGGTTGGTGATCCAGCCCAACCAGCCCCAGGTCACCTCCCCCTTGGTAAGGGGGGGGGGGGGGGGGGGGAGATGGCCCCTGCAACTTGTTGTTGCTTGAGGTGGGTGGGTGATCAAATCCCACCCCACCTCACCGGTTTTTTTGATGCGGCCAGTCCTTGCTGGTCTGGATGGGATGGAGGACCAGCAATCCTCCCTCCCCCTCACAACCAAGAAATGGGAGGGAGGGAGGCAGGGGCCGCGACCCATCCCGGAAGCCGCAACCAGCTGGGTGGCACAACCAGGGCTGTGGCCTTGCACACAGCGGGTGGGAGGACTCCAAATGGAGTCCCCTGCCCCATACAACAGCCCCGCCCGGGCCCTTGGGCCCAGAAATGGGCCCAGGCAGGAAACAAGCGGCCCCAAGCAGGTTGCAACACGGGAGGTGGCCCCAATGGGCCTTCAAGGCCCAAAAGCCATAAAGTACATACTTTGGCGGGCCAGCCTGTCTGGCCAAGTATGTCCAAAATAAAACTTGCACCCATTTATGCCTAAATAAGCCCTTCTGACTAAAGTGGCCAATCCACCCTGGCAGGCATGTCAGTGCCCATGTCCCAAAAGACCTGGAAAACGTGTTTTGGCGCCCAAATGCCCAAAACCAATAACATCCACATAGGCCCACGTGGCCCACGTGATTTCCAATAAGCCGTGAAGGCCCATTTATGCATCCCATTTGGATCACACACTAATATGCACATTACATGAGTGCATCTGTATTTTAACAGGGAAGGGTTGTAATTTAGCTCTTTGATAGCAGAAGGGAGGTCTACAATTTCTGTGGCAAGGTTTGAAAGGGAGATGGATTTTTGTTTTGGGGGATTGTATTGTGGAGGGTGTTCAAGTATAATGAATGAGAAAAAAATGGAGGTGGTTATGGCTGTGAGATCATGTTTGCTGCAAAATATCAATAATGCCAAATTTAATGTGACAGAAGGCTGGGAGTATACATGCAGAACTGCCTCAACCAAGATCTGTGAAGCTATCTGGTTCGGAAATTTCAAAGGGAAGTTCCCAGCAGGATCAAATGATGTTTGATCATAGATATAAGGTAGAAGAAGATGTGATAGGGGAAGTGTTAAGGATCCAAAAGGTTGATCTAGAATTGGGATTCTGAAAACAAGTTTGCCATCTTGGAAGAGAAGGGAAGGGAGACCCAAAGAGTCAATGGGTTGGAAATGATATAGGGAAGAACCTTTTGAGAAATTGAGCTGAGGTTGGTTTTGAGGAGGCCAAGACATTTAGCAAAGAAGGAAGCCATGGCTAAGGTTTAATGAATTAATTTGATGTGTAAGGTATTTTATAGATGGATGGATGAAATGTGTGGGAGATTTTGGGAAGAAAAACAATTGTGAGGGGGAAGAAATGTGTGTGAAGGCAGGTATTAATATCATTGAGCTGACCAGGAGGTGGTTCTGTGGTAGGAATTCATTTCAAAAAATTTCTATTTTGGTGGGGAGCTCTGTGGCCAGATTTGCAGGTTAGAAGAGTAGTAGTATGCAATTCTGATATCTCTGAGCTCTACATGATACAGGGTCTTTGACTCAGTTTGTCTGGGCTGTGCAAATAGGGGATGCTTTTTTTAGATTACATGGGGCATTGTCTCATGCAGATGATGTACAACATTGTTTATCAAACTATATAAAGTTCTGGAGATAAGTGGATTATGAATTCATTACATTCAGGTTTATGCAAATTCTAAATGTGGAAGTATGCATAATACTTGGAGGGTTGACATCTCACTTGTGCTAATTTTACCAAATGGTCTGCGCCAAATAAATTTTAGAGCTTCTAAAATAGACTTGTTAGCTGGGTGGTGAGCTTACAGCTCCATTTTTGACTGATCTGAATGGATGAAAACATGAATTTATCTGTGGAATAGAGGTTTTGCACTCAGTACCACCTGCGTGGGGCATATCAAAATGGGGTTTAATGTGTGGCAGCAAGCACACAACACCATCTTTGAGTTGTAGTCATAGAAAGAGCTGCATACCAAAGACATTCAAATATTCCCTGCCCCATGTGAAACAACACCAAATTGAATTTTAAACTGTGCGGCCAGCATACAACTTGGTATTTGGGTGCGCTGCAGGGGTATGGGTATCAATAGAGCTGGGGACCTCAGGTGCTCAATTTATAGCAACACCCTGGGAATTCACCAAAAGTGGAGTTGTAAGCTGAGCTGCAAATGTGAAGCTCCTCATGGTATTAATGGAAAGGATGCTTGTGAAGGAACACAAAATGGAGTTCTATGCTGGGAGGCCAGGGTACAACTCCTGAAAGGATCATCATGCATAGGAAATGATGTGGCTGTGCATTGGGTGGCCAAATTCCAGCTCCCTTGTGAGTTCTCCACAGGGGTGTGGGAATAAAATAAGCTGTGTATCAAAGCCAGCTTGATATTACCACACCCTCTTGAAGAAAAAAAAATTGAGTTGTATGCTGGCCACCCAGCGTAAAACTCCTGAAAGAATCATTTTGCAGAGGAAATGATGAGGTTGTGCATTGGGAGGCCAACTTCCAGCTCTGCTTGTGAGTTCTCTACAAGGGTGGGGGCATAAAATAATATTTGTACCATAGACTGCTAGATTTGCCCAGACCCTCATGAAGGAACACAACATGGAGTTGTATGCTGGTGGGCCAGCACACAACTCCTGAAAGGATCATTGTGCATAGGAAATAATTAGGTTTTGCATTGGGAGGCCTGCCTACAGGTTGGTCTGTAAGTGCTCTACAAGGGTATGGGCATACCATAGGCTGTGTAACAAAGAAGGTTTAATATTACCAGAACCTTGTGAAGGAAAAAAAAAATAGTTGTACGCTGGGACGCCAGCATACAACCCCTCAAGGGGGCATATTTGACCATGGAGGAATTGTACACTGTTACCTCTATCAACATTTTACAAGTCCACTTTTGAGTGCTCCACAAGGGGGGGTGGGCAAAATCAGTGCTGGGTATCAATGACTGGGAATTTCTTGAGACTCACTCCCCACATGAACCAAAGGGGAACTTTACGCTTTGTGGAAAGCATCAAAATCATCAATGAAAGCCATGATATGGAATGGGTATACATTGGCTTTTTGCACTTGGCATTTGATTTATACCCACACCACCCTTGTTGGGATGTTCAAAGTTTTTTGCTTGCCACCCCAGGTACAGCTCCAAATGGGGTCACTCAGTATGGGGTGTAAGGCATGCACACACCCTGGCTGGGAAGCCAGGAAAGTCCAAGTTTCAGCCTCCTGGATGCCAAGATCCTTGCTATTGTTTAGCTACCAGAGGTGATAGAATAAATAATAAATAAATTATTCAATAAATTCAGAAAAAATCCGTAAAATATTTGGATAAAGCTTCTTGCAAGGTTAATTGGTTTGGATATGGTTTATTGTTATAAACCAATATGAATAAATTGATTATTAAATATTTTTATAGAAGGGCCAAAATTATATTGGGGATCTTTAACACCTCTCTTTGGGGAATTCAGTATGAAAACACATAGGCCTGGTTTCCTTGGAACCTTTAATTTATATTCTTAAAGGATATATTTCCAAAAGATAATATGTATATAAAATAAAAGGTGGAGTGGCAGGGATTTGTAACCAAGCTGCCACGACAGAGAAAGGACAAAAACACTCACTTTTATATTATTAAATCCTTTGGGTACCTCTTTGGGATGTGCACTGATGGGTTAAACCTGTATACTGGGGTTATAAGGTTGTTCAGCAGTTTAAATTGATAAAAAGGGTTGGGGATGGATATTATTAATCAGACTAAAGCCATAAATTACTTACTTATCTCTTATAAGTATTTGATTACCTTGGAATGGTGTTTGGATATAAATATAACTGGGTCTCTTCCCATGAATATCCTTGTCAGCTCTCTGATACCAGGAACCTTGCAGCCCTTTAGATACAGAGAGTGATAAAAATACTGGAATAATAATAATAATTATTATTCCAAAAATAAAAGCTTAGAGGCTCAAATAGATAATATAATAAGAGCAGTTGCAAGGTTTAATTTGTTTGGTAATCAAAGGTTTTCAATATGTATAAAAAAAGGTGCCACAGTATTATACTACTGGGGGTCTTTAAAGACAAAGCAACCTCTCTTCAAGGGGCCTCCTTAGGCAGTTTAAGAACCTTGGAATGAAGATGGGTGCCTTAGAAAGGGCTTATTCCACTATTGGCTGGTCATAACAGCAAAATGGCCTAGACAGGAAGGAAAAAACTCACTCTGAGCACTTTACTACAAAAATCCCGCAATAATAGGAAGGGTTTCAGAGCAGATGGGGTGGATTGCCTGACTAACTTCAAGTGTTGATTGGTTTTTAAGAAATAAATAATAATCCTACAGACTTGGTCATAAATCACTTGCTTAGATTCTTCATAATCACTTGACTAACAATGACACAGTGTCTGATTGATAATAATAATTCCCGGTAAACTGATGATGGGATAATGAATCCAAAGAGGTCTGTATAAATACCTTTTTGGGGTGATTTCTTTCTTCTCAGGGCCCTTAGAGAGAGTTATGCTCATGGGCTGAATCTTGCAAGCCAGTCAGAGAAAGATTAGCACTTCCACTTGGTTCTGTTAATCAGATGACCTTAGATTGGCTGGATTTCTGTACTATTTTAGCAACAGGATCTGTTAATCTATTATGGCGTAAATTTGATCATTCTGCACTCATCCTTCATTTGTACTATTAGCATTGCTTTAAAGTGATCAGATGTGGACTTTTAATATTTTTCCATCATTTTTTGATCACGTAGATAATTTTTAATAATTTTTATGAACACTCCTTGTAGTGTTTTGTGGTCTTCAAAGATCAGAGTCAATGATTTACGTGGTAATCCTTGATCTTTTATTTATTATTCTAAACTTAATTTTTATCAATTTTAATTGAGTTTTGATCTTTTTAGATTATTAATAATGCATATGTCAACTTGTCACATATGCCAGGCAACCCTAATTAGGTTTTAGCTCTTTTGAGCAGTACCTGGTTGTCAGATTAGTCACAGCGGATCCAGACGCGGGGATCAGTCAGTTCAGATGCGCGCGGGGTAGGATCCGCTGTGTGCGTGGCAGAATTAGCTGCGCGCGGGTCTCTAGTACGCGGGAAACTGCTACTATGAGTATGTAGGGGTATGTAATGATGCGGGGCTGCGCGCGGGAATTGTGACATAACACATTTCCGCGTGTAACTCCTAAAATATACACAACACCTCAATTCTGAGTGAATTTTAGGTGTAAACCCTATATGCGACAACATGTTTGAAATGTTAAAATGGCAAAAAGGTGCCATACTGGTGTTGTAATTTTTAGTACTTTTCTTTTTAATTATTTTGAAAATGTAAGGACTTGGATTTCAAGGGTGGGGTCAGTGAGTGACCCTACCTAATTTTGGGTGAGGAATCCATTTCTTCAATAATTTTTATGGAGTTGTCACTCCTTCTTTTGTTAATTTAGATATTATTATTTTTTTATAGTTTTTTGTTGCTATGACAGGTTGCTCTGTACATAGCAGCAAGCTGACAATCCTCAAAAAGAGCTCTTTATTTATAGCTTTTTGAGTCCCAAAATTGTCCTTCTGAGGGATACAGGGGCTCAAAGGGACGGAAACTGAGGCTTGCAGGGTAACCAGTGGTATTCTTTCACATGTTCTTGGTGCTGTAGCAAGGGTAGCATCTAATTCCACAGGGGATGGGAATTATTCTGCTTTATAATTTATGTTTGGACGTGTGAATAACACTAATCTGTCCTTTTTATTTATTATTTAATTATTTATCCTTAGTAAATGCTCCCAGTAAGTTAATAATTATCTTAATAGAAATTCCAACCAATAGTCTGATGTCAGGTGAGTTCTCATTATGTTTTAAATAATTGAAGTAAAGTCATGATATTGATTTTACTCCTTATGTTCAAATTTCAGTTGATTTACTAAAATAATTCCTTAAAAATATAAGTCATGGGTATTCATGTAATATTTTTACACCATTAGTTTTCTTAGTATTTTACAAAAATATTGATGTCTAGAAATTCTCATAATAGTATATTAGAGTATTTTAATATATTTTTAGAAGTAGTCATTATCTTATTTTCGACATTTTTGGTACTTTGAATTATATTTTATAAAAAATAAGTATAAAGGTTATTTAGGCATTTTAATATAATTTTATGTATTTTTAGACTATCTACTATTTATGGAAAAATTTATTACATATGTAGAATGTTCCTGTGTAGGTTGTAGCATGTTTACGCAGTACCTAGGTTTCTCAGGCCGCCTGTCACTTTGTCAACCCGTAGTCCTGCGGCTGCATACTTGTCAAAGGCCTGGGGCTGCGTACATGGCTTTGACAGAGTGACAGTTCTGTAGCTCAGCGGCGCGCCAATGTATTAGCTGCTGCGGCTGCGTGCGGGAATTTTGCCAGAACACATTTCCATCTGTAACTCCTAAAATATACACAACACCTCAATATTGATTGAATTTTAGGTGTGAAACCTATACGTGAAGATTCATGTGAAATATTTAATGGGCCAAAAAGTTGAATAGTGGTTCTGTGGTATTTTGGTCTTTATTTCCTTAATTATTTGAAAATATAATTAGTTGGATTTCAAGGGTGGGTAAAGTGAGTGACCCTACCTAATTTTGGGTGGAAAATCCATTTTTGCAATAATATTTATGGTTTTTTTTTAACTCCTTCTTAGGTTAATTTTATTATGATTATTTTTATGTTACTTCTGTTACTTTTGCAGCTTGCTTCTGCAATAGTAGCAAGCTGACACCAAGTTGACTTGCCAGAAAGGGCTCAACTGTATTTTGTTGGCTTGTGCAAGGGTGTGGGCATAACTCAAGTGAAACCTGTTTTGAAGCTTCATTTCGGGGCACCTCTCAAGGGGGTTGGCATGAATATTATGCATGTTGTGTTCTCAACCTGCTTGCACAGAATTGATATTAAAACAGTAGGGTGCAGGGGTATTGGTGACACACAAATTTCAAGCTTGCCCCAAGACCTCTCACATTCAAAATCCAAAATCCTTGGCCTCAGAGTTCTGGAAAGCATAGAATTGTGCTTTACAAGCCACTCAGAACCCATCTCCGTGAATAACACAGAAAAGTAAATCACTAGGCTCAGGCTGACTGATTTTAGTGGAAATGTACTGCATTCTAATTTCAAAGCTTATTATTACACAATCTTGTGTTTTGTATTTTGTATTGCTGCAAATAAGGTGATTTACATGCTCATCCCTTTTCTCAGCAATTCAATTTTTGAGCATAGCTTATGGGCTGGACTAGCCTGGGTGTATATTCACATATTATTAATGAGATATCACAATTCCTGGTTCATTTGGTGTTTGACCTCCTTCAAAGCATCAAACGAGCCGCACACTTCAAAATACCTGCAATCAAAAAATATACAAGAGCAACCTTTCCCTCCCAAATGTTTTCTTCCCCCACCATCTAAAACACCCATTTACATTCTTCCTGCATTGATCCATTGATCCATCCATCCATCCATCAATCCATCCATCCATCCATCCATCCATCCATCCATCCATCCATCCATCCATCCATCCATCCATCCATCCATCCATCCATCCATCCATCCATCCATCCATCCATACCATCACCACAAGACTTCTCCACTATGTCTCAATCACCTTTTCATGGTTTTTACCCACCCTCAATTCCATCTGCCCAGCCCGCTGATCCCACTGGAGATCAAAACACTACTGATCTGGTAAACACCAAACCCCCACCCTCAATTCTGTCTGCTCAGATTGCTGAGCCTGCTGGAGATCACCCAACTGCTGATTTCCCAGCAATCATCACCCCAGATTGTGAGTCCTCTTTTCACTTTGTCATGTTTTTCTCACTTACTTACCAGAACTCCCTTAGCCTCTCTTCCACCAATCCCACCACAGTTCAAAGTTGTAGGCACGGAATCATCATCAAGACACCATGCTGCACCCCTACCCCCACCCCTGGCCCAGACCGGTGGCTTGATGAGCACACAGGAAGCCTTGGTTGTCTCAAAGTCTAACTTCCTTACCAACAGCAAGTGGAAAATGGGAAAGCTCCTTAAAATTGCCAACAACAAATGACTTCCACAATCAGTTTGAGACATGGCGGTCAAGGCCTGTAAGGTCCTTCAAGATTCAATGGCCTGTGAGTTGAAACACTTGAATTCTAGGCTAAAAACTGGCTGATTCTCATTGTATCCTTAAACAGTTGTTGGAAACAGTGATGACCTCCCTCCCAAGGAGAAGGTTCAGATTGGGTCCAGGAAACTTCTTGCCAAAAGATGGGCTGAAACTTCTGCTGCCAGTCCCATCAAGAAAGGGCATAAATTTGCGCCCTTGGTGGAAAGTGATGAAGAGGAAAGTACCTCAGGCCCCGCTACTACCCCCACCCAAGCTGCTCAAAATGAAGTACCCTCTGCAGAATCCCAACCTCCACTCCTTACCCCTGAATTCCCAGCAGAGAAGGCCTCCATCACCACTCCCCTTGAACCCAATGCTACACCAGTGTTACCAGACTCCCAACATGCCATGGGGGCTACTCCTGCTGCTACTGCTGATACTGCAAATGACCCTGGTAAGTCACTTCCAGCACATCCATTCACATTCCTTCCCTTATTTCCAATAACTTTAGCTCCATCTGTAGATTTGCCCACACTTTTCAGAGAATACCAGGCTGAACTCCAAGAATCCATTCAAACCTTTTCAAATGGCATAATTGACTCAAAGTGCTACAAGAGCGCTTTTGAGGCAGCAGTGGACCTCTTGGGATTATGTGGAAAAGACCACCAATAATGGGGATCTTACTCTTGATTGCTATCTCACACAATCCATTTCAACACTATCAGTTCTGGTATTAATGAATGGATCAGTCAATTGGCTACAAGTGGCAAGCTTGATTCCACTTGGATCTTTTTCCCTCACAGTAGCCAACATCTCCTCATTCATACAGATGCAAATGCCTTCCCACTTCACACATCTGAGCAATATTGCATTCCAGATTTATTTGCTCTGCCTCTTCTACCCAGGTCACTTCCCCCCCCAGCCACAACCATACAAGCTAAGCTGCACAATCACTTCATCCACCTTACTCACCCTCCAGAGTTTTCTCAGGTTAGATGGGCACAATTATGGTTCCAATCCATTCTCCTGGTCTCAAGAGAACTCACCCAGCCACCAGAATTTGTCCAACCACCAGATAATGAAGATGAGGCAAGGAATGATATCTCAATAATCAAGTATTTTGCCACTTTTCTTGGCTCACATGAAGACGTGGCTTGGATTGAAGGACAGCTGGTTGAAAGCCCTAGTCACAAATCTTGCTTCAACTACCTGAAAAGACAGTAATTGACCAACAATCCTGTCATGGTTTTGCTTTACCTGTCAATTAACTTCAGCAATTTTGGTGCTTGATATTTCCAGAATATTCTCTGACATAAGATGATATTTCAATTTTTCTTCTTTAACACAACTCCAAACTTTGTCAAACTTTTTTCTAACAATTCTAATGAGTGACTTAGTTGTAACACCATTTAGTTCAATGATTTGAAATACCTCTTAATTTCTATATATTACTTTGATGATTCTTTCAATGAGTTACCAATATTTCTCACCTTGTTATCCAAATTGCTCAAATCAAAAGTTTGGACCTTCCTCAGGTCTAGCTTGATTTTTTTGTTGGTCAAGTCCTCTCTTTCTTTCACAGAAATGGCCAGAATAGATTTAAGTGTCAAACCTTTAGAAAAAATACAAAATTATTTCTTTTCCATGGCTAAAAAGCCTTCTATAAAATATTGGTTAGTGTGAACTACTGCTTTTTTGATATGAAGAGTCTCATACCAATTTAATTAAACCTCAGGAAAAATCCAAGTTCAACACCATCATGGTCACCATCACATTGCAACCCTGCTACCACATTCTTTTGGTCTACCTTGTTGCCAGAGTATGTGGCCTCTTGCTTATAAAATTGGACATTAGGAAATTTCCCTTGGTTCAATACCTCCAGCTCCTGAGAATTGTCTCCAAAGCCAACCAGCTAGAGAAAAAGGACATCAAGGAACATGTATGGAAGCTGACAAATGCTTAAATAGTGCAGCTTATCAAAAAATATTTTTCAGCCCTGAATTTTGGCCAGGAACAGGAGTATCCTGTGTGAACCTGGCAAAATGTTTTTTCCTTGATTTCAGCAATCTTTTTCTGTCCCCAAAACCTTCAAATTATAATCCTGTATTCATTTTACCTTTCAAATATTATGTTTCTCTTCCAGCTATCCCAAATTTATCATAGTGTCTCAATGTACTAGCTTTTTTATCTCATTTACTTTTAATCATCATGCTTATAAATCAATTCATGTATGCCTTATGCAAATTAATTCCGGATAAATGGTTTTATAATGTGACATTGCAGAAATCTGAGTCCCATGAGCATCTGTAGAATTGAGAGACTCCAGGTACTTGCACACTGTTCATTCATCTGAACCATGGGCCAGATGCATTGTGATAGCTCTATGGACTGCAACCATTGTTTTAGTCCACTGTAAGCATCTGGTAATTTGAGAGACTCAAAGTTCATGCATGCCATTTACTCACTTGCACCATGGGCCAGATGTATTGTGATAGCCCTATGGAAGGTGACCATGGCGGTATTCCACTTTAAGCATCTGTTAATGTGAGAGAATCTAAGTTCATGCATGCTGTTCATTCACTTGAACACTTCTAACCATTTTTTCTGTGCAGGTGTCAGCTACTTGTCAAATTTGGGATGTTGGGGAGTTTCAGCCATGGTAGAAAATTCAGAAACGGAACTTATATGGATCAGGGGTGGTCAATTCCACAAAAGAAGTCAAATGGGCCAGGGGGCAATCTGTTGGGATGAACTAATGATGATGTTTTCCATTATTATAAGAAAATACATGTACCTTTTATATAATCCCAGACAGCCCAACGGATTCATCAACATTGCTGCATCATTTGGCACTTGTTGGCAAGGCAATTCTTGTTTCATTTGGGGTTGTTTTATCCCTGAATTAACAAGATTGACTTGTATGTGCAATGTGCTGTGTGGAAACCAAGCACTTCCTTCAATGCAAGATCACCTGATCATATAAACTTTTCATGACCTGAATGCCATTTCAACTCTCTTCCATCCATTTATTTGATCATCAAGCTCAATATAAATTTCCCAATCTCTTGGTATTGTTTGATAAATCTACTTATTCACCACTGATCACTTAAACTCATTCATCACTTACACATACATAAACACTGAGACCTTTATATTGACTTTTATTTCATTACAAACTATAACAATAGAAAAGCTCTCAAGATAAAGGAAGAAAAAAAAGACAATCCAAGTCTCAATTATTGTTGGCACAATCCACTTGCCTCAGGGGTGTGAACTGGAACTATACCAATTTTTTTCTCAGGCTTCTTCTTTATTTTTTCTGATAATAAGGTGATTGCTGCAACAATTTTTGATTTTTCACAAGGAGCAACACGTTTGAGGTCAATTTCCAAAAGGGCTTGCAGCTCTGAAGGTTGATTAGCATCAATCGGAAGTTTTTTTGGGAATTTGAGGTGGGTGAATTCCTTTGGTTTTATCTTGCCTGACACATGATCAATTAGTGAATGCAACTGCTTGATTTCTTGGTGCTTCATAGCAACTCATAATGCTATTTCATCTATTAGTTGCGTTAGATGAGTTAGTTTTCAACTTCTCCAGGGGTTTGAATGGTTGTGCAAGTACCATCTTTATCCTCCTCCCAATCAGAAACAAAATCCACACAGTGTAAGAGTCCAAAAGGCACTGGCTTTAGGTAACTCTGTGGATGGGAAAGGAGCTTGGCTTCCCTTGTGAGTATTAAAAAAATATTTAAATTTAACTGCAATAAAGGTTCAGAAGCTTGTCAATGAAGAATCAATGGAGAAGGGATGATTTTGATAATAATTGGTAGCAATGGAACAACACTATCTGAGGCCAGATGGTCCAGGGAAAGTATTGAACAAAATAAGTTGGAGTTTGTTTGGAGTTCAATATAACAAGGCAAATGTAAGTAAAAATTCCCACAAAATAATAAATCTGGTGGTCAGCAAAAGATTAGGAAAAATAAAATCAATCCCAACCAACCTCCAGGTTCTTAATGAACCTGCCCAACTCTCAGCAATCAAGTGATTGAAGGGTACCAGATAACTGTAGGTGGCCATAAAAAAAAAATAAATATGTTTTCTGAAGCTCTAGAAGCAAATCAGTGACAAATTCAAAAAATAATAGCCCAAAATTTCTCAAGGGACTCAAGAGTAGCGTGGAAAAATTCAACTTCAAAGAAATAAAAGGAGGTTTAGCACTACAGGTTTTAAGTTTAATGAAAACTCTTGGTCAAATTTGACTGATTCCAGAAAGACAATCAAAAAATTATCAAGACTGGGATGGTCAAAAAAAGGATCAAGGAGTGGTATAAAACACTCAATAATTCAAAAAAAATGAGTTATTCTTCAACCAGAAAGGCTATAGGTTGGTTATAATGGATAAGGCCACAGAGGAGCAGATCATAGTTTTGAGTATGGAGGCTCAAGGATTAGAGGGAAATCATGGATATACCCTGGATAAAAGATGATGATGAATTTCCTGGATGATGGATCAGATTTATTGATTGGATATACAACCATGCTGGGGCAAAGGCAGGGGAGAGACCCTCCTTTTATGGGCAAGAAAGCATGTATAATATTTACAAGAGGATGACACATATGAGAGTGGATTCTATTTTTTTCCTGGATAAAAAAATGATGAAAATATCAAAGATACTTGTGTGGGAATGGTCTTAATACAAAATTAAAGAAAAAAAAGGAAATCTTGGGAAGGAAAGTGTGTACAAAAAGGTGAGAAACCACAGGATGAAAAAATTTGCAAGCTGCAGTTTCAAGCCATGGAAGAGCCTCTCAGACGACAGCAAGATGATGACCAAGCCTTACAGATGATTGATGGGGGGAGAGGAGGATGATTTGGTTTTCAACAATTTGGGGTTGGCTTGGCTTGGGAACAGTGTGGTGTTTTTATATACTCTTGGATTGGGAACTGCTCCGTGGTTGGCGCACTCAGCATTTGGTAGGTCAGGCTCAGCACTTGGATGCGTGCGGTCTCATCAGTAGGCACCACAGGGCTTGGCATACTGGGAATGGGTTGGGCTTGATTGGATGTGGCGTGCTGTGGCCGGCTAGGACATTACGGACCCAAGAATGGAGCTGGCCCAACCAGTTTTGGGGGCAGCTAGTTTAGGGAGTTAGGGCGGGGGAATTGGGGCTATAAGCGCAGGCCTACCCGCAGGGCAGGGAATCACACAGTGCGCAAGACGGATATGGACAAGTGGGGGGATCCAAGTAGGGCGCGGCAGGGGGCCGTGTCATGAGAAGGACAAACTGGTTTTAAGTAATGGTAAGCGGGAAGGGAATGGATTAGGGTTAGGATTTGGGTTAAGGTAGGTTTCTGGGCCTAGGTTTTCTTTTACATTAATTTTTTTTGGGCTGTCATTGCGCTTGTACTTAGGTTAGGGTTGAGAGTGTGGGCATAAATTAGGCGCTCTCAACTCCAGCTCTCATAGATATCATCTTATCATTGAATTTTGGGATAAGGAAAGGAAAAGGAAGCAAAGGAATTTATCATCTTTTTTTACTCTCTCTCTCTCTCTCTCTCTCTCTCTCTCTCTCTCTCTCTCTCTCTCTCTCTCTCTCTCTCTCTCTCTCTCTCTCTCTCTCTCTCTCTCTCTCTCTCTCTCTCTCTCTCTCTCTCTCTCTCTCTCTCTCTCTCTCTCTCTCTCTCTCTCTCCCTCTCTCTCTCTCTCTCTCTCTCTTAACCAATAAAAGAGCATCCTTAACCTTACAGACCCTCAGATCATTGCTTCCAAACTTAAGGACAACTAAGGGAGGATTTCTCTCTTAATTTCCACAACGGATGGGATTTGAATGACGCGGAGCTTAGTTCAGAGATAGAAGTACTACTGCGGGGATGAGAAAGACTGTAGATGGAAGAATGAGATCCATTGCATTGATTGTTCAATGCATTGGTGAGATTTCAATCAGCAAAATTGAGACTCAGAAGTGGTTGTCTAGTCTGGGGGAAGTAGGGGTGGTTGGGTTGAAATTTTCTGGGTGTGTTGAACTTGGCAACTAATGGAGGTAGTCATATTGATGGCTTTGTTTGATCTCAATTGATGTCTAGATCATCATCAAACCTGGGATTTTGGTGTTGATGATGATTATCAGGGAGGTATAGGTCATCATTTTCCTTGTCTTCATCATTTTCATCTAGTTCAACATGATGATTGCAATAAGGATGAGCACAGATTTGATGATTGAGTTTATGATGAGGTTGAGAGTGACTGAGGAGGAGGGATGATCTTAGATGAAAATGATGATCAGATTGATTGTTTGCGTGCTTGGTCATATAGTAATCAGAGGATAAGCACAATGAGATGGAGTTATACACAAGGCCTGGGGACTTGAACACCCCAGGGGCCCTTCCTAGACCGCTAAGACAGGGGGAAGTCAAGGAAAGGGAAATAAAAATCTTGCCATGCAGAAACAAAATTTCCATAATTTGTTTTTGTTTTGTTTTTTTTTAAAAAAAAAAAAGAAAAAGAAAAAAAAAATGGATGAAAGATAAAAAAAATCTTAAAATTTGCCCTTTTTCAGAGGGGTCCCACATTGGTAAGGACAAAGTTCAAAGATTGAAATGACTTCTGCTGCTTCTTCAGGAAGGTATTTGCAGGCTGTTTGAAAAAACTTTTCACTTATCTGGAAAGCAAACCAACACACACTATCAGCATCCATTATTTAAATACCAACCTTCAGGACTCACGCTCTAACCTCCTTTTTGCCTTGCTGGATGGATGCTCATTTGGCCTTGTAAATTGTATTTCCTTGAAAATTAGACCCTAATAGTTCACCTTGCCATATTTCCTTTCCCTGCCCCAAGACCCATCTCTCCAATAATACACTCATGTTCTCCATTCCATCCCACACCATCCCAGGTTGTGCCTTGTTCCAGTTTTTTTAATGCTGAAGTATGGTTGCACCTATTGCTGCATTCCATCCAGATGATACAAAGGACCTTGCATGCCCCTCAAATGTAATCCTTCAGAAACCTGCCTTTTGCACTTTGCTCTCAAATATTACCTTAGTACTTCATGCAAAACTGTCAGTTGATGGAACATTGGGTGCTGGGTGGAATTGTGGGGTTTCAATGTAATTCTGAGTCTATCCACTTCTTCATTGTATTACAGCTGCCCATCCGTCTGATTTGGCTTTGAATGTTGTGTCCAGACAGACTCCAGATGCACCATGACCCGCTGCACCCCCATAGGAGCCCACTGTTCCCATTTCAGTAATTCTTGAGGAGGGGGAGGTGAGGGGAATTTGTCTACATTTGCTGGTGTGGTGACCAATCCGGGACACCACGGGAAAAAATATATATATATATATATATATATTTTTCAGTTGTACCCCTATGGGTACCTTCATCTCCTCCCATCATCTTGGTCCTGCTCCTCCTTTCAGATTCCAATACCAATGGACCATCCCAAGGGCCTTTTACGTATCCCCCTTCAACAATCGATCCGGATCGTACCAGATCTCACTCTCCAATCCATTCTCAAACACAAAACTCAATCCAACCCATCCCACCATCATTGTCACCCCAAGTCCCAATCGCAACTTCACCATCACCATCACCATCATTGCCCTCATCCCCATCCAGCTCGATCAGCCCTTCATCCTCCATCAGGTCCTCCCTACGGTTCCTTATCCCCGTTTGACCATCTACCCTCCCTTCCAACCACTCCTCAAGCCTTTGAGCGCCAATCCACCTGGTCATCGATCAAACCCCGCTCGAAGATCTACCAACTCAGGCGCACGACGCGTTCAATTTGGTCTCACTTGGTCAGGCCCACTACCTGCCAATCTGCCTCTCACGCCACTCAAGATCATCGCCAGATCGGTTATAAGTCACCACCGTCTCATCAATTCTTGAAACATTCAAATAGCCTCCCATCTTCCTTCGATACCCCTCCTTCCTCTTGATCCATCCAACCATGATCACCAACCATCCGGTCCGGATCGGAGACGCAGTTGCGCGGGTACCACCGGCCGGAGCCAAGTCCAAAGGCTCTCTTCGGTTGCCAGGGTGGTTCCCACTCATCCTTCAATCCTCCTCTACCTCCTCCTTGCCCATCATCCAATCCAACCGACAACCGCGAGCAACCGCTCGCGGCCGTTGGAACCTTCACTCCGTTTTCGCCGCCAATCGGGTGACGACAGCTGTTGTTGGCACCCGCAACCGCTGTCGCGGGTGTCCATCTGGTTGCCCGCGGTCATTCTCGACGCGGGCAACATCTCTTTTCCTCTCATGTAATTTTTTTTTTTTTTTTTTTTTATGTTTTCATTTTTTCCGCACCTATTTGTAAATCTCTCTTGTACATAGTATACAGGGCCTCATGTCTATAAAAGGAGGGGCTCTCCCCTGCCTTTTGGCCCAGCATCCCAGCAGAAGAGAATCAGAGAATCTAATCCATCCAATGAGACCATCATCATAAGCAATTTATCCGTGGGCATCCTTCCCCACTTATCTGAGCAAATTATCCGGGTATATCTATGATTGCCCCTTGATCCTTTGAGCCTCCATACTCAAACTCTGTCCTTTGTGACCTTGATCCTTATCACCAACCAATAGCCTTGCTGGTTGAAGAAGAATTCCTGTCTGCCTGAATTCTTGAGTGTGTTATACCACTCTGATCCCTTTTTCCAAACATACTGGTCTTGATCTCTCCTTGATCATCTTTCTGGAGCCAATCACGTTTGATTGAAGAGGTTTTATTAAGCTTAAAACCTGGAGTGTTATACCTCCATTCTTCTTTGAGGTTGAATTTTGCCACGCTATTCTTGAGTTCCTTGAGAAGTGTTGGGATATTCTTGCTCAAATTCGTTATTGATTTGCTTCTAGAGCTTCATAAACAAATTGCTTTTGTTTTGTTCAGCCTCCCACAGTTATCTGGTACCCTTCAAGCGCTTGATTGCGGAGAGTTGGGCAGGTTCATTGAGAACCTGGGGGTTGGTTGGGATTGAGTTGATCTTTCCTAATCAGCTTCTGACGACCAGAGTTATTAGCTTGTGGGCGTTGTTACTTACAACTGCCTTGTTCTATTGGACTCTGGAAAAACCTTGACTTATTTGTTCAAGTCTTTACCTGCACCATCTTGCCTCAGATATTGTTGTTTCCATCGCTACCAAAAACTCTTATCCTCTTCCCTTACTTTGATTTCTCATCCATAAGGTTCTGGACCTTGATTCCGGTTACATTTAAATATTATTGTAACTCCTAGGAGGGCAGCCTAAACAGCACCTTTCCCCTCCACAGAACTGCCACGGCTTAGCACCGTTTGGAGTCTTACATTTGGTCCCCCGGGCTGGGATCGAACCAGAAACCTTGGGATTTACAGTCCCAAGGCATTTAAAATCAACCTTGAAATCCGATCTTTTTTTTCTTTCTCTTATTTTTTTTCTCTTCTCAAATCTGATCCGTGGAGGCAACTTATCCTAGAAGTAAGTCCTCCCAATTTGTGCACCGCTTGGGCAAGATACTTGTTGTTTTTGGCGAAACCCTACTCTTGCCACACTCGTGAGCCACTTTGGAAATCTGCTCTTTGGATCCCCTAGGAACTCTGTTATTCAATATGGCATCTTCTGCTACTCCAACCACCCCTGTCCGACCTAAGATGGTAAAGATCAAACCTCAGAACAAGAACTTAGGCTTCAACGGTGCAAATGTCGAGCGATTCTTGGACTCCTACAAAATGGCTGCTGAAGTGGATGGAGCTAGTGAATTTGATATGGCTTATCAGTTGTGATTCTTTATTTCCTCTGATGAAGTTATGGAGGTAATTGAGTCTTTCAAGGGATTTGAATCCCATAACTGGACGCTTCTCAGGGAGGCTATGTTGGCATACTGGGGTAAAATAGATGTGGCTAGGTTTACTCTGCAGGATTTGGATGCTCTGGTTTCTCAGTGGATCTCCAATGGTGGTATCTCTTCAGCCTCTGACTATCAGATTTTTAGGAAGTCTTGGGATCCCATTCAAAACTATCTTATCCGAAACAATCACATTGACACAGTGGACAAAATTTGAGCAAAGTTCTTCCAATCTTTTTTTCGTTGGCTGTGCAGGAAAGGATTAAAGAAGAACTGGTCAAATCTGGATCCATGATTACCACCAGGGATAATTGATTCAAGCTCCCTGTTTTTCTTACCCTTAGGAGTACTGTGGATAAAGTCATGAAAGGTCAAACTGCTCTTACCTTTGAAAAACCTAGAACTACTGAACCAGTCCATGCTCCTTCTTTTAAAGAGTCAAACGATATTATGATTAAAATGGAGGCAGATTGTAGGCCTAAAGCAGATCCTAATTCCAATCGAGAACCTACTACTATAGATGAAATCACCAAGTTACTTAGAGCCTTTGAGAACAAAATAGATCAAAAGATTTCTTCGCTAGCTACTCCTAAAAATCCTTCTTCTGTCCCCAAATCAACTCTGGTCTGTTACTACTGTCATAGGGAAGGCCATGGAACCGGACAATGCCAAGAACTTCAGAAGGACCTAAAGGAAAAATTGGTAGAACAGAGGGGAAACAATTACTTCCTCCCTAATGGTGCCCTAATCCCTTTTGACTCGTCTCGTCCTATCCGACATGTGGTGGCCTCTTACCAGCCATCACCTCCTGTGAAAGCATCTCTTGCTTCCTTTGAATTTCAATCATCCTGTGGTACCCTCCAACCTTGGTATCCTCCAGCTATTTCTTCCTCTAGTCTTTCTGGGACTACTTATCAATCTGATCCAGCCAGGAAACAACATGAGGAACCTAAACCTCATAAGGCTCCTTCCTTGCCAACTTCAATCCTTCAAAAACCCGTTAAACGTCAATCATCACTTGAGCCTCCTTCCTCTGATGTAGAAGACATGGAGGTGGAAAAGGAACCACTCATGGAAGGGTTCCCAGATCACCATGATCCTTCTCCCTCACCTCAAACTTCTAATCCTATCTTAGATTCTGCGTCACCTGAACTTCCTCCCTCCACCCAGCCCAAAGTTTGATTTGAAAGGGGCATCTCCAAGGATCACCCCAATGCTGTGGAGGGAGTATTAAAGAAAATTTCTGATCTCAAAATTCCTGATTTATCTGTGGCTGAACTCCTATCAATCTCTCCATCTGTTGCTGAAGGAATGAAGAAATGGGTCTCTTGTTGACGTGTGGAAATTGGCCCTGAAGAACTCAAAGTCTCCTCTGGCACTTTAATGGAGGACTCTGGTGGAACCAGTCCTTCTATAGAATCCAACCTTTATTCCTGTCCCCTTGGCTTTCTTCCTTGTTATCTTGGTGACTCAGCTAAAACTGTTTCTCCTCTTGTGTATTCTGGATCTCAGCTTAACTTAATCTCGTATGCTATGGCCTGCAAGCTCAAACTTAGTCCTAGGGTCAGCTTCAACTCTGCAGTGTATGGGATAGGAAATCAAGCTCGTGAACTGGTTGGTATTGCTGAAGATGTACCGGTCAGGATTGGTCAAAATATTGTTGGAACCTGCCACTTTTGGATCACTCGTTTGGACAGTCCTATGATCTTGGGACTACCCTTCTGAATGGACTTTGGTGCAACCCTGATGTTTTCTGATCAAGTTGGGGAGAGAATTCTTCTCCCTGATGCTGATTGCAGGAAGATTGAAGTTCCTCTTTGCTCTTTGGATTCTGGTCATTGGGAAAGAGATTTTCCTGGTCATTCTCCCAAATCATCTTTTAAGGGGAAGCAGAAGGATAACTCTAGTTCCTCTCATTTTTTAGGGGAATAGTTGATCCTACTAATGGTTTTAGTTCTTTTCAGCCTCAGACTGCAACTCAAGGGTCAACTTCCATCCCTCAGGCTTATTTTTCATTCCTTTCATCATTCTCTTCTGAGCTCAAGAACATTAAAAAACAAAAACATATCAAAATAGAAAAATCCAAAAATATTTCTTCTCCTTCTCTCTCTGGATCTGTTGTGTCTTCTTTTCCTTCTACTTTTGAGTCTGATCAATCTTCTCTCAGTTCCGGTTTGAATCTCCGCAATGAGTCTAAACTAGATCCTAATTGCAATTCAGTTTTTGGTGGTTTTGGTATGAAGGAATATGGGCTTCAGTGGAGGCAATTTGGGGTACAAGTAAGTCCTCCCAATTGTGCACCGCCAGGGCAATCTTTTACCGTCATTTTTGAAACCCTACCTTGTGCCACACATGTTAGCAACGTATTATCTCCTGGTTCTCCTTTTATGGAAAAGGCACCCTTCAAGGATATTGCAGAACATTGGACTTGGGAGATGTTGGAACTTGGACTCAGCTTTTGTAATCAAGTCTCTCTGGTCAACTCTTGGAGGAAACAAGAAATTCTCTCTTTTGCCACTAAGTATAAACCAGTTGCTAAGAAGGTCCAACCAGTCAACCAGCCTATGCCTCTCAACCTCAATCCTCCTCTTATGCGTCCTCCTCTATCTTGCGATCCTTACTGTGGTCTTCCTCAATCTCTTACTGGTCCCTTTGTGCCTAATGGACGGGTCACTGAAGAACATCTGAAGGTGGTCAACTTTGGTCCAGATGGATGGCTTCTTCCTGATGAGTTAAATTTAATCAAAAATTTCTTATCTCTAAGGGAAAAATCTATTGCTTTCTGTGAAGAAGAGAGAGGTCTCTTGCCGGAATCCTATGGCCTCCCTTATATCATCCCTGTAGTTGAACATGATCCTTGGCAAAAGAAAAAGATCCCTTTCCCTGCTGCTAAAGTCAACAAATTCATCAAGTTGGTCCGGGAACAAGTTCGAACTGGCCTGTATGAACAGTCAACTTCTAGTTACTCCAGCCCCGTCTTCTGTGTCCTCAAGAGTAATGGTAAACTTAGAATAGTTCATGATCTTCAACCTCTTAATAAAGTTACTATTAAAGACTCTGGTATCCCTCCTGCTACTGAAGAATTTGTTGAATCCTTTGCGGGAAGAGCTTGCTATGGTTTAGGGGATATTATGGGTGGCTATGACAAACGATCCCTAAATCCTATTTCTCGTCCTCTCACTACTTTCAATACTCCTCTTGGTTGATTTCAACTTACTCGATTACCTCAAGGAGCCACCAACTTGGTTGCAGTCTATCAGGCTCAGATGGTGTGGATCCTCCAGGATGAAATCCCTGATCATGCTGGTATATTTATTGACAATGGAGGAATTAAAGGTCCAGTATCTGACTATGATAATGAGCTCTTACCTTGGCATTCAGGAATTTGTCGTTTTATCTGCAAATATGCTACTACCTTGGAAAGGATTCTGTTTCAAATTGAGGAATCTGGCCTTACTGTCTCTGGATCCAAACTGGCAGCTTGTGTCCCTGCTCTGGAAATTGTTGGTCATGTGGTCTGCAAGGAAGGAAGAAGGATGGCACCCGCCAAAGTCAAAAAGATCATCTCTTGGCCTACCCCAATCAATCCAACTGAAGTTAGGGGCTTTCTAGGTGTTGTCACTTATGTTAGAATCTTTATCCCATCTTTATCCAAAATCTGTGCACCCTTGCGTCAACTAACCAGAAAAGATGCTGAATGGATTTGGACCCAAGATTGTGAATGTGCTTTCCAGCTACTCAAAAGGATAGTTGGTAAAGACATAGTTTTGAAAAAGATCTCTTATGGACCTGGAGCTGGCAAGATCAAGCTGGCTGTCAATTCTAGTTATCAATCTGTTGGGGCCGTCCTTACTCAGGAAGATGAAAGTGGTTGGGACCGTCCTGCTCTTTATGAATCTTTGTTGTTTTCAGATGTAGAATCTAGATATTCCCAGCCCAAACTGGAACTCTGTGGTGTGGCTTGAATGATGAAGAAACTTCAAACCGTTCTCTGGGGCCAACATTTTGAATTGCAAGTTGATGCTTGATCCATCATTGAAATGATCAACGCTCCCAGTCTTCCCAATGCTCCTATGACTTGTTGGGTGGCCTTTATCCAGCTTTTCTCTTTTGATATTGTTCACAGGCCGGGAGAATCTTTCACCATGCCTGACGGTTTATCTCAACGACCTCTTGGGGACAACAAATCTGATGTTGGAACCAATTTCAATGAAGAGGAACCTTTAATTCAACCTATTTTCTCTTGTTCTTCTCAAAATTATTCTGGCTTTCAACAAGGCTTCTGGTTTAAATTAGAGCAGTACCTTTCAACTCTTCAAAAACCTCCTGATCTCTCTGCTAAGGAATTTTGATCTCTTAAACAAAAGTCTTCTAATTTTTTTGTTCAAGGTTCTAGACTTATGAAGAGAGGCAATCCTTGTGCTCTTATTGTTGTTACTATTCCCTCTAAACAAGATTCTATCCTTGAAAGTCTCCATGAAGGCCTTGGTCATTGTGGGGAAACTGAAACTTATCAACGACTATCCAAACGGTTCTGGTGGCCATCTTTGAAGAAATCCGTCTCCCAATGGTGCAAGAGTTGTGAAGTTTGTCAAAAAGGTGATCTTAGGCGCCCAGCTGAAATTTGTTATCCTACTGGGGAGTCCACTGTCTTTGGAAGGATTGCTATGGATGTGGTTCATATTAAGGCAGGTGGTGCTAAGTACCTCATTGTGGCTAGAGATGATTTTTCCGGATGGTTTGAAGCAAAATTTCTTAAGAACCTTAGCTCTGAATCAGTGGCAGCTTTCCTCTACGAGACCTGGACAATGCGTTATGGCCTGGCTCAATCTTACTCTACTGATGGTGGCTCTGAATTTGGGGGCAAGCTTGCTGAAATGATCCAATCCCTTCCTGGACAACATAGAGTTACTACTCCTTATTATCCTGAAGGCCAAGGGATGGTGGAACGAGGCCATGCTCCTTTGAAGGCTGCACTTGTTAAACTGGCTGGTGAAAGTGGCAAGAATTGTCGCAAATTCCTTCCTCTTGTTCTCTTCTCTGATCAAATCTCAACCAAAAGGACTACTGGCTACTCACCTTATGAAATCATCTTTGGTCAAAGAGCAGTCCTTCCTTTGGATCTGGAAATGGAATCTTTCTTGGGTATCTCTTGGGAAGAGGTGTCCTCAACTACTGATCTGTTAGTTGCTAGATGCAAGCAACTTGAGCGAAGTGAAGACGTTTTTGATGTAGCTTATCAAAAGATGATGGAGTCCAGAGCAAAATCCGTCCAGTATTGGGAGGACAAGCACTCTAATCGAATCAGGGAGCCCTTGAACCCTGATGACCTAGTTTTAGCTTATAATCAATCTTTGGAGACCCAGTGGGGCAAGCTTTTCTCTAATCGTTGGAATGGCCCTTATCGAGTGATTCATCAAGCTAGAGGTGGATCTTATGTTTTGGAGGAGCTGGATGTTACTCGGTTGGCCAGAAGGTTCTCTGCTGATCAAGTCAAGAAGTTTCATTGTTGTGGGGGCAACTTATCTCAGAAGTAAGTCCTCCCAATTGTGCACCACCAGGGTCATTTGCTGCGTTTTTGTTTGTAAAACTCTACTGCATGCCACATAAGTGAGCACCTGGGACGCCCTCCTTGTTCTATTCCTGCCGCTTCTAGGGCTCATTTTGAAGAATTGAGATATTTTCCTCAACTCGTCAATTGCTCTCAAGATCAAGAAATGGCCAATCTTTGCTTCGAATTCTTTGTTCCCTGCTTTTCTTTTTTTAATCCATTCAAATTTTAGATGCAGACTAGGGACAGTCTGTAAGTTGGGGAGAGATTTGGTGACCAATCCGGGAAACCACGGGAAAATATATATATATATATATATATATATATATATATATATATTTTTCAGTTGTACCCCTATGGGTACCTTCATCTCCTCCCATCATCTTGGTCCTGCTCCTCCTTTCAGATTCCAATACCAATGGACCATCCCAAGGGCCTTTTACGTATCCCCCTTCAATGATTGATCCAGATCGTACCAGATCTCACTCTCCAATCCATTCTCAAACACAAAACTCAATCCAACCCATCCCACCATCATCATCAACCCAAGTCCCAATTGCAACTTCACCATCACCATCACCATAATTGCCCTCATCCCCATCCAGCTCGATCAGCCCTTCATCCTCCATCAGGTCCTCCCTACGGTTCCTTATCCCCGTTTGACCATCTACCCTCCCTTCCAACCACTCCTCAAGCCTTCGAGCGCCAATCCACCTGGTCATCGATCAAACCCCGCTCGAAGATCTACCAACTCAGGAGCACGATGCATTTGATTTGGTCTCACTTGGTCAGGCCCACTACCTGCCAATCTGCCTCTCACGCCACTCAAGATCATTGCCAGATCGGTTATAAGTCACCACCGTCTCATCGATTCTTGAAACATTCAAATAGCCTCCCATCTTCCTTTGATACCCCTCCTTCCTCTTGATCCATCCAACCATGATCACCAACCATCCGGTCCGGATCAGAGACGCGGTCGCGCGGGTACCACTGGCCGGAGCCAAGTCCGAAGACTCTCTTCGGTTGCCAGGGTGGTTCCCACTCATCCTTCAATCCTCCTCTACCTCCTCCTCGCCCATCATCCAATCCGACCAACGACCGCGAGCAACCGCTTGCGGCCGTCGGAACCTTCACTCCGTTGTCGCTGCCAATTGGGCAACAACAGCTGTTGTTGGCACCCGCGACCGCTGTCGCGGGTGTCCATCTGGTTGCCCGCGTTCATTCTTGACGCGGGCAACATCTCTTTTCCTCTCATGTAATTTTTCTTTTTTTTTTTTTTATGTTTTCATTTTTTCCGCACCTATTTGTAAATCTCTCTTGTACATAGTATACAGGGCCTCATGTCTATAAAAGGAGGGGCTCTCCCCTGCCTTTTGGCCCAGCATCCCAGCAGAAGAGCATCAGAGAATCTAATCCATCCAATGAGACCATCATCATAAGCAATTTATCCGTGGGCATCCTTCCCCACTTATCTGAGCAAATTATCCGGGTATATCTATGATTTCCCCTTGATCCTTTGAGCCTCCATACTCAAAATCTGTCCTTTGTGACCTTGATCCTTATCACCAACCAATAGCCTTGCTGGTTGAAGAAGAATTCCTGTCTGCCTGAATTCTTGAGTGTGTTATACCACTCTGATCCCTTTTTCCGAACATACTGGTCTTGATCTCTCCTTGATCATCTTTCTGGAGCCAATCACGTTTGATTGAAGAGGTTTTATTAAGCTTAAAACCTGGAGTGTTATACCTCCATTCTTCTTTGAGGTTGAATTTCGCCACGCTATTCTTGAGTTCCTTGAGAAGTGTTGGGATATTCTTGCTCAAATTCGTTATTGATTTGCTTCTAGAGCTTCATAAACAAATTGCTTTTGTTTTGTTCAGCCTCCCACAGTTATCTGGTACCCTTCAAGCGCTTGATTGCGGAGAGTTGGGCAGGTTCATTGAGAACCTAAAGGTTGGTTGGGATTGAGTTGATCTTTCCTAATCAGCTGCTGACGACCAGAGTTATTAGCTTGTGGGCGTTGTTACTTACAACTGCCTTGTTCTATTGGACTCTGGACAAACCTTGACTTATTTGTTCAATTCTTTACCTGCACCATCTTGCCTCAGATAGCGTTGTTTCCATTGCTACCGACAACTCTCATCCTCTTCCCTTACTTTGATTTCTCATCCATAAGGTTCTGGACCTTGATTCCGGTTACATTTAAATATTATTGTAACTCCTAGGAGGGCAGCCTAAACAGCACCTTTCCCCTCCACAGAACTGCCACGGCTTAGCACCGTTTGGAGTCTTACACTGGCATAACCATCAAAAAGCGGACCCATTACCATAAAGAACACAATATTTTACTCAATTGACTGGGGAGGGGGGATTTTGTGACCATCCCACACACTTGTCTCAATTTGCGGTCTAAATTCTCCTTGTCCAGTTTTTGCTTTTCAGAATGGTTGGTCAGTCAAATACTAGATTGGCCAGTGCAATCATTCATTTCCACTAAGCAAATTGGAATCAGAATCTCAGTTATAATGGAATTATTGGACTTCCCAGTCTGATCATACTGCTCACCTGATTCTGGTATATTATTCACGTCTGGGGGCACCCCCCTGAGTAAGTCATCGAGGAGTCCCTCATGATATTGCAAACCAGAGCTTACTGTCTCTTGCGCACCAGAGGATACTGTCTCTGCCGGCAGAATTGGCATGTTTTGACTGGCTCTAGCAGGTTGGGAGGTATGGGTGCTTTTTTCTGGAATGATAAAGAATTAATATTTGAAAGTTGGTTAAGTTTAATGAAATACTATAGTATGGTGAGTGTGTGAGATAGTATTGTTTGACTGTGAGAGAGTATGAAAAGATAACTTGATGGATATGCCAGGTCATTGGCGTGGGGAAAATAACAGATAGAGGATGATGATCAATGTTAGATAACAGGATTTCTTATTTATATTCCTACCCTCCTCCTTCACCATTCCCCAAATATAAACATTTGACAAATGAAGCTTTGTCCATCCAATTCATTGGAAAATGATACAATGCATGATGAAAGCTTTAATATCCAAGATTCTGTTTTTAAAAATATTACGTCTACCAACCTCAAATATAATCTCCATTTATTCATCCCTTAGGCCCCATTTGTGTCCACACAAAGCATCATATGGTTGGGTTTTGGAGTCCAATTTTTCAAATTTCCTCAAATGATGATTTTTGATGCTTGCTAAGGTTTCAGTTCACCCATAGGCCAAAATAAATTGTCCTTTGGTGTTGAAATCCATCCCTGCACATTCCACAATCAGTTTTTCCCCTGTCCTCATTGCAGCTCAAAGGAAAACTCACTACTTGTTCCAGGTAAACCAAGGTCATTCTCTTGCCTGGATATTCAAACATCCACACAAAATTTTCCAAAACCGCCACATGCCCCACTACCTCCTTTCGCCTCACCACCACAATCTCCCCTAGATCTTTTGATACCACTTGCAAATTCAAGTTGGGGTGGGCTGTGTATGCATCTTTGGTGTCTTCTGAATTTGCATCTTGGAATAACTGAATCACAAACCAAACATCCCCACCTTCTGATTGCACAAAGAGCTCAGTGATTTGATCAAATGAACATAGTTTATCCTGCATGACCTCCACATAGAAAGTGGAGTGATTTTTCCCTTGATCCAGCTGTTGCACTAAATATTTTATGATGTATCAAAGTTCTGTTTATTTTGTGCACATTTTAATTTAGAAACACATACTGTTCGAGACCCAATCTTCCAACCGCTTGTATCCATAAGCAATGTATTTCTGGGTCTAATGAGATGAGGCTGAATTGGGGATTTGAGTTTGCTTTCCGCTTGTTAATTACCTTGGACTGGATCAATGAAATAGAAAATTGACTCCTTTTATTACATTTCTTCATCATTTTGCCATGCATACCACCTGTAATGAATTAATTTATTATTTGCTTTGTTTTCCTGGTAATAAGGAAGTTGTAAAGCATTATTCTTAGTCAGCTCACCTGTGCAATAGTTCTTTGGTACCCTTCCCAAGATACCATTCAATGTTTCATGATCCCAGGCTGCCATGGCATTGGTGGACCAAACCTTTTGATAACATCTTGGTAATGTTGAGTAATTTGCACATTGGTTTTACTCCTTCTCTGTTGCCATCCAGTCCTTGGTGTTTTAAACTATTCCAGCATGAGTTGTTGTGGTGAACAATACAGGACACCTCTTAAAATGGGGCAAAATTCAAAACCTTTTTAATACTTTTTTTTCTACCCTCAAAAAAAAGATAGATAGATATTTAAATTTCTTTATCCTGTATGAGAAGCATTTAATTTCCATTTTCCTCAACTACTCTCTGTCATAGAAGTCTAGGAAGGACCCCTGGGCTGTTCAAGTCCCTGGTTTAGAACTCCAAAAGGTTTTGGCCCAAGGCATTTCTGTGGAGGGGAAAGGTGCTTTTTTAGGCTGCCCTCCTGGGTGTTACAAAAATATTTAAATGTAACCTTGATCAAGTTTCAGAACCTTGTGAATGAGGAGTCAAAGTGAAAAGATAAATTTGGTAGTAAACAATAGCTATGGAAGAAAACACTATCTGAGGCAAGATGGCAATGGAAAAATACTTGAACAGAAGAAGTTACAGTTGTTTCAGAGTTCAATAGAACAAGGCAGTTAAAATTAACAACCCCCACGATCTAATAACTCTGGTTTTCAGCAGAAGCTTGGGAGTTATCAACTAAAACCCAAAAAACCTCCAGTTTCTCAATGAATCCACCCAACTCTCTGCAATCAAGCGCTTGAAGGTTACCAGATAACTGTGGGTTGCTGCACAAACAAAGCCATTTTTTAATGAAGATGTAGAAGCAAAGCAATAACAAATTCAAACAAGCATGACCCAACACTTCTCAAGGATCTTGAGAATAGTGTGTCAAAATCCAACTTTGAGGAAATACAGGGAAGCTTAACACTCCAGGTTTAAGATTAAAAAAACTCTCATTCAAATGTGACTGTTTCTGGAAAGACAATAAAAGAATGATCAAGACCAGTATGGTTGGAAAAAGGGATGAAGGAGTGGTATAAAAAACTCAAGAATCCAAATAAATGGGTTATCCTTCAAACAGCAAGACTATTGGTTGGTGATAAAAAACAGGACCACAGAAGGGCAGATCATAGTTTTGAGTATGGAGGCTCAAAGATCAAGGGGCAATCATAGATATAAACAGGATAAAAGATGATGGGTTACTTGGGTCTAGATTGGATTAAAATGAAAAGTATAAACTCCCCATTCTCAGAATCACCATGATTGTCAGCTTTCTACTATTGCAGAGCAATCTGCAAAAGTAACTAAAATAACATAAAAATAATAATGATACAAATAACCTAAGAAGGAGTCGGAAAACCATTAATATTATTACAGAAATGGATTCTCCATCGAAAATTGGGTAGGGTCACTCACTGACCCCACCCTTGAAATCCAACTCCTTATATTTTTAAATAATTAAGGAAAAAAGAACCAAAATACTACGGCTCCAGTATTGAGCTTTTTGGCCAATCAAATATTTCACACACATTTTCAAGTATAGGTTTCACACCTAAAATTCAGTCAGAATTGAGGTGTTGTGTATATTTTAGGAGTTACCGGCGGAAATGTGTTTTTTCACAATTCCCGCACGCAGCCGCGGCAGCCACAGCACCCGCGCGCAGCTGAAATACAGCCGTGTCAACCCGTCAGGGTCGTGTACGCAGCCCCGGGCCTCTGACAAGTACGCAGCCGCGGGACTACAAGCTGACATAGTGACAGGTGGCCTGGGTATCGCGTAAACAGGCTACAACATACACGGGAACTTGTTACATATGTAATTAAGCTTCCTGTGGATAGTAGACTGTCTAAATATACATAATATTATATCAAAATACCTAAATAATCTTTACACGTATTTTTTATTTAATATAATGCAAAGAATCAAGAATGTCAAAAATAAGACAATGACAGCTTCAAAAAATATATTAAAATACTTTAATATACTTTTATGAGAATTGCTATACATCAACATCTTTGTGACATACTAATAAAAAATAATGATGTAATAATATAACATGAATTCTCATGACTTATATTTTTCAGTAATTATCTTAACAAATCAACTGGAACTCGTAGATAAAGAGTAAAAACAATATTATGACCTTTTACTCCAGTTATATGATACATAATGAGAACTTACCTGACATCAAAATGTCCGTAGAGATTTCTAATAATATAATTATTATATTACAGGGAACATATACTAAGGATAAATAATTAAATAATACATAAATAGGACAGATTAGTGTTATTCACACGTCCTAATGTCCATTATAAGGTAGAATAATTCCCATACCCTAAGGAATTAGATGCTATCCGGGCTTTAGCACCAAGGGCACATGATAGGCTACCCCTGGTTACCCTGCTAGCCTTAGTGTCCATCCCTTTGAGCACCTACAACCCTCAGAAGGACCATATTGGGACCCCAAAAACTATAAATACAGAGCTCTTTTGAGGATGTTGTTGGGCAGAGACCCAGTAATATTCAGATCCAGACGCCGTGCCAAGGTAATCAAATACTTATAAGAGATAAGTAAGTGATTTATGGCAATTTCTGATCAGTAATATCCGTCTTCAAACCTCTTTTTATCAATTAAAACTGCTGAACAACCTTATAACCCCAGTATACAGGTTTAACCCATCAGTACACGTCCCAAATAGATTTCCAAAGGATTTAATAATATACCAGTGAGTCTTATTATCCTTTCTCTGTTGTGTTAGCTTGGCTACAAGGCCCTACCACTCCATTGTGTATTTTATATACATATTATCTCTGGGTATAATAATCTTTAAACTAAAGAACCCAAAGTAACCAGGACTACGTGTTTTCATACTGAAATCCCTGAAGAGAGGTGTTAAAGATCCCCAATATAATTGTGGCCCCTCTATAAATATTTAATAATCAATTTTGATTCAAAACAATAAACAATAACCAAACCATTTTACCTTGCAATAAGCTTAATCCAAGTATTCTACGGTTTTTTTGCTGAAATTATTAAATAATATATTTATTATTTACAATATCACCTCTGGTAGCTAAAGGATAGCAAGGGTCTTGGCATCCAGGAGGCTGACAATGATGATTGGAAAAGGCATGCAAGATCCCCTCCTTTTATGGTCAAGAGACCCTGTTGACTACTTACAAGAGGATGACACGGATGAGAGTGCAATTTTTTTTTATCATAGAAAACAACATGATGAACAGATCAAAGAGACTTGCGCAGGAGTAAACTTAATACAAAGAACAGAAACAGAAAGACATCAAAGGGACAGAAGCCTCAAAGGAAGGGTGGATAACTGATAAGCCACAAGGGATGAACAACCCTGCAAGCTGCGCGGACAACTGCAGGATGAGGAGAAATGAATTGGGTGATGGGGCCAAAGTTGGGGGGAGATTATTGGTGAGTTTGGTCATCAAGCTTGGTTCCAAGGACGGGAACAATTAGTCAAAGGGTGGGATCAACTGAGGTCAAGGACAATATTTGTGGTGGCCACAAGAAAATAGCCCAAGATGAGAAAAAAAATGGGCCCTGGTCACTGATTGGTTGGATGGGGGGGATTAGGATTTTGGATGGACTGATTGCCGCAAGTAATAGCTCACTTGTCCGTTGTGGTGGTTGTTTATAGACACAAGTTGGAATTGGCTGCGTGCTGCATTCTCAGCAGTAGCGGCGGGCTCAGCAGGGGAAGCGTGCTTAGCAATGGGTGCGGCTTTGCCGCAGAAAGTTCTGCTGCAGGCTCAGCAGCAGTCATATTGGGCTTGGCATCTGGAGACGCGGGATGGATTGGATTGGATTGGATTCAACAGATTGCGCGCTGATTTCACATTGCAAGATGCAGATTGGATTGCGTGGATATATCTTGTATGTATGGAATGGCGCGTCAGACAGATGCGGACACGCGCAGGGGGCTCTGAGTTGGGCGCAGCGCGAGGCCACATCATGAGAAGGATGAACTGTGTGGATGTAATGGCAGGCGGGCTATACGGATTGATATGGGATATGGGTTGTGGATTATGGGATGGGAAGGATAGGGTTGAGGCTAGGGTTCTGTGCTAAGGGGTTGTATTTCATTATTCTTGCTTGTTTCTGGTTTTACTTAGGTTAGGGTTGAGGGGGAGGTTACTTAAGCGGCACCCTCAACCTGGTTGGAGGGGGGATCATTGGATCATGGAGGATCAAATTGGGTTTTCATAGGTTTTAGAAGGATCTTTTTTTCTCAATTCTCTATCTCTCAGTCAAAGGGTGAACAGCCGCACTCATGGTTTACAGATGAAAGGGATCAATTACTCCTGAACTTGGAACAATTAAAGGAGAAGTCCTCTTTTGAATTACACATCAGGGGGTCTGGCTGGGAAGTAATCTTTTGTTCCTTTTCTCTCAAAGCTAACAAGTGCAATGTCCCAGTACCACCCATCAACTGTTGCGGGGTCTTCTAATGTTACCCCCACCCCTCTTCCTCCTCCTCCTCCTCTGGCTTCTCGGAAGCAACCCTCATCAGGGGTGGGATACAGTTTCCCTTGTTCCAACAATGGCGCCCACCACAAGCCAGTTTGCATCAGGCCGCGGGATTATCATCACATCTGGTTCAACACTGAGGACATTGAGTGATTCCTTGTGCAATACAAAGGAATTGCCGACGCAGAAGGTGCAACGGGTTTGGATAAGGCTTGGCTTGTTGTCCTCTTCATCACAGAAAAAGAGAAGCTTTGGGATGTGGAGGAGATGAAGGGGTATGAGGAACTTGATTGGTCAAAACTGAAGGCGGAAATCTTGGCACGGTGGGTAAGACACAAACCTTGATTTTGGGAAAGAAACTTTGAGCAAGCCAGGGCAGAAGCAAGCCCAAATGGTGGAGTTTGGAGGAAAGCGCAATTGGGGGATTATGTAGCAATGTTTGATTGGATCTATTGCTACCTGGCAAAGAAAGGCAGGCGGGCGCAATGAAGAGGGATTTTTTGTGAGGACTCAGTCCCCCACTCTGTGGGCGGGTGCAGTGGCACCTGTACAACAAAAACCTGGTAAAGAGGTTGTTGGATGGGAGTATTGCGCTTTTTCCGGACATCCTTGTCATTTGTTGCGCAGTGGAAAGCAAGCTGGACTTGGAGGAACTGATGGAGGACACATGCAAGGTTGTTCCCAACGGGGCCAAAGAAGTCTCCTTCCCACAATCCGGCGGCACCAACGCAAGCTCCAGTTGTGGGCCCCTTGAAAATGAAACACACTCAGGCCACACCACCAACAACAAGCGCAGAGGTTAACATAATGACAAAATTGATGAAGGATTTACAGATCTTTCTGAGTCAAATGTTGTCCAGATAGCGCAATCTGCCTTCTCACCTTGAGGGACCGCTTCCGCCATTGAATCCGCCTGCGTTGCAGTTATGAAATTACTTTGGGGACAAGGGGCATTTGCAGTTGGGGTGAAATAACATGACAAAGGACCTCAAGGCAGGATTGGTTTGACCAGTGGGAATGGGATTCATGTTCCCAATGGGCAAGCGGATCTCCTCCAAACATGGGAATCTGACTGTCATGGAGCAAGTGCGGGGGCAAGGACAGGAATTGGCGGTAACTGCTCAAGATTTGCTGGGGATTTTCACTGGTCGGGGGGTATGCCAACTGCCTTGTGTGGAGGCAGAATTAAGGGTACTGGCAACGGAGGAACCAGGGGTGGTGGAATCCAAGGAATGTGTCCCGCCGGCAGCTCCTAAGCCAATTGCACGTTTTCTGGAAACGGATGGACAGTAGCTGAATCCGGCGGGGAAGAAGAAGGTGGTGGAAATTGTGTGCAGGGTGATGGGGAATGAAAAAACTATTCCCTTGACCTTTAAGTATTTGGCGGCGGTGTTGCCTGTTGTAGTACATGAGATGGTTCAAGAACTGAAGGATTGCGGACACAATAGGATCCATCCAATGGTGCAGTGGAAGAACTTGGCTCAGGATGATGTGGAGCGCCAGCTAGCGGGGATGAAATTGGTCTCAAATCCACTGGCTTCAATTTTGATGAAGGTTGCTGGAATGAATTTGTGAGCACTGGTGGATAGCAGTTCTATGGTGAACCTCCTTCCGTCTAGATTGTTTGATGAAACGGGATTGGTTCAGCAGAAATGGGCAATGGGACTTTGCACGCTTAACGGAGGGCGTGTTGTGTGGAGGGGGTTGTGGAGGAGGAAGAGTTTGAGGTCGCAAGGGTCAGTAAACCACTTTATTTTCTATTTGTTGGTTTCTGGAAGGCTATTTTAGGAAGGCCATTCATGTTTGGGTTCCAAGCGCAAATGACATTTGATCCGGAGGCGGGGACGGAAGCGTTGAGGGTAGAAGATTTGTCCGGCAAGCAATTTTAAACCACAATCTGCGATCAGGGGTTGGGAAAGTGGACGCGGGATTTGGCAAGAGAGGAGGAGGAGGACCCCGGCACGGAGTAGGTTTGCAAGGGTGTTCCGGAGATGGATTTTGACTAGTTGGCCAAGGTTACCACACAGAGCAAGCTCTGGATTTGTGCGGGTGGTCAACCAGTGAGGAGCAGCTGGGGAGTAGGGAGGAAGCGCAGGACGCGCAAGCGCTGTAAGTAAATTCCTTTCCTCAGTGTGCATTGCTGGGAGGTACTTCACAAAAACACTATCATTGTGCCACGCTCATGAGCAAATGCCAAAGCCGTGGTTTGGTTTTGACTCAGAACTATGGTAACAGATGCGTGCAGATGGCGCGGTGCAACTTTGGGAAGTATAAGCCAGTTGCACAAAAGGTCAGTCCCTGGAAAAAAGCAATGCTGCAGGATCTGAACGGACCACTGCAACCAATTCCTTGGTTGTGGGACCCTTGGAAATCCCCACTGAAGGTGTCAGGATGGGTAACCCAATCAGAGAGGATTACGGATGAGCAGATTGCGGCCCTTATCCTTGGACCACCAGGCTGGTTAAGCGGTGAGGAATGGGATTTTCTGACTTTGGTACTTGTTCTCCAGGAAAGAGCGCTCGCGTTTGGACCTGAAGAGTGGGGACTGTTATAGGGCAAGATAGGCAACCCTTATGTGATTCCAACAGTTTGGCACAAACCTTAGCAGATCAAGCTCATTCCAATTCTGCAAGGGGTTTGGGGGCCCTTCTTGGAGCTGGTGCGCAAGCGTGAGGGGAAGGGTCTTTAAAAGCAATCAACATCAAGTTACTTGAGTCCAATCTTTGCAATGGTTAAGCAGGATGGGAAGTCATTACGGATTGTTCATGATCTTCAACAACTCAATTTGTTTACAATCCGGGATGCGGGACAACCCCCGCGCATGGATAAGTTTCTTGAATCTATCACAGGACGTGCATGCTACAAGTTGGTGGATGTGATGGGCGGATACAATCAGCGCAAACTCAGAGTTTGCGTCCGGTGACTGCCTTCAAGACCGGATTGAGAAGGATGCAACTTATGCGGCTGCTGAAAGGTGTAACTAACTTGGTTGCGGTTTACCAAGCCCAGATGACCTGGATTCTGAAGGATGATCTCCTGGAGGGGGTGCAAATTTACATTGACGACGCGGGCATCAAAGGCCCAAAGACATATTACAGAGGGGAAATGCTTATGGACGCTCTGGAAATTTTCCAATTTGTCTGGGAGTACATCCAAACGCTGGAATGGATCTTGTTCCAGATGGAGGAAGCAGGACTTAGGTTTTTGGGCAAAAATTTAGAGGTCTGCATACCCCTGCTGGAGGTTCTAGGACATGTGGTGGCTTCCAACAGAAGGCAGAATGCGGAAAAGAAACACAACAAAGTCCTTGAGTGGCCAATGCCAAAGACTGTATTGCACATTCTCCAGTTCTTGGGATTGTGTAGCTATGTACAAATGTTCATCAAGCGGTTTGCGGAGGTTTCTAGCCTGTTGCGGGAATTAATGCTTAAGGGCGCGGAATGGACCTGGGGGTTGAAATTTTACATTTCCTTTGACAAGCTCAAGGAGATTGTCAAGCCCAATATTGTACTGCGGGGCTTGGATTATGACACTGGAGGAATTAAGTTGGCCATGGATTTGAGTGAGCTTGGCCTGGGGGCAGTGCTGACCCAGGAGGATGAGGGGAAATATTTTCTGGTTCTTTAAAATTCTGTTATGTTTAGGCCAACAGAAAGCCAGTACTTGTAGCCAAATTTGGAGCTTTGCGGGGTCACTAAGATTGTGGGGAGGTTGCAGCATTTTCTATGGGGGATTCACTTCATGCTTCTGGTGGATGCAGAGGCGCTGGCGCGGATGATCAATTTGCCAACGCTGCCAAAGGCGCTGTGGTGACCAAATCTGGACACCCTGGACCAGATGGGGAAAATTCAAAAATTTTTTCTATGATTCTTTTATTTAGGTGTCATTTATCTAAAAAAAAAAAAAAAAAAAAAAAATCGGAATTTTTTTGTATTGGTATCAGTCCTCCAATTTCCTCATCCTTCCAAGCATTCCTCTGTCCCAGTGGTCTAGGAAAGGCCTCTCTTGGTCTCATCACCTAGGTATAGCATTCAATTTCTTCTCTCTTTGTTCCGCCCTTCCTTTTGGCCAAACGCGCGGGCTGAGACCCGCTTGGATCCTCATCCCCACCCAATCCTCTTCCTCTTCTGCTTCCTTGACCAACATCATCAACCCTAGACAACTCCCACGTGCCTTGTTCCATTGATCCAGCCATCAATCGGTCAATCGGAGTGGCTCAGGACTAGACTCAAAGATCAAAGCCTGCTCAACGTCCTTGGCGTCGACTCAAAGAGATTCTTACTTGGCTTGATCACCAACAACCTCAAGCCCAGCCCTGGCTCAATCCCCACCGCACTCCTCAGCCCAGCCGGTTGGATTTTATTTGATGGCCTCATCCATCCCAGGCTTGATTTGATTGATCATCCCTCCTTCCTCATCAACCACCATTGATCTCAATCCGACTCACTGTACCTTTGGCTCAGAAGATCCATCCTCCATTCCAAGCTCACCACCTGCAGGGATCCCACCCAACTCTGGTTCATCTGGCCCAACCATGACCCCGCCAATGACCGACAGCCTACCACTCCCATCAATCCTTGATCACTCCAAGGCTGCACACAACAACCCACGCGGTGATTGTTGGTTGGGTTACAGGATCCTGGGGAACCCCTCAGATCATCCGGAACTAGAACTGCTATGCTGATTACCCCAAGCTTCCTTGGCCGCCTGCACCTCCTCCCATATCACCCTCCCACAATGACAACCAACAACCAACAACTCATCCTCTACCGTCGGCCATCAACCTTGTCCTCCTCACCCAATCTCACCATCATCCATCTGGTCACCCGTGCAAGATTGGTTGCGGTAACAACCTTCATCCCCTGACCCAATTGGTTGTTCCCACAATCAATCTTGCACCCTCATCTTCCCTCCCCAGCCAGTGTCAAGCAACAACCCGCCACCTCAACCATCTCCTCCGGCTTTCCCAATGAATCCACCCATCACTCACCTTCTCCGCTCTCGCGCAATCATCCATGGGCCAGCAGTTGCCTGTGCCCATGAGCCTGTCTGCGCGGCTCCTCACCTGCAACTCTCCTGCCCGTGCCCATCATTGGCAAGGGCTGGTGTCTCTCCATCCCCACTCATCCATGATTCTGTCCATTATTTCAATTTTGTTTGATTTTTTGTTTTCTCATCAGTTTCTCTTTTGTTTTTTTTTCTCATTTCCATCTTGGAAAAAAAAAATCCGCTCTATCTGTAGTATCACTTGTACCTATTCTAACAGGGTCTCCTGCCCATATAAGGAGGGGCTCTCCCCTGCCTTTTGGCATGGGGGGGGGTATCTAATGGCACCTTACAGGGGACTTATCATCACTATCATCCTAAATTAAATCATCTGTGGGGTCTCATTCCCCTTTATATGAGACTGAATTCTGGGTATATCCATGATTTCCCCTTGATCTTTGAGCCTCCATACTCAAATCCTGATCCTTGATCTTTATCACCAACCAATAGCCTTGCTGGTTGAAGAAGAATTCAACTGATTGAATTCTTGAGTGTGTTACACCACTCCTGATGCCTTTATCCAACCATAATGGTCCTGATCATCCTTTGATTATCTTTCCAGAACCAGTCACGTTTGACTGAAGAGGTTTTATTAAGCTTAAAACCTGGAGTGTTAAAACTCCCTTTATTTCTTTTTGAAGTTTAATTACGCCACGCTACTCTTGAGTCCCTTGAGAATTGTTGGGTTATTCTTGCTTGAATTAGTTATTGTTTTGCTTCTAGAGCTTCATCAAACAATTACCTTTGTCTTGTACGGCCACCCACAGTTACCTGGTACCCTTCAAGCGCTTTATTGCGGAGAGTTGGGCGGGTTCATTGAGAACCTGGAGGTTGTTTGGGATTGAGTTGATCCTTCCTAAGCTTCTGCTGACAACCAGAGCTATTAGCTTGTGGGCGTTGTTACTTACAATTACCTTGTCCTGTTTAACTCTGACCAATCCTTTACTTCTTCTATTCAAGTTTTCCCCAGCACCATCTTGCCTGAGATAGTGTTGTTTCCCAGCTACCAACTACTATCAGCTTTATCCTTTACTCTTCGGTCCCTCATTTACCAGGTTCTGGACTTTGATCTTGGTTACATTTAAGTATTTTTGTAACACACAGGAGGGCAGCCTAAACAGCAACTTTCCCCTCCACAGAACTGCAATGGCCTAGCACCGTTTGGAGTCTTACAGTGCCTATGACCAGGTGGGTCGCGTTCCTTCAGTTGTTCTCTTTCACGCTTGTGCATGTTCCAGGGAAGGCCTTTACAATTCCAGACGCGCTTTCTTGGTACCTGCGTGATGATTTGTACAAAGGCACAGAACCATTGGATGTGGAGGCCCCAAAGGTTAAGGTAGGGGTGATGGAAGTAGGTGTGCAACTTCTGCTCCAGCATTGCGGGAGGTATGCAGTCCTCAGTTTTTGTTTGCAGGATCTTTGGTTTTTGGATGACAGGCCAGCCAAGATTGTTTGATGGATTTGGAAGAGAGTGGGAAATTTCTACCTGCAGGAAAGACAGCTGTGCCGGCAGAGCATGCCGGTACTGCTCATGGTCAGCACGTCTAGGGCGGATCAGGAGGTAATTCTGGGAATTCTGCTTGACAATCATGGCCATTGTGGCAAGCTTGAAAGGCAGAAGCGGGTGCAGGCAAGGTTCTGGTGGCCAGGGGTAGTATGCACGGTGCGGGAGTGGGTACAGTTGTGCAAAGCATGTCAGGAGCAGAGTGCAACGTTACCTTGCAAAGTAGGTATCCCCACCAGAGAGGACGCCTTGTTTGGGCAGGTTTCTCTGGACGTTGTGGCACATCAAGGCAGGTAAGTTTTCATACCTCCTTGTTGCATGGGAAAATCTGTCAGGATGGGTGGAAGCGCGGCCGCTGGTGAAGCGTTTGGCGGAAAAAGTTGGTAAGTTTCTCAAGGAAGATTGGTTTGTGCATTATGGATCACTTTGGCTGGTGAGGTTTGATGGGGGTGCGGAGTTCCAGGGAAGGTTGGCAGAGTTGGTGCAAAGTTGCAGAGCAAAGTTTGGGCAAGTGACAGAGTACTATCCAGAAGGCGCGGGGATTATTGAGTGCGTTCACCAGCCAATCAAAGATGCAATGGTGAAGATGTGCAGCCAGGATGGCAAGCAGTGGCAGGAAACCCTTCCAGTTGTTCTTTTTGCAGATTGGTTTTTGGTAAAGAGATTAATGGTTTATTTGCCATACAAGCTGCTATTTGGGCAGTGGCCCATGCTGCCAATTGACATCAAGCTGGAAACCTTTCTGGGTATTGATTGGTGGAAGGTTAAGATGGCCGCAGATCTAGTTGAGGCCCGCGCTGAGAAACCCCTGCAATGGGACAAAATGCTGGAGAAAGCGGCTGGAAGGCTGAAGGCAACCTGCACAAATTCCTTCCGCTACTGGGACAAGCGCTGTGCGCATAAACTCCGGGATCCGTTGCGGAAGGAGGACTTGGTTCTTCTTTTCAACCAGAGCCTGGAAACTTAATGGGGGAAGCTTTTTTGCTAATTTATGGAACAGGCCTTTCCATGTGCTTTCCAAGTTCACTGGAGGTAGCTACCAGTTGGAGGAATTGGAGGGAACTCCACTCAAACGGAAGGCCGTGGATTCGCACGTGAAACAATTCTTTGCGCGGGGCTCAACTTCATTTGACCAGACAGCCGGTTTGGAGAGCAAGGGGGATGAAAACGCGGCTCCTTCTTCCAAGGACAAGCCCGCGCGCCCACTTTGCCTCCAGAAGAGTAAACAACTGCAGACTGCTGGGGACAGCAGCCAAGTTGGGGGGGAATGATGGATGAATAGTGGATATGATTGGATTTGGTGAGGGGGTTTTCTAGCCGGTTCACAGCCAGAGTAACTAGACTCCCCAGAATGTTTGTTTTCTTATTTTCTTCTCTCTGGATTGGCTTTGGGATTATTGCTAGCTATGGATGGTTTCTTTTAGGTACGGGCACGACTCAAAGCTGGGTCTGTTGACACAAGGACAAGCCCCACATTCCAGAAGCAAACACATGGACAATTTTCAATCCATGATTCAGGGAACTAGGAAAGCGCATTGGGTGGAATGGATTTGGGTCAAAGAGCAAAGGCGCGGGCTTGGCAATGGTTTGTTTTTTTTTTTAAAAAAAAAAAGTCTCTTTAAATTTTTTCTTTGGTTTTTTAGAGATGGAAGGTACGGATGGGTTTGGGCGGATTCCTTTTCTTTCTCTCTCTCAAGGTTTTGCGTGCGCGGCTGGTTTTCTTTGTACTATCTCTTTTCTCTAGATGGGTATGGGGAACTGTGTGGCAGTTTTTCTGGGGCAGTCCAGGTACCTTGAACGGATACTTCTCAATCTCACAGATTCCTCACTCTTTCAGGTTTCTCTCAAAAGCAAGGATCTTGTGCGTGGATGTTCTCTCTCTCACTGGATAGTCTCAGTGGGGCAGATCTTGCGCACGGATGTTCTTACTCTCACCGGATGATCTCAGTTGCGCGGATCCTTCTCACTTTTGTGGATTTCAGGCGCAGCTCTTATTTCTCTCAAGGGTCTCACAAAGCCCAAAGGCTGCTCAGGATGGCGCGGCTAAAGTCCTTATCTTTGCATAGGCGCGCAGGAGGATACAAGATGGAATGAAATAAAGAAGGGAGAAAGGGGGCAATCCGCCTAAGCCAGCCAAGTCCTCATCACTTCCTCCGCATCCGCACAACCTGCCGCAGCTAGGGATTTGAAATCCCCCAAGATCTTGTTTTGCGCATTGGCAGGGTGTGCATAGGGAACCTCTAGAAACCACCAGAGGAGTTTTTCCGCTTTTTTCACCATTGTGTCGAACCTTGCCAAGAGAAGAGCCAGAACTAGGGGGATCTCTGGCATCTTGAGAGTTGCGGCTGGAGGGGCAGAAGCAGCCGCAGGTTCCGGTGACAACTCAATCACCAAAGGAGAAAACGCATGCACGGGCTCCAGTGATAACCTGGGAGCAGGTGATGGGGGTGGCGGCGGTGGAGATGAAGCCTGTCAGGTTGCTACTATTGCAGAGAAAGCTGCAAAAGTAACAGAAGTAAGATAAAAATAATAATATTTAAATTAACCTAAGAAGGAGTAGGAAAACCATCAATATTATTGCAGAAATCGTGTCAGCCTCCTGGATGCCAAGACCCTTGCTATCCTTTAGCTACCAGAGGTGATAGTATTAAAAAATAAAAATATTATTTAATAAATGCAGCAAAAATCCTTAAAATACTTGGATAAAGCTTATTGCAAGGTTAAATGGTTTGGTTATGATTTACTGTTATAAATCAATATAAATAAATTGATCATTAAATATTTTTTCATAGAGGGGCCACAATTATATTGGGGATCTTCAACACCTTTCTTCAGGGATTTCAGTATGAAAACACATAGTCCTGATTACTTTGGGCTCTTTAGTTTAAAGGATATTTTTCCCAAAGATAATATGTATATAAAATACATGGTGGAGTGGCAGGGCCTTGTAACCAAGCTTCCACAACAGGCAAAGGATAATAAAACTCAGTGGTATATTATTAGATCCTTTGGGTATCTGTTTTGGACGTGCACTCATGTGTTAAACCTTTATACTGGGGTTATAAGGTTTTTCAGCAGTTTGAATTGATATAAAGAGGTTGAGGATGGATATTATTAATCAGACTAAGCCATAAATTACTTAGGTATCTCTTATAAGTACTTGATTACCTTGGCACATTGTCTGGATATAAATATAACTGGGTCTCTGCCCATCAATATCCTCAAAATAGCTCTTTATTTATAGCTTTTTGAGTCCCAATATTGTCCTCCTGAGGGGTACAGGGGCTCAAAGGGACGTACACGGAGGCTAGAAGGGTAACCAGTGGTAGCCTGTCACGTGTTCTTGGTGCTGTAGCACGGGTAGCAACTAATTCCTTAGGGTATGGGAATCATTCTACTGTATAATTGATATTAGGACGTGTGAATAACACTAATCTGTCCTTTTTATGTCATTATTCAATTAATTATCCTTAGTAAATGTTCCCAGTAAGTTAATAATTATTTTAATAGACATTTCTAGGGTCATTCTGATGTCATTTGAGTTCTCATTATGTATTAAATAATTGGAGTAAAGTCATGATATTGATTTTACTCCTTATTTTCGAGTTTCAGTTGATTTACTAAAATTATTACTTAAAAATATAAGTCATGGGAATTCATGTGATATTTTTACATCAGAAGTTTTCTTAGTATGTCACAAAAACATTGATTACTGGAAATTCTCATAATAGTATTTTAAAGTATTTTAATATATTTTTAGAAGTTTTCATTGTCTTATTTTTTACATTCTTGGTACTTTGAATTATATTTAATAAAAAATACGTATAAGGGTTATTTAAGTATTTTTATATAATATTATGTACTTTTAGACTATCTACTATCCACAGGAACATTTATTACATATGTAGAATGTTCCCCTGTGGGTTGTAGCATGTTTACGCGGTACCTAAGTTTCTCAGGACGCCTTTCACTTTGTCAACCCATAGTCCTGCAGCTGCGTACTTGTCAGAGGCCCAGGGCTGCGTACACGACCTTGAAAGAGTGACAGGGTTGTATCTCAGCAGTGAGCAGGTGCATTGGCTGCCGCGGCTGCGTGCAGGAATTGTGACAAAACACATTTCCATCTGTAACTCCTAAAATATGCACAACACCTCAATTCTGACTGAATTTTAGGTTTGAAACCTATACGTGACAATGCGTGTGAGATATTAAATTGGCCAAAAAGCTCAATGGTGGTGCTGTGGCATTTTGGTCTTTCTGTTCCTTAATTATCTAAAAATATAAGGAGTTGGATTTCAAGGGTGGGGTCAGTGAGTGATGCTACGTAATTTTGGGTGAAAAATCCATTTCTGTAATGATATTTGTGGTTTTCCTACTCCTTCTTAGGTTAATTGTATTATTATTATTTTTATGTTATTTCTGTTTCTTTTGCAGCTTGCTCTGCAATAGTAGCAAGCTGACAAATGGATTCTCCACCCAAAATTTGGTAGGGTCACTCACTGACCCCACCCTTGAAATCCAACTCCTTACATTTTTAAATAATTAAGGAAAGAAATACCAAAATACCACCACACCGGTATGGTACCTTTTTGGACAATTAAATATTTCACATGTATTGTCATGTATAGGTTTCACACCTAAAATTCAGTCAGAATTGAGGTGTTATGTATATTTTAGGAGTTACAAACAGAAATATGTTCTGTCACAATTGCCACACGCAGCCGTGGCAGCCAATAAACACACGCACGGCTGAGCTAAAGCACTGTCACCCTTTCAAATCTGTGTAAGCAGCCCCGAGTCTCTGACAAGTATGCAGCCGCGGGAATATGAGTTGACAAAGTGACAGGCGGCCTGAGAAACCTAGGTACCCCCTAAACATGCTACAACCTACACAGGAACATTCTACATATGTAATAAAGGTTCCCGTGGATAGTAGATAGTCTTAAAATACATAAAGGTATATAAAAATACCTAAATAACCTTTACACCTACTTTTCATTAAATATAACTTAAAATACCAAGAATGTCAAAAATGAGATAATGAATACTTCTAAAAATATATTAGAATACTTTAATATGAAATTATGAGAACTACAAGACATCAGTATTTTTGTGACATAATAAGGAAACTAATGATGTAAAAAGATCACATAAATACTCATGAATTTTATTTTGAAATAATTATTTTAGTAAATCAACTAAAATTTGAAAATAAGGAGTAAAATCAATGTCATGAATTTAATCCAATTATTTAATACATAATGAGAACTCACCTGACTACAGAATATCCGTAGGAATGTCTATTAAAATAATTATTAAATTACTGTGAAAATTTACTAAGGATAATTAATTCAATAATAAATAAAAAGATCTGATTAGTGTTATTCACATGTCCAAACATCAGTTATGAAGTATAATAATTTCCATACCCTGTGGAATTAGATGTTACCCGTGATACAGCACCAAGAACAAGTGACAGGCTGCCATGTTTTACCCTGCTAGCCTCAGTGCCCGTCCCTTTGAGCCCCTGTACCCCTCAGAAGGACAATATTGGGACTCAAAAAGCTATAAATAAAGAGCTCTTTTGAGGATATTGATACCCAGAGACCCAGTTATATTTTCATCCAGAAACCGTGTCAAGGTAATTAAATAATTATAGGAGATAGGTAAGTGATTTATGGCTTTATTCTGATTAATAATACCCACCCTCAACCCTTTTTATCAATTTAAACTTCTGAAAAACCTTATAACCCCATTAAACAGGTTTAACCCATCAGGGCACGTCCCAAAAAGGTACCCAAAGGATTTAACAATATAACAGTGGGTATTATTATCCTTTCTCTGTTGTGGCAGCTTGGTTACAAAGCCCTGCTACTCCACCGTGTATTTTATATACATATTATCTTTGGGCACTATATCCTTTAAGAATATAAATTAAAGGTTCCAAAGTAACCAGGCCTACAACCTTTCATACTGAATTCCCTGAGGAGAGGTCTTAAAGATCCCCAATATAATTTTCTCCCCTCTGTAAATTTATTTAATAATCAATTTATTAATATTGATTTATAACATTAAACCATATCCAAACCAATCAACCTTGCAATAAGTTTTATCCAAGTATTTCACGGATTTTGCTGCATTAATTTAATAATATATTTATTATTTATTCTATCACCTCTGGTAGCTAAAGAATTTCAAGGATCTTGGCATCCAGGAGGCTGGAAATTGGGGGTCTGGCCGGGAAATGTTCCATCTTATTATATTTTATACCTTGGACCAGACATTTCACGTAAAATTAAATCAAAGATAACTTATCTGAGTTTTAACCATTATTTATCATTAAATTCTTTTGCAGTTGATTTAAAAACCAATGCAGAATTAATAATCCATTATTCAAATCTTTTGAAGATAAGAAAAGAAGAATATATTATAAATTATAAACCAACTGGTTGGGAAGCTTTAACTCAAGCTGAGCAACTTGATATTTCTTCTGCATGTAAACACTTAGATAAACTCCTTGAAAAAGAAAATCTTGAGAGGCATATCAACTTTAAGGCCCTATTAAGGAAACATAAAGCTTAGAAGAAACACTGTATAAATTACATTTTAAAATATAAAAGTAAGTATAAAACTTGTATTACCATATTATTTTTATTAAAATAATATTAATATATTTTATTGACCAATAAAGTATCTTTCAGTGAACCCTCCCTTTCCAGAAATCACCGTCACTGAAGTTGATTTATTGGATCAAGAAGTCCCAGATATCTCTAGAAGCCCTGAAAATATTGATTGGACGGGTGAAGACCTCATTGGAACACACCAAGACTCTGTAGGATTACCTATGAAGGACCATTTCAATCCCAACAAAGTCCTGGTACCTTTAATTATCAACTTAAGTAAGTTTGAAGAAAACTTATTTTTAAGGATTTTTATTTAGAAAAATAATTATAAACTTTTTATTCAATATGAATAGACGTAACACAAGAGCCTCAGGGAGAATTCCATCCTATGGATCTTTGCCAGGAGCCCCCAGTAACCGTGAGACCACCAATGATGACAACCATGAGGGGACTGGAACCCATGAATCAAATGTTGCTGGAAAAGGAACAGCCCCAACTACTGTTGCCCTCCCCCAACCTAGAGCCAGAAAAGGTAGTAGAATTAAGCCCCCCTCCATTACAAGAAGGTTCCCTGCAACCACCCCAGCAGAATCTGGCCAAGGAAGCCAGGATCAAAGACTTAGTCAGAGAGCATGTGAAATATTGGGAAGAGTTCAAAGAAGCCCAAGCCAAGGAGGACATGTTATCTATGAAAAAGATAATCTCCCAGAAAAAAACTACCAAGATAGTTCTTCAGAAAATGATTCCAAGGAAAGAGGTAGAATCCTACGTAGAAAAGTGGAATCCTTGGGATCAATTAGCCCAACTGAAAGGCAGAGTATCAGGAAAGAAGAGAGCTTCTTCCCATCCAAAGCCAAAGGGAAAGAAGGATTGGGATCAGATAATATCCTTAGCTCAAAAGTGGAAAAAGGTGTAAAACAATTTGCCTCTAATTCTGAACTCAGTAACTTGTCTAAACCAAATTCTGATGTAATTACTTCCTTTTCTAATGATATGCGCCATAATTTCAAGATTGTTTGTGGAAATTTGGACGTTTTTTACACCCAAATGGATGAGTTAACCTCAGTGGTAGCCAAATTAATTAATAACCAAACAAAAACTTTAGGAATGGAATATATTAAGGAGCATACAGAACAATTATTTGAAACAATTAATCAAGGTAAAATAGGACAGAGCCAAACAATTGAGAATATGATATCAGGTATCCAAGAAGATTTCATTATGTGTTTTCAACCTTTAAAAGAAGAATTGGTAAATACTACTAACAGCTCCATTCTGTCCCTGAGTGAGCAATTAGATCTGCTTAATAATAAAGTGGAACTGAAACTTACTCTGATCAAGAATGATCTTAGAGACTTAAAATTCTGTCTGACCAACCCCTTGGGGAGTACCACAGAGGAACCCAAACCTCCCAGAAAAACAACTACTCCTTATGCACCACCCTTACTAAAAATGCAAAGGAGTGACACCTTCAGGCATAGTCCTACTGCTGAAATGGAACAAGCCCTCAAAATTTTACCCCCAATTTCTGAATGGCCTAAGTTCTCTGGTGAAGGAGAATACAATCATATAAATTTCATCAAATTTATTGACTATACCATAAACTCTTATGACCTACCAGAAGCTATAGCTGTAGTCAGGCTGCCCAGACTATTTGAAGGAGTAGCCTAAGACTGGTTTATTAGTAAAAGAGAAGAAGTGGGATCTTTACCATGGAATTCTTGGAAACTTCTAATTAAACAACAATTTGGCTCTAGAACATGGAAAAAAAAATGATGAAAAATTTCAAAAATTTGTTGTTTGATCCCTCCAAGGATAAGCCTCAAAAATTGTGCTTAGAACTGAAGACAAGACTAGACTGCTTCTATCCAGATGCTGATAAAGAGGAATTAAATGAAAGAATCCTCAACTTGTGTCCTGGAAATCTTAAACATAGTGTAAGATGCAGGATGAGTATGGATGCTGACTTACTAACTCTAATCAATCTGTTAAAAGAAGTCATAGACTTGAATGGGTTATACAAGAAGTTTCCTTCTAGACCTAAAGTGAACTTCAACATTAACAAAACCAGAGAAAACCCCCCTCTGATAAATACCTCTGATAATAAGAAATCTAATGAGAACAGGGACAGAGAGAGAATTCCTGGGACTTTTTGGAATTGTAACAAGACAGGGCATATGAGACAAGACTGCCCATTACCACAAAGAAAGATAGCAGTCTTTGAAGGAGAGCAAGAGGTTGAAGGGAATCAGAACTATGAAGATATAGCTGATACTGAAGGATCCCTTTTTGAATGTGATTTGATCCTCACCAACCCTGTTAATGTTATAGAAGGAGATATAGGCATATATATAGAAATCAATAACATCCATGGGGACTCTAGTTTGCCCCAAAAATGGTACCCTACCATAATTCCTGGACATATCACCAATGTTAAACCACTAACAGTTAAAACTATTAGTGGTAAGAGTTATACTACTGGTCAAACTTGCTATGCAACAGGATTTTATAAAGACAGACCTATAAGGTTATTAATGGATAGTGGAGCTTTCTGCTCATGTTTCTGTACTGAATTCTTAAACAAATAGGATCCCAATTGGAAAGAACACCTTCTGCCTGTCCCAAAAGCCAAGTTTATCTCTTGCAAATCTTCCATGAATGCTATTGGATTATGGACTGCCCCTATAATATTACCCCATACTAAAGGACCTTTGAGAATAAAAGTGGAATTTGTAGTATTGCTCAAGGATTATGTGACTACCTGATAATAGGAAATGATGCTTTATGGATATATGGCATAGATGTGTTCCAGAGTAAAGGGGGATACTTTACAGTGGGTGGTAATTGGGAGAAGAAGTTTAAGATATGCACCATCCAATCTAACTTCCCCTCTTCCACTTACCAAAAGCATTTAGAAGGATTTAATCTAGAATACTTCTCTCAAGAAGCTCTAAATATGAAGCTTTCTGAGGAACAGACAAAAGATATATTGACAGTCTGCTTTGAGAACCAAAATGCTTTCTGTAATAAATATCACCCCATTGGTGATATCAAAGGACATGGCATGGTATTAAAATTGACTATTAAGTCTCTTTATCCTTCAAACCTAAGAAGACCATCTTATCCCTCTATTCCTAAGTCTAGAATAGCTCTTGAGGAAGATATCCAAGAACTGATAAAATTACAAGCATTGAGGAAAGTAGGGCACAATGAACAAGTAGATGTTACCACACCTGTAATCATAGTTTGGCATAATGATAAGTCAATCATGGTAGGAGACTTCAGAATGCTCAATAATTACACTCAGGCAAATTTTTATCCTATACCCTGGATTGATCATGCCCTACATAACTTGTCCAAAGCTAGATATATCACGACTATGGACATGCTTAAAGGTTTCCACCAGATACCTATAAGACCTGAAAGCAGAACGTTTATGAGAATAATCTGTTATCTTGGAATATATGAATATCTTAGGATGCCCTTTGGTATAAAGAATTCCCCATCACACTTCCAGAGAACAATGGATACAGTTCTGGGTACCTACATCAGACAAGGGTGAATGATGGTATATATAGATGATGTTATCATATATTCTGATGATTGGTATACTCATATAAACCAAATAAGATTAGTACTCCAAACTATCTCCAAAGCAGGATTAAAAGTACCTATGAAGAAATGCAACTTTGGACATGGAGAATTGAAAGCTCTAGGGCATATAGTCTCTGGTCTAACTCTAGCTGCTGATCAAATTAAGATAGCTGCTGTCATGAACAGACCCATGCCTCAAAATAAAAAAGAGTTACTTTCATTCATCAGTTTCTGCTGTTACTACAGACAATACATCCCAAAGTTTGCTATGGTAACTAAAATTCTGTATGAAATATGCAACAATAACACTCTCTTTGAAATGACACATGAGAGATAGAAAAAGTATGAGTAACTTAACATAGCTATGCATTCAACCAGATTACTCCAAACCCTTTAAGCTTTACATTGACGCCTGTATGGAAGGGTTAGGAGCTGCTCTACATGAAGAAAGAATAGAAGAAGACAAACTAGTGGAGAAACCAGTACTCTTCATATCTAGACAGATCAAAGATACAGAAAAGATATATGGAGCCAGTCAGATGGAATTCTTGGCTCTAGTATAGGCTTTAGAAAAACTAAAATATTACTTAGAAGGCACCACTTTCCAATTGATCACACACTGTAATTCTGTAAGAACTCTCATGAACATGAAGACCCCCAGTAGACATATGCTCAGGTGGCAAATTGCTATACAACAGTATAGAGGCCAGATGACCATAGTCCATAAAGCTGGAGTTAAACAACAGAATGCTGACAGTCTAAGTAGGAATGCTTTGCATAATGACTCTAGCAATCCAACATATGACCCTGAGGATAAAGATATCTTTCCTATCTTGAACATCAATATTTTTGCATTAGATGCTCCAATCATGGGGATCCACTTATGTGAATTGGATACTGCTTTCTTCAATCTAGTGAGGGAAAACTACTCCTCTGACATAAAGCTGCTGATTACCATTATGAAATGTGAATCCCCAGAAGAAGCCCTGATAAACAGTTTACCTGCTTCATTACTTAAACCCTATAAAGCAGGAAGATTTACCTTTTGGGATGGTCTCCTTTACTACAGACACCAAAATTCCAGTGTATTAGTACTAAGCACCAAATAAAATATACAAAACATATGCCAGAAATGCCATGACAACTGTTCATCAGGGCATCTATCCACTGAAAGAACCTTGGAGAAAGTAAAACAAACTGCTTGGTGGATAGACTGGAAACAAATAACTATTTAGTATGTTACTAGCTGTGAGACGTTTCAAAAATCTAATAAAACTACTGGCAAAAGTTTTGGACTCCTACAGAAGGACTCTGAACCCAAAACTAGATGGGAAATCATTAATATGGATTTTGTCACTGGCCTCCCCCCTGGAGGTACTCATTCATATAACTCTGTCTTAGTTATAGTTGAGAGATATTCTAAGAAGGCAAAATTCTTACCTAACCACAAAGAAGATAGTGCTATGGATGAAGCTCTACTATTTTGGAATAGGATCATAGCTGATGTTGGTATAACCCATATTATAATCAGTGACAGAGACCCCAAATTCACCTCTGGATTTTGGAGGAATCTACATGATATACTGGGTACTACTTTAGCAATTTCTACAGCATACCATCCCCAAACTGATGGATTAGCTGAAAGAATGATACAGACCCTAGAAGATATGTTAAGAAGGTTCTTTAGCATTGGCCTGGAATACAAGAACTCAGATGGTTATTGCCATGATTGGTTAAGCCTACTCCCAGCTCTAGAGATGGCTTATAACAGCAGTAAACATTCTACTACCAAAAAAGCCCCTTACATACTAGAAAGAGGATGGATTCCAAAACTCCCTAGGAATAACTTGAACCATAAATTAGACACCATTCATTCAATATCCCTTGACTTCAATAAAATGATAAATCTGGCAAATAATCATGCTCAAAAATGTGTAGAAGAAGCGGTAGAATACAACAAAAAACAATGGGACAAATCACACAGAGAACCTGACTTGAAAATAGGAGATCAGATGTTGATATCCACTTCCAAATTCAACAATTTAGCAGGTAACAGAAAGCTGAAACCAGCATTTGTTGGACCATTTGTTATCAAAAAGATCCATGGCAAAAATTCTGTAGAAGTAATCCTGAGTGAAGAATTATCAATAAAACACTGAGTATTTCCTGTTAGCCTAGTAAAACACTTTCAACCAAGAGAAGGTAGCAACCACCCTCCAGCAATGATTGCAATGGAACCTGACCCTGTGAAAGAAAAAGGGAAAGTCAGCAGGATATTGAGAGACAAGAAAGAGGGAGTGCAAGGAAAAGATATTAGACTATACTTAGTAAGATACAAAGGAGAATCTGCAGACAAAGACAAATGGTTACCAAAGAATAAAATACCTGATGAACCAATAAATCTTAGAAACTACAGAGCCATCAACAAGAACTGAAACACACATGGAATTAATTTTTTTCCCAACATGCTCCAGATTTTTTTCAGATATGGCCATACCTTGTAGTGGGGGAATGTCAGCTTGCTACTATTGCAGAGCAAGCTGCAAAAGTAACAGAAAACATAAAAATAATAATTTTTAAATTAACCCAAGAAGGAGCAGGAAAACCATGAATATTATTGCAGAAATGGATTCTTCACCCAAAATTAGGTAGGGTCACTCACTGACCCCACCCTTGAAATCCAACTCCTTACATTTTGAAATAATTAAGGAAAGAAATACCAGAATACCACAACATCAGTATGGTACCTTTTTGGCCAATTAAATATTTAACATGTATTTTCACGTATAGGTTTCACACCTAAAATTCATTCAGAATTGATGTGTTGTTTATATTTTAGGAATTAAAGACAGAAATGTGTTCCCTCACAATTCCCGCATGCAGCCGCGGCAGCCAATACACCCGCGCGCGGCAGAGCTACAGCACTCTCACTTTGTCAAAGCTGTGTACGCAGCCCTGGGTCTCTGACAAGTAGGCAGCCCCGGGACTACAAGTTGAAAAAGTGACAGGCGGCCTGAGAAACCTAGGTACCGCGTTAACATGCTACAAACTACACAGGAACATTCTAAATATGTAATAAACGTTCCTGTGGATAGTAGATAGTCTAAAAATACATAAAAGTATATAAAAATACCTAAATAATCTTTATACGTATTTTTTATTGTATATAATTAAAAATACCAAGAATGTCGAAAATGAGATAATGACTACTTCTAAAAATATATTCAAATAATTTAATATGCAATTATGAGAACTACAAGAAGTCAGTATCTTTTTGAAATACTAAGGAAAATAATGATGTAAAAAGATTACATAAATACTCATGATGTATATATTTAAATAATTATTTTAGTAAATCAACTAAAATTGAAAAATGAGGAGGAAAATAAATGTCATGACTTTACTCCAATTATTTAATACATAATGAGAACTCACCTGACATCAGACTATCCATAGGAATGTCTATTAAAATAATTATTAACTTACTGGGAACATTTACTAAGGATAATTAATTTAATAATAAATAAAATTGACAGATTAGTGTTATTCACACGTCCAAACATCAATTATAAAGTAGAATAATTCCCATACCCTTTGGAATTAGATTTTACCCGTGCTAAAGCACCAAGAACACGTGACATTCTGCCACTGTTTACCCTGCTAGCCTCTCTGTCTGTTCCTTTGAGCCCCTGTACCCCTCAGAAGTACAATATTGTGACTCAAAAAGCTATAAATAAAGAGCTCTTCTGAGGATATTTATACCCAGAGACCCAGTTATATTTACATCCAGACACCGTGCCAAGGTAATTAAATACTTATAAGAGATAAGTAAGTGATTTATGGCTTTATCCTGATTAATAATACCCATCCCCAACCCTTTTTATCAATTTAAACTGCTAAAAAACCTTATAACCCCAGTAAACAGGTTTAACCCATCAGTGCACATCCCAAAAAGGTACCCAAAGGATTGAATAATATACCAGTGGGTCTTATCATCCTTTCTCTGTTGTGGAAGCTTGTTTACAAATCCCTGCCACTCCACCATGTATTTTATATACATATTATCTTTGGGAAATATATCCTTTAAGAATATAAATTAAATGTTCCAAAGTAACCAGGCCTATGTGTTTTCATACTGAATTCCCTGAAGAGAGGTGTTAAAGATCCCCAACATAATTGTGGCCCCTCTATCAAAATATTTAATAATCAATTTATTTATATTGATTTATAAAAATAAACCATGTCCAAACCAATCAACCTTGCAAGAAGCTTTATCCAAGTATTTCACAAATTTTTGCTGCATTAATTGAATAATATATTTAGTATTTATTCTATCACCTTTGGTAGCTAAAGTATAGCAAGAATCTTGGCATCCAGGAGGCTGACAAAGCGGGAGGAGGAGTTGGTCTTGGAGGAGTGGGAGGACGTGGTTGCGGTGCAGGAGGAGCGGCCGGATGGTTGGGGACCCTTGGGTCCATTGCTGGTACATTCATCCATACCCGCGCGGCCCACTCATGGGAGGCTTTCCGGAAGGCTGCAAAGTTTTGGAATTCCTGGCACCTTGGAGGTCCAGCCAAGCGGAACAACAAGGCCAATTTTTGCCTCTTGCGCAAAAGCACATTTTGAGGGGCGTGTTGCAGACGGTTGTGAGGCAAGCCGGGTGGGGTCCACTCATTAGTTAAGATCTCCTTGCTTCTCAAGATCACAAAGGGGTGGCAACGGGTCCTCTTGCGTGGGCAACCTTTGGGGCGATTGGGCTGCATTCCCTCCAATAGGGAGCAGCGGCAGTGTCCGGCTTGGCACGGGACACAGGCGCGCCTTCCCGGAAGGATGCGGCACAAAAGGCCATTCTGGCTGCATTATGTGCAGGAAATATTTGGTGAAGAGTTTTTTATGAGGTTTTTCTTTCTTTCTTTGGTCCAATGAAGGGGTGCGGAGGGGGGGGTGGTATAGCTGGGGTATAGTTGGAGGCATGTGAGATACTGGTGGATCTCTGGGGATAGAACTCAAATTTGGGGGGATGTAGTGATATTTTATAGACGCAAGTCAGAATTGGATGCGTGCTGCGCGCTCAGCAGTAGCAGGGGGCTCAGAAGTAGCCGGGGGGTCAGCAGGGGAAGCGCGCTCAGCAATGGGTGTGGCTTTGTGGCAGCATGTGGCGCTGCAGGCTTGGCAGAAGTCAGATTGGGCTCAGCATCTGGAGACAGGGGATGGATTTGATTGGATTGGATTGGAAGGATTGCGCGCAGATTGCGCGTCACAAGACACAGATTGGATTGCGCGGATATATCTTGGATATCTGGAATGGCGTGTCAGGCAGATGTTGACATGCGCAGGGGGCTCCAAGTTGGGTGCAGCGCAAGGCTGCGTCATGAGAAGGATGAACCAGGTGGACGTAATGGCAGGTGGGCAATAAGGATGGATATGGGATATGGGTTGTGGATTATGGGATGGGAAGGATAGGATTGAGGCTAGGGTTCTGTGCTTAGGGGTTGTATTTCAGTATTCTTGCTTGTTTCTGGTTTGACTTAGGTTAGGGTTGAGGGGGAGGTTACTTAAAACCCAGTTGGAGGGGGGATCATTGGATCACAGAGGATCACATTGGGTTGTAATAGGTTTTGGAAGGATCTTTATTCTTAATTCTCTATCTCTCAGTCAGAGGGTGAACAGTTGCACTCAGGGTTTACAGACACAAGGGATCAATAACTTTGGAACTTGGAACAATTAAAGGAGAAGTCCTCTCTTAAATTCCATACCATCAGATGAGCAAAGCAGAGGTTACAAGGTGATTGAGACAATGATGCTGGCCATTGTCCAGCCGGATGAAGGAGGGAAAGATCAATGGTAATTTGGATGAGGATGAGGATGGCCATCTGCGCGCCCGCTTTGACAAAAAATGGCTGGAAAGTGGGGCAAGGAGGAGTTGAATGGAGGATATGGGGATTTGGACACCCTGGAGAGCCCTTCCTGTAAAGCTTTTTTCTAAGGTGTCCCAAATTGGTAACCACATCTCTCCCCAACTTACAGACTGTCCCTAGTCTTAATCTTGATTTTGAAGGTATTAAGAAAAGGATGAATGCAAAGTAATTGAAACAGAAGAACGGCTATTTCTTGATCTTGAGAGTGATTGAAGAGTAGAAAAATATCTTGTTCCATCCAAAGAGTCCTAGAGGCAGCATAGATAAAGCAAAGAAGGTGTACCAGGTGCTCACGTATGTTGCATAAAGTAGAGTTTCACAACAAAAATTCAGAAAATGAACCTGGTGGTGCACAATTGGGAGGACTTACTTCTGGAAAACATTGCTTCCAAAACAATAAAACTTCTTAAGCTGATCAGCAGAGAACCTTCTGGCCAACTGAGTACCATCCATTGCTTCCAAAACATAAGATCCACCTCTGACTTGATGAACCACCCAATAAGGACCGTTCCAGAAGTTCTAGAAAATCTTTCCCCACTGGGTCTCCAAGGATTGATCATAGGCTAAGACTAGATCACCCAGGTTTAAGGGATGCCTTATTTGATTCTAGTGCTTAACTTCTCAATACTGAACCAATTTTTCTCTTGATTCCATCATCTTCTGATAATCTTCATCATAGATATCTTCACATTTCTCCATTTGCCTGGATCTGACAACAACATATCAGTAGTTTAGGAGACCTGCTCCCACAAGATACCCATAAATGATTCCGTTTCCAGATCCAAAGGAAGAACTGCTCTTTGACCAAAGATGACTTTTTAAGGTGAGTAGCTAGTGGTTTTCTTGGTTAAGATTTGATCAGAGAAGAGGAAAAGAGGAAGAAATTTGCAACAATTCTTTCCACTTTCACCAGACAGTTTTAAAATTGCAGCCTTCAAAGGAGCATGGCCTTGTTCCACCATGCCTTGTCATTCAGGATAATAAGGACTAGTAACTCTATGTTTTCCAGGAAGAGATTGGATAATTTCATCAAGCTTTCCGCCAAATTCGGAGCCACCATCAATAGATTAAGATTTAAACATTCTGTAAAAAATTTTCCCAGTCTTGTTGAGGAAAGCTTCCACCAATTCTGAGCTAAGATTCTTATGAAATTTGACTTCAACCAATCCAGAAAAATAATATCTAGCCACAATGAGGTAATTAGCACCACCTGCTCTAATATTAACCACATCCATAGCAATCCTCCCAAAGAAAATAGAATCCCCAGTTGGATGAAAAATTTCATCTGGACGCCTAAGATTAAGTTTTTGAAAAACTTCAAAAATCTTGCACCATTGAGAGACAGATTTCTTCAAAGATGGCCACCAGAATTGTTTGGATAATTTTCAAAATTGTTTGGTTTCCCCATTATGACCAAGACCCTCATGGTGACTTTCAAGGATAAAATCTTTTTAGAAGGGATAGTAACAACAATTAAAGCACAAGTTTTTCCTCTTTTCATAAGCCTAGAGCCTTTTGCAAATAAATTAGAGGAATTTCATTTGAGAGATCAAAATTATTTAGCAGAAAGATCACAAGTTCTTTGAAGAGTTAAAAGTTACTTCTCTAATTTAAGCCAGAAAGCTTGCTGAAAGTCCAAATAATATTGAGAAGAGAAAGAGAAAACAGAGCAGATAATAGGTTCCTCTTCATCAAAATCTACTCCAACATCAGATTCATCATCCCCCTGAGGACGTCAAGATAAACCATTGAGCATGGTGAAGGATGTTCCAGGCTTGTGAACAATATCAAAAGATAAAAGCTGGATAAAGGCCACCCAACAAGTCATACGAGCATTTGGGAGGCTGGGAGCATTGATCATTTAAATGATGGATTGAGAGTCAACTTGCAGTTCAAAATGTTGACCCCAGAGGATGTTTTGGAGCTTCTTCAAAATTTGAGCCATGCCACATAGTTCTGGTTTTGGTTGAGAGTATCTGGATTCTACATCTGAAAAAAACAGAGATTCATAGAGAGCAGGAAGTTCCCAACCATTTTCATTTTCTCAGTAACAAAAATCCCAAAAGATTGATAAATTGAATTGACAGCCACCTTGATTTTTCCTGCTCCCTGTCCATAAGGGATCTTTCCCTAAACTATTTCTTTCCAAACAACCATTTTGAGCCATTGAAACACATTCTTGCAATCTTGGGTCCAAAAACATTCAGCTTATTTCCTGGTTAGATAAAGCAATGGAGCACAGATTTTGGATAAAGATGGGATGAATATTTGAACATAAGTTACAAAACCTACAAAGCCTCTAACTTCAGTTAGATTGATGGGATTGGGCCAAGAAATGATTTTGTTGAATTTGGATGATTCCATCCTTTTTCCTTCCTTGCAGACCACATGACCAACAATATCCAGAGCAGGGACACAAGCAGCCAATTTGGATCCAGAGAGAGTAAGGCCAGACTCCTCAACAAAAAACAGGATCCTTTCCAAGGTACTAGCATATTTCCAGATGAATCAACAAATTCATGAACGCCAAGGTAAGAGCTCATTATCATAGTCAGAAACTGGACCTTTAATTCTGCCATCATCAATAAAGATACAAGCATGATCAGGGATTTCATCCTGGAGGATCCACATCATCTGATCCTGATAGACTGCAACCACATTAGTGGTACCTTGAGTCAATTGATTAAGTTGGAATCAACCAAGAAGAGTATTGAAAGTAGTGAGAGGGAAAGAGATAGGATGTAAGAATTGTTTTTCATAACCAGCCATATTGTCCCCTAGACCATAGAAAGCTCTCCCAGAGAAAGAATCAAAAAATTATTCAGTGGTAGGAGGAATACCAGAGTCTGTAATAGTAACTTTGTTGAGAGTTTGAAGATCATGAACTATTCTAAGTTTACCATTACTTTTAAGGACGCAGAAGACAGGGCTGTAATAGCTGGAAGTTGACTGTTTTTAGAGACAAGTACAAACTTGTTTGCGGACCAACTTGATGAATTTGTTGAATTTAGAAGCAGGGATTGGGATAATTTTCTTTTTCCAAGGATCATTTTCAACTACAGGGATGTTATAAGGAAGGCCATAGGATTCTTCCAAGAGACCTCTTTCTTCTTCACAGAAAGCAATTGATTTTTCCCTTAGGAATAAGTGATTTTTGATGAAATTCATCTCATCAGGGAGAAGCCATGCATCTGGACCAAAGTTGAACACCTTCAGATATTCTTAGTGACCCAACCATTAGGCACAAAGGGATTGGTAAGGGATTGAGATAATCCACAGTAAGGATCACAAGATAAAGAAGGGCAAATGAGGGGAGGATTGATGTTGAGAGGCATAGGCTTGTTGACTGGTTGGACTTTATTTGCAACTTTTTCATATTTGGTAGCAAAAGAAAGAATTTTCTGCTTCCTCCAAGCATTGACCAATGAGACCTGAATATGAAGACAGGGGCCTTGTTCCAACATTTTCCGTGTTTGGTGTTCCAAAACATCCTCAAAGGGTGCTTTTTCCATAAAATAATATCCAGGAGATACAATTTTGCTCACATATGTGGCACAAGTTGGGGTTTTGAAAACAATGTTAGAAGAATGTCCTGGTGATGCATAATTGGGAGGACTTACTTTGACCCCCAAGTGCCTCCACTGAAGTCCATATTCCTCCATACAAGAGCCATTAACAAGAGAAACAAGATTGGGATCTAGTTTATACTCATTGCAGAGATTTGATTGACAATTGAAGGAACATTTATCAAAATAAAGAGTACATAGAAAAGAAGAAATGACAGATATAGAGAGAGAGGGAGAAATATTTTTGGAATTTTCTATTTTGACATGTTTTTGATATTTAGCATTTTTTATATCTGAATAAAATGATGAGAAAAAAGAAAAATAAGCCTCAGGGATGAGAGTTGATCCTTTAGTTGAAGTCCAAGACTGAGAAATACCAATACTGTCAGTAGGAACAACTACTCTTCCAGAAAATGAGAGGAATTAGAAATATACTTCTGCTTCCCCTGTAGCGCCAATTTACAAGTATGACCAGGAAAGTTTTGTTCCCAAGGACCAGAATTGAAGGAAAAAAGAGTAACTTCAATTTTTCTACCATGAGTATCAGGGAGGAGAATTCTCTCCCCAACTTGATCAGAAAACATCAGGGTATCACCAATATTCATTAGGAAGGGTTGACCCAAGATCATAGGGCCTTACAAACAAGGGATCCAAAAGTTACAAGTTCCAATGATATTTTGGCCAATTTGAACTGGGACATCTTCAGAAATACCAACCAATTCACAAGATTGATTCCCTGTCCCATAAACCAAAGAGCTGAAGCTAACCCTAGGACTGAGCTTTAGTTTGCAGGCCATAGCATCCAAAATTAGCTTGAGCTGAGACCAAAATCAACAAGGAGAGATAATGTTTTAAATTAATTGCCAAGATAACAAGGAAGAAAACCAAGAGGACATCAGTAAAAGTTGGAATCTGAAGGGGGATCTGTTCCACCAGAATCTTCTATCAAAGTTCCAGATGAAAGCTTTCATTTTTCCAGACCAATCTCCACACATCAACAAGAAACCCATTTCTTCATTCCTTCAGCAACAGATGGAGAGATCAACAGAAGTTCCGCTACAGATAGATCAGGAATTTTGAGATTGGAGATTTTCTTTATTACCCCTTCCAAAGCATTTGGGTGGTCCTTAGAAATTCCCCTCTCAAACCAAACTTTTGGCTGGGTTGAGGGAGGAATTTCAGGTGAATCAGGGATCAGGAAAGAATCAGAAGGTTGAGGTAGTTTAAAATATGAAGGAGAAGGATCAGATTTATCTTCAAGCCATTCCATGAGTGGTTTGTTTTCCACCTCCATGTATTCTACATAAGAGAAATTAGTCTCAGGAGATGATCAATATTTGAAAGGTTTCCAAAGAACTGAGGATGGAAAGGAAGGACCTTTATGAGGTTTGGGTTCCTCATGTTTTTTCCTTGGTAGATTGTATTGATAGGTTCCAGAAAAGCTGGAAGATGAGATGGCTGGAGGATACCAAGGTTGAAAAGTACCAAAAGAAGACCAAGGATACCTTCATAGGAGGTGGGGGCTGGTAAGAGCCCACCACATGACACATAGGGTGAGAGGAGAATTGAAAGGGATAAGGTCACCATTAGGAAGAAAGAAAGTATTCTCCTTCTGCTCCACCAATTTTTCATCTTTATCCTTCTGGAGTTTTAGACATCAACCAGTTCCATGGCCTTCCCTATGACAGTAGTAGCAGACCAGAGTGGATCTAGGAACAGAGTTAGAAGGCTTGAAAGTAGCAAGAGAGGAAATTTTTTGATCCAACTTATTCTCAAAAGCTTGGATTAGTTTTGTGATCTGATCCATAGTTGGAATTTTCCTGTTGGAATTAGAATTTGGTTTAGGCCTGCAATCCGCCTCCACCTCATTTGTGATTTTGTTTGATTCTTGGAGAGAAGGATAATGGACTTTTTCAGTGTTTCTAGGTATTTAGAAAGTTAAAGCAGTTTTACCTTCAATTACTTTATCCACAGCACTACTAAGGAGAAGGAAAACAGGGAGTTTGAATCTGTTATCCCTGGTGGTGATTATTGATCCAGATTTGACTAATTCATCCCTAATTTTTTCCTGCACCCCTGGCTAAAAAGATTGGAAAAATTTCACTTGAATTTTTTACACTGTATCAATTTGATTTCTTTGGATCAGATGGGACTGGATTGGGTCCCATGGCTACCTAAAATACTGATAATCAGAGGCTGAAAAGAAAGCACCACTCAAGATCCACTGGGAGACAAGAGGATCCAATTCCTGAAAAGTAAATTGTGCTACATCTACTTTTCCCCAATGTGCCAACATCGCCTCCCTCAGAAGCACCCAGTCATGATATTTGAATCCATCAAAAGATCAAATCACTTCCATGACTTCATCAGAGGATATAAAAAGTGTTGTAACTGTGATGCCATATTGTATTCACTTGCCCCATCCACTGCAGCAGCCATTTTTTAAGGGTCCAGGAACCGCTCCACATTTTTCCCATTGAACCCTAAGTTCTTTTTCTGAGGCTTGATCATAACCATCTGAGGAAAAACAGAGGAGGAGGAGACACCCGCAGATTCCATCTTGACAGGGTCTCCCAGAGGATCCAAAGAGCAGATTTCCAAAGTGGCTCATGAGTGTGGCAGTGGTAGAGTTTACAAAGAAATAACAAGGATCTGACCTAGATTGTTCACAATTGGGAGGACTTAATTCTGGAAAAATTTGCCTCCACAGATCCAGATGATGAAAGAAAACAAAAAGAAAGAATTGGATTTTGAAGTTGATTTGAAAGGTTGTGGGACTGTAAATCCCAAGGTTGCTGGTTTGATACAGGCCTGGGGAACCAAATGTAAGACTCCAAAAGGTGCTGGCCAAAGGCAGTTCTGTGGAGGAGAAAGGTTTTTTTTCAGGCTTCCCTCCTGAGTGTTACAAAAATATTCAAATATTACTGGAATCAAGGTCCAGAACCTTGTAAAAGAGGAATCCATGGGATAAGATAAACTGGGTAGTTAACAATATATATGGAAGACAACACTATCTGAGGCAAGATGGTGATGGTAAAAGTCTTGAAAATAATAAGCTATAGTTTTTTTCAGAACTCAAGAGAACAAGGCAGTTGAAAGTAACAACACCCACAAGCTAATAACTCTGGTTGTCAGCAGAAGCTTGGGATTGATCAAATCAAATCCAAACAACCTCCAGGTTCTCAATGACTCTGCCCAATTATTCAAAATCAAGCGCTTGAAGGGTACTAGATAACTGTGGGTGGCTGCACAAACAAAGCCATTTGTTTAATGAACCTCTAAAAGCAAAGCAATAACCAATTCAAACAAGCATTACCCAACACTTCTCAAGGATCTTGATAATAGTGTGGAAAAATAAAAATTTGAGGAAATACAGGGAAGATTAACACTCCAGGTTTCAGCTTAAGAAAACCTCTCATTCAAATGTGACTGTTTCCAGAAAGAAAATCAAAGAATGATCAAGACCAGTATGGTTGGAAAAATGGATCAAAGAGTGATATAACACACTCAAGAATCCAAATAAATGGGTTATTCTTCAACCAGAAAGGCTCTTGGTTGGTGATAAGGAACAGGGCCATAAAAGGGCGGATCATAGTTTTGAGTATGGAGGCTCAAAGATCAAGGGGCAATCATAGATATACCCAGGATAAAAGATGATGGGTTAGTTGGGTCTGGATTAGATTACAATGACTAGGATAACCTCCCCATTCGCAAAATCTCCATGATGATTGGAAAAGGCAGGGGAGACCCCCACCTTTTATGGGCAAGAGACCCTGTAGACTAATTAGAAGAGGATGACACAGACAAGAGTGAATTTTTTTTTTATTATAGAAAACAAAATGATGAACAGATCAAAGAGAATTTTGCAGGAGTGAAATTAATACAAAGAAGAAAAAAAGAAAGACACAGATGGGACAGAAGCCTCAAAGGTAAGGCAGATGACTGATGAACCGCAAGGGATGAACAACTGTGCAAGCTGCTGACAGCAAGCCACACGGAAAACCGCAGGATGATGAGGAATGGATAGGGTGATGGGGCCAAAGCTGGTGGTAGATGATTGGTTATTTTGGTCATTGAGCTTGATTTTAAGGATGGGAGAGATTGGTTGAAGGGTAGGATCAGCTGAGGTTGAGTACAATATTTGCAGCAGCCGCAAGACAATGGCAAAAGATGAGAAAACCAATGGGTGAGGGTTGCTGATCCATTGGAAGGGGGGGGATTGGGAGTTTGGATAGATCATATGACTGCAAAACCAACAGGTTCAGTGGCTGATCCGTTACATGGGGGGATTTGGAGTTTGGATGGATTGGATGACTGCGCAAGATGAGCAAACAATTGGCTGATGGCACTGATGGCCACAAGCAATAGATTGCTGGTCCATCAGGTGAGAAAGGCAGAGGTGATAAGGTGATTGAGACATTGATTTTGGCCATTGGCAGGCCGGATAAAGGAGGGAGGGATCAATGGTGATGTTGATGAGGATGAGGATGGCTTTCTGCGCGCCTGCTTGGCCAAACAATCGGGCGGCAAGCGGGGTAAGGATGAGTTGAATGGAGGATATGGGGATTTGGACACCCTGGAGAGCCCTTCCTATACCCCTTTTTTCTGAGGTGTCCCAAATTTGTCACCACACCGGGACCTGTGTTCAACTCCCCCCCTCTTCATGTTCAGAATCCTAATTTTTCTTTTTTGATCAACTCAAGACTCATCTCATCCTGCCATCCTCCTTATTCTATCCATCCTTATCATCACCCTTGCCATCTCCACCATCCCTTCCCTCAGGCCTTCTTGATCCCAGTGACTGTCCTCCTAAACATCCTAATTGGAGCCATCTACTACCATTTTTGATCAGGTTTCTAGAAAAAATCTTTGGCCTTCATCAATTGATTGAAAACCCAATTCAGACTACCCAGCTCAATTGATTTATACAATTCATTGGAACTCTCCTCCTACCTCCTCATTGCTCAATTCTTACCCATCATCCCCTACACCAGCCTCAACCTGGCCTTGGTTTTCCTGAAATTACCCTTGAGAACTTTCTTCTGGACCCTTATCATTGGCTTGTTAACCTAAAATCACGTCCCCACCCAGTTCAGTGATCTACTCAGTCAAGTATCCCAATCAAACTTTCACAATGGTCATCTGGCTCTATGAATGATCTGGTTGATATCCCTTCTCTGCAAACTCACCAACCATCTCCCACCAACTTTTTCCCAATGAGCAAATCCCTTTCCCATCATCTTGAGGTCTTCCGCAGGGCTTGCTATCAGTAGCTTTCACATTTGTTTATCCTGTGCAGTTCATCAGTCATCCACCTCCCCTTAGAGGCCTCTGTCTCAAATATATATATATATATATATATTCACTCATCTGTGTCATCCTCTTGTAATTAGTCTACAGGGTCTCTTTCCCATAAAAGGAGGGGATTTTTGGGATAGAGTCTTGACATGATAAACAAGGAGGGATTGGAGAGAAGAGGCAGATGATGGAGGGGATTACAATATGACTTAGGGGGGCCAGAAGGGACCAGATTCAGTAGGGCCTGAGTGAGTGGGCACAGAGATGAGGAGGAAGAATCTGATGTATTTTGATCAAGTGATGAGGAGACTTAAGAGTATTTATAGACAACCCAGAGACCAAAAGTTGGTCATACTAATATGCTGAATATTCAGAGAAGTAGAAAGTGAGTAAAATGGGTGAGGAAGGAGTTTTTGAGACAAGAATCACAGAGGCTTAGAGTAGTGACATTTGAGTATCAGAAGATTGTGAAATCCAAAAGATATGGAGGCCAGCAGACTACAAGTACCTGGAATACAATGGTGGTCATGACTACTAAAAGAATCACAATCATACAATAATATACATAGAAGGGTCAGAACATTCTATAAGTCCTCTTAACATATAAAATAATAGTCAAATACTAGAGTGCGCTGAAGGAGGGAGGTAAGCGGACAGGAAGATGTAGTAAAAAAATCAACAAGGCTATCCCCTGCCCTTTCCCATCCTCATTGCAGATTTTCAGAATTGTGAGGTTATCCTTGTCATTTTAATCCAATCCTAACCCAAGTAATCCATCATCTTTCATCCTGGGTATATCTATAATTGCCCCTTGATCTGTGAGCCTCCATAATCAAAACTCTGATCCACCCTTCTGTGGCCCTGTTCCTTATCACCAACCAATAGCCTTTCTGTTTGAAGAAGAATCCATTTATTTGGATTCTTGAGTGTTTTATACCACTCCTTGATCCTTTTTTCCAACCATACTGGTCTTGATCATTCTTTTATTGTCTTTCCAGAAACAGTCACATTTGAATGAGAGCTTTTCTTAAGCTTAAACCTGGAGTGTTACACTTCCCTGTATTTCCTCAAAGTTTTATTTTTCCACACTATTCTCAAGATCATTGAGAATTTTTGGGTCATGCTTGTTTGAATTTGTTATTGCTTTGCTTCTAGAGCTTCATTAAATAAATGGCTTTGTTTGTGGGGCCACCCACAGTTATCTGGTACCCTTCAAGCCCTTGATTGTGGATAATTGGGCAGTTTCATTGAGAACCTGGAGGTTGTTTGGGTTTGAGTTGATCAATCCCAAGCTTCTGCTGACAACCAAAATTATTAGCACGTGGGTATTGTTAATTTCAAATGACTTGTTCTATTGAACTCTGAAACAACTATAACTTCTTCTTTTAAAGCCTTTTACTATCACCATCTTGTCTAAGATAGTGTTGTCTGCCATAGCTATTGTTTACTACCGATTGTATTTTTTCCCTTCAATTCCTCATTTACAAGGTTCTGGACCTTGATTCTGGTTACATTTAAATATTTTTGTAATACTCAGGAGGGAAGCCTAAAAAATCACCTTTCCCCTCCACAGAACTGCCCCTGGCCAGCACCGTTTGGAGTCTTACATTTTTCAACCTCCAAAATATGTTGGTTTGAAATATGATGCTTCATTAAAATCTTGGCTATGTTAATGAGAAGCACGGTTGAGTCCTTCAAGATTTTGATTGAGCCAATTTGATCAATATGGGTTCTATTTTTATGGTTGTGGACGTTGACTCCAGTTACATTTAAATATTATTGTAACACTCAGGAGGGCAGACTAAAGAACCACCTTTCCCCTCCACGAAACTGCCTTTGGCCAGCACTTTTTGGAGTTTTACATTTGGTCCCCTGGGCTGGGATTGAACCAGCAACCTTGGGATTTACAGTCCCAAAACTTGTTGAATCAACTTCAAAATCTGATCCTTTATTTTTTTTCCTTTCTTTATTTTTTTCTTCTGTCATCATCTAAATCCATTGAGGAAAATTTTTAAAGAAGTGAGTCCTTCTAATCGTGCACCATCTGGGTCAGATCCTTGTTTTTTTTTCTTTTTGTAAAACTCTACCCCTGACACACTTGTGAACCACTTTGGAAATCTGCTCTTTGGATCCCCTAGGAAACCTTGTCAAGATGGAATCTGCAGGTGCCTCCTCCTTCTCTGTTTGTCCAAAGATGGTTAAGATCAAGCCTCAGAAGGAGAAATCAGGGTTCAATGGAGCAAATGTGGAACATTTCCTGGACTCTTACAAAATGGCTGCTGCAGTGGATGAGGCAAGTTAATACCATATTGCCTACCATTTACAATTCTTCATCTCCTCTAATGAAGTTGTGGAAGTGATATAATTGTTCAATGTATTTGAATCTCATGACTGGATGCTTCTGAGGGAGGAAATGCTGACATATTGTGGAAAAGTAGATGTAGCACAATTCACTTTGCAGAACTTGGATGCTCTTGTCTCCCAGTGGATCTCAAGTGGTGCTGTCTTGTCAGCCTCTGATTATCAGTCTTTTAGGAATTCATGGGACCCAATCCAATCTTATCTTTTCCAAAACAATCACATTTATACGGTGGACAAAAATTGAGTGCAATTTTTCTAATCTTTTTCGCCAGGAGTGCAGGAGAGGATTAGGGATGAATTAGTTGAGTCTGGATCAATGATCACCGCCAGGGATAAACAATTCAAGCTCCCTGTTTTCCTTATCCTTAGGATTGCTGTGGATAAAGTCATAAATTTTCAAACTTCTTTAACTTTTGAAAAACCTAGAGCCACTTAAACATTCCATGCTCCTTCTTTCCAAGAATCAAAAAAAATCATGAATAATATTGAGGTTGATTGCAGTCCTGAATCAAATCCTCATCCCAATGGAGGAACTCCAACTATGGATGTGACCATGGAAATACTCCTAGCTTTTGAGAATAAGCTGTATCAAAAGATTTCCTCTCTTGCTACTCCCAAACCTCCTAACTCTGTTCCTAAATCTACTCTGTTCTGCTACTACTGTCATAGGGAAAGTCATGGAACTGGTAGATGTCTCAAACTTCAGAATGATAAAGAGGAAAAATTTGTGGAGCAGAAAGGGAATAATTTCTTTCTTCCTAATGTTGCCCTGATCCCTTTCAATCCTTCTCACCCTATCTGTCATGTGGTGGCCTCTTACCAGCCACCACCACCTCCTATGAAGGCATACTTGGTCTCTGTGTATGTTTTGATATTCTTGTGGTACTCTTCAACCTTGGTATCCTCCAGCCTTTCTGGACCTTATCAATTTGATCCAGCTAGGAAGAAACATGAGGAACCCAAAACTCATAAAGCTCCTTACCTGCCAACTTCAATCCTTCAAAAACCTTCTAACTTTTAATCCTCACCTGAGCCTTCCTCTGAGGTGGAAGACATGGAGGTGGAAAAGGAAACACTAATGGAAAGGATTCAAGACCACTTGGATCCTACTCCCTCATCTGTTAAACCATCTCAACCTTCTGATCCTATCTTAGTACCTGCTTCACCTGAACTTCCTCCCTCCATCAAGCCCATTGTTTGGTTTGAGAGGGGAATTTCCAAGGACCACCAAAATGCTGTGGAAGGGTTTCTAAAGAAAATTTCTGGTCTAAAAATTCCCAATCTATCTGTAGCTGAACTGCTGTCAAATTTTCCATCTGTTGCTGAAGTAATGAAGAAATGGGTTTCTAGTCAACGTGTGGAGATTGGTCCCAATGAATTAAAGTTTTCCTCTGGACCTTTCATGGAGGACTCTGGTGTATCAGATCCCCCTTCAGATTCCAACCTTTACTCCTGTCTTCTTGGTTTTCTTCCTTTTTATCTTGGCAATTCATTTGAAACACTTTCTCTCCTTGTCAATTCTGTTTCTCAGCTCAACTTAATTTTTCATGCTATGGCCTGAAAACTCAAGCTCAGTCCTAGGGTTAGCTTCAAATCTTTTTTTATGGGATAGGGAATCAATTTTCTGAATTTAATGTACTGCTGCAGATTTCCTGGTACAAATTGGCCAAAATATCATTGGAACTTTTCACTTTTGCGTCACTTGTTTGGAAGTCCCTATGATCTTGGGTTGACCTTTCTTGATGGACTTTAGTGCTCCCTTGATTTTTTCTGATCAATTTGGGGAGAGAATTCTCCTCCCTGAGGCTGATGGTAGAAAGATTTTAAGTCCTCTTTGTTCCTTGGAATCTGGTTTTTGGGAACAAAACTTTCCTGGTCATCCTTGTAAATTGGCTCTAAAGGGGAAACAGAAGGATACTTCTAATTCCTCTCATTTTTTTAAAGAGTAGTTGATTCTAATGACAGTTATAGTCTTTCTCAGCCTTGAAATTCAACTCAAGGGTCAAATCTCATCACTGAGGCTTGTTTTTATTTTTTCTAATCATTTTCTTTTGATCTAAAAAACACCAAAAATCAAAAACATGACAAAATAGAAAATTGCAAAAAAATTTCTTCTTCTCTATATATAATTTTCATGTCTCCTTTTCCTTGTACTCTTGATCCTCATCAATCTTCCTTCAGTTCTAGATTGAATCTCAGCAATTATTATAAACTACATTCAATCTTTATTCTATTCTTGATGGCTTTGGTATGGAGGAATATGGTCTTTGGTGGAGGCAAATGGGGTTCAAAGGAAGTCCTCCCAATTATGAACCACCAGGGCATTCTTCTACCATTTTTTTAAAAACCCTACCTTGTGCCACATATTTGACCAAAAAGTTATCTCCTGGATCTTCGTTTATGGAAAAAGCACCCTTTGAGGATGTTTTGGAACATCAAACATGGAAAAGTTTGGAAAAAGTTCTCCATCTATATAGTCAGGTCTCATTTTTCATTGGGTGGAGGAAGCAGGAACTTCTTCCTTTTGCTATCAAATATGAATTTTTTGCAAAGAAATTCCAACCAGTCAACCAGCCTATGCCCCTCAACCTCAATCCCCCTCTCATGCACCCTCCTTTATCTTGTGATCCTTACTTTAGCTTATCTTAATCCCTTAGCAATCCCTTTGTGCCTGGCCCACTCCCATCAATCTAACTGAAGTTAGAGGCTTTCTAGGTGTTGTAACTTATATTCAAATATTCATCCCATCTTTATCCAAAATCTGTGCTCCATTGCATTTTCTAACCAGGAAAGAAGCTGAATGAGTTTGGACCCAAGATTGCAAAAATGTGTTCCAATGGCTCCAAATGATTTTTATTAAAGAAATAATTTTGAAAAGATCTCTTATTGACCTGGAGCTGGCAAGATCAAGCTGGCTGTAGATTCTATTTATCAATCTGGTGGAGCTTTTCTCACTCAGGAAGATAAAAATTGTTAGGACCATCCTGCTCTTTGTGAATCCTTTTTCTTTTCAGATTTAGAATACAGATACTCTCAACCAAAACTGGAACTCTGTGGTGTGGCTTCAATGTTGAAGACACTCCAAAAATTCCTCTGGGGTCAAAATTTTGAATTGAAACTTGACGCTCAATCCATCATTGAAATGATCAATGCTCCAAGCCTCCCAGATGCTCGTATTACTTGTTGGGTGGCCTTTATCCAGCTTTTCTCTTTTGATATTGTTCACAGGCCTGGAAAATCTTTTACCATGCTCAATGGTTTACCTCAAATTCCTCAGGGGTATGATGAATATGATGTTGGTGTAGATTTTGATGAAGAGGAGCCTCTTATCCTTCCTGTTTTCTCTTTCTCTTCTCAAGATTATTCTTGCTTTCAGCAAGTTCTCTTGCTTTAATTAGAGCAGTAACTTTCAATGCTTCAAAGACCTCCTGATCTTTCTTCTAAAGAATTCTGATATCTCAAAAGAACCTCCTCTAATTTCTTTGCACAGGTTTTTAGGCTTATTAAAAGAGGAAATCCTTGTGCTCTCATTTTTGGTACTATTCCTTTTAAACAATATTTGATCCTTGAAAGTATTCATGAGGTTCTTGGCCATTGTGGGAAAACCAAAACTTATTAATGATTACCAAAAAAATTATGGTGGCCCTCTTTGAAGAAATCTGTCTCTCAATGGTGAAAGAATAGTGAAGTTTGTCAAAAACGTTTTCTTAGGCCTCCAGCTGAAATTTGTTATAATACTGGGGATTCCACTGTTTTTGGAAGGATTACTATGAATGTGGTTCATATTAAGGCAGGTGGTGCTAAGTACCTTATTGTGGCTAGAGATGATTTTTCTGGATGGGTTGAAGTAAAATTTCATAAGAATCTTAGCTCAGAATCAGTGGCAGCTTTCCTCTACAAGACTGGGACAATGTGTTACATCTTGTTTCAATCTTACTCTACTGATGGTGGCTCCAAAGTTGGTTGAAAGCTTCATGAAATTATCCAATCTCTTCCTGGAAAATATGTAGTTACTAGTCCTTATCATCCTGAATGACAATGCATGGTGGAACAAGACCATGCTCCTTTGAAGGCTGCAATGGTTAAACTGGCTGGTGAAAGTGGAAAGAATTGTCACAAATTTCTTCCTCTGGTTCTCTTCTCTAATTAAACCTCAACCAAACAAGCCACTGGCTACTCACCTTAAAAAATCATCTTTGGTAAAAGGGATTTCCTCCCTATTCATCTTTAAATGGAATTCTTTCTGGGTATCTTGTGGGAGCAGGTCTCCTCAACTACTGATCTATTAGTTTCCAGATCCAGGCAACTGGAGCAAAAATAAGATATCTGTGATGAAGCCTATCAGAACATGACAAAATCAAGAGAAAAATTGGTGCATTATTTGGAAGATAAGCACTCAAGTTGAATCAGGCATCCCTTAAATCTGGGTGATCTATTCTCAGCCTATAATCAATCCTTGGAGACCCAGTGGGGCAAGCTTTTCTCAAACCGCTGGAATGGTCCTTATTGGGTGGTTTGTCAAGTCAGAGGTGGATCTTATGTTTTGGAAGAACTGGATGGTACTCAGTTGGCCAGAAATTTTGCTGCTGATCAAGTTAAGAAGTTTCATTGTTGTGGAGGCAACTTTTCCCAGAAGTAAGTCCTCCCAATGGTGCACCACCAGGGTCATCTGCTGCATTTTGTTGTGAAACTCTACTTTATGCCACATACATGAGCACCTGGCATGCCCTTTTTTTTATCCCTGCCACTTCTAGGGCTTTTTTTGTATGGATCAGGATATTTTCAACTCTTTAATCACTCTCAAGATCAAGGAATGGCCATTTTTATTTATTTCATTTTCTTTGTTTCCCCCTTATTTCTTAATATCTTCAAAATAGAGCCGCAGACTAGGGACAGTCTGTATGTTGAAGAGAGATGTGTTTACCAATCTGGGACACCTGGCACAATGGGGAAAAATTTAAAACCTTTTTTTATAATTTTTATTCTACCCTCCAAAAAAAAATACATATATATATTTAAAAATCTCAATCCTGTATGGGAAGCCTTTAATTTACATTTTCCTCAACTCCTCTCTGTAGGAATCTATAATTCTTATTGAAAGAAAAACCAGAGTCTAACACACACATGATTAGAAAACAATAGCAAATAACAAATAACTGAGATAAGAAAAGATTCATACCCCCACTCCCGTAAATGTCAAAGTTATAATTTAATATATGAAGAAATAATAATAATAAGACAGCAGTTCCACCCTCTCTGACTTCAATGAAGAGAACCGGATGATGATTAGTATAGTAGATCATAGCCACGATCTATAAGGATGATCCGTACCAAATTAGGATAATGTTTGGGCAGAATGGTCTTCTTTCTTTGAAGGGTTTATTTGACTGCCTTGATGTTGATTGAAGGTCCCCTTCAGAATGAGGAAAAGAAAGTCGACGAGTTTTCTACCAAGCTCCTAGGCTTCCAAGTTCAAGTATTGAAATTGAGAGTAAGCCGGGTAAAATGAATATGATAATGAATCGAGATCAAGGTACCGGTTGAGAGAGAGTTATGAGGAGGTCGCGGGAATCAGGATAATGTGTGTGTGTGACATACTGATCACAGACTGAGTGACATACTAAAGAAATAGAAGAAAATAGAAGAAAAAAATAAAGACAAGAAAATAAAGAAATACTACAAGTAGAAAGAAGATGTATAAATATGTTCAATAACATATTCAACACTCTCTTTCCTAGAATTCTAGGAAGAACCCCTGGTATTTTCAAGTCCCCAGGCCCTGTGTTCAACTTTGTCAGCTTGCTAGTTGACAAGAGAAACCTGTCAAAGCAGATTAGAAAACAGAAAATAAATAATAATATTAGAAGGAGTGGGGAATCCATATATATTTTTGCAGAAATGGATCCCCCACCCAATACTAGGTAGGGTCACTCACTGACCCCACCCTTTAATTCCAATTCCTTACATTTTTTAATTGTTTGAAAAGAAAAGACCAATAAACCACTGCACCACTATGGCACCTTTTGGAAATTCTAATACTTCACACATAATGCCATGTATAGGTTTCACACCTAAAATTCAGAAAGAATTGAGGTGTTGTGTATATTTTATGAGTTACAGGCGGATTGGTGTTGTGTCACAATTCCCGCGCGCAGCCTGCATTCATATAGCAAGGGTACCACGCCTGAAACTCAGTATGTAGGCGCATGAAAAATGACTGCTGACCAAAGATGATGGATTCCCGCATGCAGCTGTCAAACCTGCACGGGTCAACATCAACTGTACTAATTCTAACAGCCAGGTACCGCAGGAACATGCTACAACTTGCATGCATACATCAGGAATATGTAAAAGGTTGACTGAAGGATGGGCAGATGTTTGAAACCTAAGAAGATTTAATAAAAAATATGAAAATCAAAACATTTAAGGAAATAAATTGTGAGAAACAATAATGAAGGTTGTCACATAAATAGGATTGCCAAATCTTTATGAGCCACAAAACACATCATGAAGTCTACCAAAAAATTATTAAAAACTACCAACATGTGCAGAAGGTGGCGTAGAATCTACAAATACCCACGTCTACCCATGCTCCTCTAAAGTAAAAAATACAAAAGAAGGAAATGTGTCTGAGCCATGAAATTAACAAATTCACATTTAAATACCTTCTGAAAAATATTTCACATGGAAATATGACACAGGCAAGGCTAGCCAGCTGACAGCATCAAGAATACGTGCCAAAATAGCCCTAGCTAACCTGCCAGCCTCAGCACAAAAGCACAACCCTCTCTACATGCTCTGAGAAAGTCTTATTACCCTAGAAAGGTACATAAACAGCCCCTTTTAGATGGTTTAAACCTCATTAATTTTTAAGTAATCAATCCAGACCCCTTTCCATCCGTGATGAAGTGTTTATTCAAGATGAAAAAATGATTTATGGCCTCAGTCTGATATTATAATTATTAATTCTAAACCCATTGTTAATTCCATTGAAGAATATCAGCAATATCCCCACCAATTGTCCTGAGACCCTTTCAACCATGAATTTCTGCAAGTTTCTTGGATTTTCTGCCTAAATTAGGAATTTATCTCCTCCTTGCCTCCAGGAGTAAGTGCTTTGAGTCAGCCAGTCCACCCAATCCCCTTGAGTAAACCCCTTTGAGTAATCACTTAGGACCTCATTTTCCCAAGTTCTTTGCATGGTTCAAAAGAACCCCTTGAAGAGATGTTGTTATCCAATAAAGATACCCTGTTTGCATGAACTGTCGCCCTTCTTGAAAAATATGTTTAAATCAATCTAAGCAAACCAAACCACTCAAAATTTGCACTTGCTTCTAAATCAACTATTTGAGCATTTTACGTAATTTTCTTGGAATTATTATTATTCCAACACCAATATCTCTTGCTGTAGCTAAAGGACCACAAACTTCCTGGTATCAGTAAGTTGACAACTGGGGGCCTGGCCGGGAAAAATCCCTGAATAATTAATTTTTAATTAATTTATTTCTTTGGACCAGATAATCTACGTAAATATAAGTAAAATTAGTTATTATCCTTTTTTATTGTTATTCTTCTAGTGGATCTTAAGATCAACAGAGAATTAATCAATTATTATTTTAATCTTCTTAAACAGAAAAAATAAGATAGTTTTTATCTTCTTAAACAGAAAAAAAAAATGAAGAGAGATTCCCTAATTTTTTGCCTGTTATCATAACTCCTGAGCAAAAACAAGCAAAATGAAATCATTATGAACAACAAGTTTTAAAAGACAAAGAATTGGAACTTGGAAGACTTATTAATTTTAATTCTTTACTCAGGAAACATGCGGGCTGGAAGGAGTATCAGAGACAACTTTATTTCTTTAACAAAAATAAAGAAAGTAAGCTCATAATATTTTTTTTTTTTTGAAAAATTCAAAAAAAAATCAAAAATTAATAAAAATTAATAAAATTATAACAAACAAAAAAAAATTATTAATTTTAATTTTTCATCTGATTTCAGTGGAAAGGACCTTTTCCCTTGCGGATTTTATTGAACAAGACCTGTTGGAAAACAGTTCTTGCCACGTATCTTTGGATTTAAGCCAAGACCTCATTAGTACCCACAAAGACCCCCCTGGATTACCCACCAAGGACTCTTTTAACCCCAACCAAGCTTTATTACCATTGAACTTAAGTCTAAGTGAGTCTAAATTAATTTAAAAATAAAATACTTTTTTATTTTTTTTATTATTTTTACCAAGTTCTGACAAAAACTTATACCTTTTTTTTGCACTATGTCGCAAAACAGGCCCAACACCCGCGCCAATAGACAAGCCCCATCCTATGGACCTCTGCCCAGATAAAAGCGCGCGCGTGCAAGTGCCCATAGCAAGCACAAGGAGGGGTCTCAAACCCGCGACTCAAGTGCCGCAAAACCCGCCAGCACCTGCGCCCGCCAACTCAACCAACAAACTGTTGAAGATGAGTCCTTCGCCCAGACAGTTGTCCCCAGAAGCTACTCCTGCTCCTATGCCTCCCAGTCCGGATTTAGCCAAAGAGTACAAAATAAAGGATCTGGTGAAGGATCATGTGATTCATTGGGAGGCATACAAGCTAGCCCAGGAGCAGGAGGACTCAGCAGCTATGAGAAAGGCCATTCCACAGGCCAAGTCATCTCAAATAGCCATTCAGAAATTAATCCCCAGGGCAGAAGTGGAGAAATACGTAGAAAAGTGGAACCCTTGGGATTGACTAGCCAATTTAAATGGAAAGGGTCCCAAAAAGTTGAGGTCCTAAAATCATCAAATATTGAGGAACCCAAAAGATTGGGACAACATAATATCTCAAGCTCAGAAGTGGAAGAAAGTTTATCACAACTAGATTCTGATGATATCACTCTATTGCTTAACAAATTTTCTGATAATTTTTTTCATAACTTTAACATCTTGAGTGGAAATCTAGACAATATTCACAAACAACTTGATAAAGCAATCCAAAATTCTAACAAAACAATCCAAAGTCAACCTGACCACCTGAAAGCTAATGAGTCTTAAATCAAATTATTAAGGGATACAATTGATTTAAACAAAGCATCTTTAATTAATCATATCAGAACCACCTGTTCTTCCGGACAGGAAGAGATACTCCTTCTCCTTGAGAAACTCAAAGGAGAAATAAGAAAGAAAACTGATACCCATTCTGTTCACCTTGTTGATAAGATTGATGTATTAAGCAACAAAATAGATTTGGAACTAGTTATGATTAAGAATGATTTAAGAGAACTTGAATTTAAATGAACTTCTCCTCCTCTAGTAAATGTAGAAGAATCAAAACCTACCAGAACTGGTATCACTCCTAAAATCTCCCTTAATTCTGGAATGAACAGGAAGGAGTCTTACTGACCTAGTCCAACCCCTGAAGTAGAACAAGCTCTGAAACTCTTGCCCCTGTAACTGAATGGCCTAAATTCTCAGTTGATGGAGAATAAAAAAACATAAGCTTCATTAAATCTATTGACTATACCCTTGCCTCATATTAACTGCTGGATACTATAGCAGTAGTGAGACTACCCAGGCTGTTTGAAGGAGTGGCACTGGATTGGTTTATCAACAAAAGAGGATAAGTAGGATCCCAAAATTGGAACTCTTGGAAATGTATCATCAAAGAACATTTTGGTACTAGAATCTGGAACAGAAAAATGATGAGAACCTTTTAGAACTCACTTTTTGACCCTTTAAAGGAAAAACCCCACAAGTGGTGTTTGGAACAAAAGAAGAGGTTAGATTGTTTCTATCCTGAAGCTGACAAAGAATAAATCAATGAAAGGCTCCTCAGTCTATTTCCTGGACACCTTAATCACAATGTGAGGTTTAGAATGTCCATGGATTCTGATTTCTCCACTCTCATTAGTATTCTGGAAGAAACCATTGATATTAATTGTCTTGACAAAAGAAACAATAGACCTAGGGAACCTGCTCCTGAGACTTGAGAAGAATACAATCCCAAAGCCAAAGACTCTACTACTCCCCAATTATAAGTTAAGAAGACTTCTGAGACTAAGTAAAAGGTATGCTGGAATTGTAACCCAACTGGACATGTGAGACCTGGCCTTCCCCAGCCCAGGAGCAAGATCAATCTCATTGAAGGAGAAGAGGATGACAATTACCCTGACCCTCAATTTGATGACACTGATGGATCACTCTCTGAGGGTGAATTAATGATCACTTACCCTATCAATGTTGTTGAAGGAAGTATGACATCTTCCTTAGACATTAACTCTGTTAATGAAGATTCCAACTTACCTCAAAAATGGAATCCCAATATGAAAATTCACCATGTTTCTGAATCCAAAAGTTTTATTCTCAAACCTTCTGCTGGTAAAAGTTACACTTCTGGTAAAACCTGCTATGCTACTGGTTTGATCCAAGGTTCTCCTGTTAAGTTACTCTTAGAAAGTGGATCCTTTTGCTCTTGTGTTAGTTCAACTTATTTGGAACAACAAGATCCAAATTGGAGAGTGAACTTATTACCAGTACCTCAGGCTAAGTTCAACAGTTGTAACTCTTCCCTTAATGCCATTGGGGTCTGGTCCTCTGATCTCATTCTTCCCCACTCAAAAGGGTCACTTAAACTGAAAATGGAATTTGTAGTGCTCCAGAATGGAATGTGCCATTACTTTATTTTGAGGAATGATTCTCTTTGCTTATATGGTCTAGATGTATTCCAAATTAAGGGCAGATACTTCACCATAGGAGGAGACTGGAACAAGAAGTTCCAAATATTCCATGTCAATGCCCAAACTTCTGATTCAACTTATGAAAAACACTTGGAGAAGTTCAACCCAGAGTACTTCTCCCAAGCAGCTCCAAACCCCCTGCTGAGTGAAGACCAAAAACAGGAAATCCTCCAAGTTTGCTTTGAAAATTAGAATTCCTTCTGTACCAAGGATCATCCAATTGGTAACATCAAAGGACATGAAATGATCCTAACTTTAACCATTAAACCTCTTTACCCTCCCAACCTCAAGAGACCTGCTTACCCTTCTAGTCCAAAATCTAGAACTGCTCTGGAAAATCATATCCAAGAATTGATTTACTTACAAGTCTTAAGGAAAGTAGGACACAATGAACAAGTGGACATTACTACTCCTGTAATCATAGGTTGGCACAATGATAAGTCAAGGATGGTTGGAGACTTTAGAATGCTGAATAACTATACCCAAGCTGATTATTACCCTATTCCATGGATTGACCATGCTCTACATAACCTCTCCAAGGCTAAGTTTGTTACTACAATTAATATGCTGAAAGTTTTTTCACCAGATAACTATCAGTCCTGATAGCCCAAAATTTATGAGGATCATATGTCATTTGGGCATTTATGAGTACCTTAGGATGCCTTTTGGTATCAAAAATTCTTCTTCTCACTTCCAAAGGATGATGGATACAGTTTTAGGATCATTCATCAGACGAGGATGGAGGATGGTATACATTGATGATGTTATCATTTATTCTGATGATTGGAATACACACATTGAAAAAGTAAGGCTATACCTCAAAACCATCTCTGCTGTGGGATTCAAAGTATCAATGAAAAAATGTAACTTTGGCTATGGAGAACTGAAAGATTTAGGGAACATTGTTTCAGGACTAACCTTAACTGCTGACCAGAGCAAAATAGCAGCTGTGATGAATAGGCCCATGCTTTAAAATAAAACTGAACTCCTATCCTTCCTCAGCTTTTTCAGATACTACAGGAAGTATCTACCTAAGTTTACCCTTCTCACCAAATGTTTGTATGAAATATGCAACAAAAACACCTTGTTTGAGATGACTCATGAAAGGGTTAAGAACTATGAAGAACTCAAGCTAGCTATTAACTCAGCTCCAGTATTTACCCAACCTGACTATTATAAACCTTTAAAGCTCTATATAGATGCTAGCATGGAAGGGCTGGGAGCCGCTTTACACCAAGAAGTTATAGAAAATGATAAACCAGTGGAAAAACCTATACTTGTCCTATCCAGGCAAGTAAATAATACTGAGAAAAGGTATGATGCAAGCCAAATGGAATGCCTTGCCTTAGTTTGGGCTCTTTAGAAACTCCTTTATTACTTGGAAGATACCAAGTTCACGGTAATTACTGACTGCAATGCTGTCAGGACTTTAATGAACATGAAAACCCCTAGTAGGCATATGTTAAGGTGGCAGATAGCCATTCAACAGTACAGAGGTCAGATGACCATAGTCCATCACGCTGGTTCTAAACACCAGAATGCTGATAATTTGAGTAGGAATGCTCTTCCCAATGATCCAAGTAACCCTGCTTATGACCTGGAGGATAATGACATCTTTCCTATACTGAATATTAACATGCTGGATATTGAGGCTCCTATTCCAGGAATCCACATCTGTGAACTGTATGAATCCTTGTTCAAATCCATCAATTAGGCTTACAGCCCTGATATGAAGACTCTAATCACCATTATGGAAAGTACCTGAACTGGTTGAAAGTCTACCTGAAACTCTCCTAAAACATTACAAATCTGGAAGGTTTACCTTATGGGATGGTCTAGTATACTATAGGCACCAAAATTCAAGTGTCATAGTCTTAACCAAGGAAGACCTTATCAAACATATTATAGCTGAGTGCCACAATAACTTCTCATCTGGTCATTTATCTACTGATAGAACCCTAGACAAGGTCAAACAAACTGCTTGGTGGATAAATTGGAGAGATTCCACAGTCCAGTATGTCACCAGTTGCAAAAATTTTCAGAAGTCCAATAGGACCACTGGAAAAAGTTTTGGTCTACTCCAGAAAATTACTGAACCTAAGAGAAGATGGGAAATCATTAACATGGACTTTTTAACTGGATTACCCCCAGGAGGATCCTATTCCTAAAACTCAATCCTAGTCATAGTAGACAGGTTTTCCAAGAAATCAAAGTTCCTACCTAACCATAAGGAGGAAACTGCCATGGAAGTAGGATTACTGTTTTGGAATAGACTCATAGATGATGTGGGAGTCCCTAAGATCATCATCAGTGATAGGGATCCCAAGTTCACTTCTGAATTTTGGAGGAATCTCCACAACATGTTAGGCGCTACCTTAGCCTTCTCTACAGCCTATCACCCCCAGACAGACGGATTAGCTGAAAGAATGATTCAGAACTTAGAAGAAATTCTCAGAAGGTTCAGTTGCTTTGGTCTAGAATACAAGAATACTGACGGGTATAGCCATGATTGGGTTAGCCTTTTACCTGCTCTAGAGATGGCCTACAACAGTAGCAAGCATTCTACCACTAAACAAGCATCCTATGTACCGGAAAGAGGATGGATTCCCAAACTACCCAAGGATATCCTGAACCAGCAGCTAACCAATATTCACCCCACATCACTTAAATTTAAGAACATGATAGATGTAGCCAACAAATATGCTGCTAAATGTGTTCAAGAAGCTGTTGAATATAAACAACAAATATGGGATAAAAGCCACAAAGAACCTGATTTCAAGATTGGTGACCAAGTCTTAGTTTCTACTACCAATTTCACCAACTTAGCTGGGAACAGGAAACTCAGATCTGCATTTGTTGGACCATTCACCATCAAGAAACTCCATGGGAAGAATGCAGTGGAAGTGATCCTCAGTGATGAACTTTCCAGAAAACGCCCAGTTTTTCCCGTGATTCTTATGAAACACTACCAACCCAGTGAAGGAGAACAAACTCTGTCACCAGGAATACCTGTTGCAGACAAAACTGGGAAAGAAAAAGAAAAAATAGGAAAAATTGTTAAAGACAAAAAGGAAAGGATAAATGGGAAAGATGTCAGACTCCATCTAGTCAGATAAAAAGGAGAATCTTCTGAAAAGGATGAATGGTTACCTGAAGACAACATCCCTGATGGACCTATCCACTTAAGAAATTACAGGACCAATAAAAGACACTGAGCCCCAAAGTTTTTTCAGATATAGGCATATCTTGGAGTGGGGGAATGTCAGCTTGCTAGTTGACAAGAGCAACCTGTCAAAGAAGGTTGAAAAACAGAAAATAAATAATAATATTAGAAGGAGTTGGAAATCCATATATATTATTGCAGAAATGGATCCCCCACACAAAAATAGGTAGGTTCACTTGCTGACCCCACCCTTGAATTCCAACTCCTTACATTTTTTAATAATTTTAGAATAAAATACCAATAAAACACGGCACCACTATGGCACCTTCTGGCCATTCCAATACCTCACACATAATGCCATGTATAGGTTTCACAACTAAAATTCATCCAGAATTGAGGTGTTGTGTATATTTTAGGAGTTAAAGGTAGATTGGTGTTGTGTCACAATTCCTGCGCACAGCCCCGCATTCATATAGCAAGGGTACACACGCCTGAAACTCTGTATGTAGGCGCATGTCAATAAACCCGCATGCAAAATGACTGCTGACCATGGATGATGGATTCCTGCACGCAGCTGTCAAGCCTGCGCGCGTCAACATCAACTGTACTAATTATAACAGCCAGCTACTGCAGGAACATGCTACAACTTGCATGCATACATCAGGAATATGTAACAAGTTGACTGAAGGATGGGGAGATTTTTGAAACCTAAGAAGATTGAATAAAAAATATGAAAATCAAAACATTTAAGCAAATAAATTGTGAGAAACAATAATGAAGGTTGTCACATAAATAGGATTGCCAAATCTTTATGAACCACAAAACACATCTTGAAGTCTACCAAACAATTATTAAAAAATTACCAACATGTGCGGAAGGTTGCGTAGAATCTACCAATACCCACTTCTACCCATGCCACTTTAAAGAAAGTAATACAAAATAATGAAAAGTTTCTGAACCATACAAAATAACAAATTAACATTTAAATACCTTCTGACAAATATTTCACATGGAAATATGACACAGGAAAGGCTAGCCAGCTGACAGCACCAAGAATACGTGCCAAAATACCCCTAGCTAACCTTCCAGCCTCAGAACACAAGCACAACCCTCTCTACATTCCCTGAAAAGGTCTTATTACCCTAGAAAGGTATATAAAAAGCCCCTTTTAGATGGTTTAAACCTCAGTAATTTTTAAGTAATCAATCCAGACCCCTTGCCATCCATGACCAAGTGTTTATTTAAGATGAAAAAGTGATTTATGGACTCAGTCTGATATTATAATTATTAATTCTAAACCCATTGTTAATTCCATTGAAAAATATCAGCAATATCCCCAACAATTGTACTGAGACCCTTTCAACCATGAATTTCCGCAATTTTCTTGGAGTGTCTGCTTAAATTAGTAATTTATCTCCTCCTTGCCTCCAGGCGTAAGTGCTGTGAGTCAGCCAGTCCACCCAATCCCCTTGAGTAAACCCCTTTTGAGTAATCACTTAGGACCTCATTGTCCCAAGGTCTTTACATGGTTCAAAAGAACCCCTTGAAGAGAGGTTGTTATCCAATAAAGCTCCCCTGTTTTCATGAACTGTGGCCCCTCTTGAAAAATATATTTAAATCAATTTAAGCCAACCAAAACACTAAAACTTTGCACTTGCTTCTAAATCAACTATTTGAGAATTTTACTTAATTTTCTTGGAATTATTATTATCCCAACACCAATATCTCTTGCTGTAGCTAAAGGACCACTAAGTTCCTGGTATCAGGAAGTTGACAAACTCCCCCCCTCTTTGTGTTCAGAATTCTAATTTTTCTTTTTTGATCAACTAAAGACTCATCTGATTCCTCCATCCTCCTCATCATCACCCTTGCCATCTCCACCATCCCTTTGCTCAGGCCTTTTTGATCCCGGGTACCATCCTCCTTAACATCCTCATTGGCGCTGTATACAACCCTTTTTTATAAGGTTCTTGCAAAACATTTTGGCCTTCATCAATTGATCCATTGACCAATTCATACTTCCCAGCTTGATCAATTGATACAATACCTTGGAACTCTCCTCCTACCTCCTCATTCCTTGATTCTTACCCATTGTCCCCTACACTGGCCTAAACCTGGCCTTGGGTGTCCTGAGATTACCCTTGAGACCATTCTGCTGGAGCATAATTATTGTCTTGTTACCCAACAATCTTTTCACCACCCAAGTTGGGGATCCACTTAGTCAAGCAGCCCAATCCAACGTTCACAATGGTCATCTGGATCTATTGACAATCTGGTTGATATCCCTGGTCTGCAAACTCACCAATAATCTCCCAACAACTTTGGCCCCATCAGCCAATCCCTTTCTCATCATCTCCTGGTCATCTGCCCATCTTTCAGTAAGAGGCTTAGAGCTTTTGTTAATCCCGCGTGGCTCATCAGTCATCTGCCTTGCCTTAGAGGCTTCCATCCCAAAAAAAAAAAAAATCCGCTCTCCTCTGTGTCATCCTCTTTTAAGTAGTCTACAGGTTCTCTTGCCCACAAAAGAGGGGCTCTCCCCTGCCTTTTCCCATCATAATTGCAGATTTTCAGAATTGGGAGGTTATCCTTGTCATTTTAATACAATCTGACCCAAGTAATCCATCATCTTTCATCCTGGGTATATCTATGATTGCCCCTTGATCTTTGAGCCTCCATGCTCAAAATTCTGATCTGCCCTTCTGTGGCCCTGTTTGTTATCACCAACCAATAGCCTTGCTGGTTGAAGAATAATTCATTTATTTGGATTATTGAGTGTGGTATACCACTCCTTGGTCCCTTTTTCAGACCATACTGGTCTTGATTGTTCTTTGATTGTCTCTTGGGAAGCAGTCACATTTGAATGAGAGGTTTCATTAAGCTTAAACCTGGAGTTTTAAAACTCCCTGTATTTCCTCAAATTTTCATTTTTCCACACTATTCTCAAGTTCCTTGAGAAGTGTTGGTTCATTCTTTTTTTTTATTTTTTATTGCTTTGCTTCTAGAGCTTCATTAAACAAATGGCTTTGTTTTTGCGGCTGCCCACAGTTATTTGGTACCCTTCAAGCGCTTTATTGAAGATAATTGGGCAGGTTCATTGAGAACCTGGAGGTTGTTTGGCTTTGACTTTATCAATCCCAAGCTTCTTCTGACAACCAGAGCTATTAGATTGTGGGTGTTGTTAATTTTAACTGCCTTGTTCTATTGAACTCTGAATCAACTATAACTTCTTCTGTTCAAGTCTTTTCCCATTACCATCTTGCCTCAGATAGTGTTTTCTTCCATAGCTATTGTTTACTACCAAGTTTATCTTTTCTGCTCAATTCCTCATTTACAAGGTTCTGGACCTTTATTCTGGTTACATTTAAATATTTTTGTAACACTAAGGAGGGCAGCTTCAAAAATCACCTTTGCCCTCCACACAACTCCATTTGGCCAGCACCATTGGGGGTCTTACATTTTTCAACATCCACAATATCTTGCTTTGAAATATGATGCTTCATTAACATGTTGGTTATTTTAATTAGAATCACTGTTGAGTCCATCAAGATTTTTATTAAGCCAATTTGATCAATACTGGGTCTACACTTACCAATCCCCAAAGGAATCATAGCAGTGGAATACTAAACCATGTAGAGTGTCATCCACTCTGCCGCCTTGAGGGCTCCTGCACCATTAAATCCAAAATTCTTTTGTACCCTTGTCATCCATGATGGGACCTTTGTGTCCTCAATCACCTGTTTGATGCGCCTCAAATTGTGAAGCATTAATCAAGTCCCTTGGATGGATGATTCCACTTGAGGTGCTTTCCCTCTGTCTTCATCCCTGTCCACTGGACTGCTTCCCTCACCCCCCATCAGCTTCAGAGTACTTGTGCAGCTTCCTTGACTGGCTATACTTTTTTGAATTCCCAAACTCCCAATAATTTGACTTCTGAAAGCATAAAAGTGAGTTCTACTATATTCAGGAGATTGTTGAGGTTTCTTGCTTTGATGTGAGGCTGATGATGATCTCCCAGCCTGTGAATATCTCAATTCATATTGTCTGGATTGAACTTTCAAGCTTTCTTTTGTTATTTGTGTAAGCGCTCTCAGATTGCTGGCATTAAGCTGTCTTTTGGGACTTCTCTGGTAGTGATCACCCTCCACTGATTGATCTTCAGGAGATTTCCTTCTCTTCCCCTTTCCAATCACGCTTTCCACATTACCCAGTGATCCAGTTTTCTCTCTTCTTTTCTTCTCTTGGATTTTTTCCTTCCCCAATTCTTCTCCTTCTAGAGCAATTTTAAGATAACCCATTCTATGATCCTTGATATTTCCCAAAATCAACCAATGCATGAGCTCTATTAATGAATATTCTATTGGGCGCTAATATGGAAGCCTGTTCACACAGCTTGCTATGACCCCCTTCTCCTTGTTAATTTGATCTTGCTCCCATGATGGCTGACATTCCTCCCACTTCTTTGCATTCTTCATGTGCTTGGCATTTCTCCTTGGCTTAAACTCCTGGAAATTTTGATCATTGATATTGTCCTTTTAAATTGAAAATATGAGCAGAAAATGGTTTAAGAATGACTAGAGAATCCTTCTGCCTTGTGCATACCTGGCAAATCCCCAATCAATGCAAACAGTGCAACAAATATCTCCCCAACTTGGGGAAACTGGCTGTTTTCAGAAAACCATACTCTTTCCCAGAGTTCTTTGATTTCATCAACCAATTGATCTAGAATGTGGTTGATTTCCTCCACTTTGGGTTCCTTGCGCCCAGTGATAATACCAAAAAGGAAAAAATTCTCTATCTTGTAAGGTTTTGCTAGTGGAATGTGGAGAAAGATCAAGATCACTGTTCCCATCAAGATTGACTTGTGTTCAACCTTATTCCCAAATGGGTTGAACCAATCCACATAGAGACTGAAGAGAAGGTGCCCTGGTTGTTGGGTAAATTTCCTCTGCTTGTCTGTTCCTCCAAGAAATTTTCTCCAAACTGAGCCATTCAAAAGATTGCTCATGATGTTTTTATTGAGTTTTTGATGATGAAGATAGCTTTCAATGAGCTTTTAAAACTCTGTAAACAATAATTTTCTACCAAGAAATGCCTTCAAGCTTTTATAATTAAATTTTTGAGCTGGTTTGATGGGTCTGTTATGTTTCCCACTGGTCTTCATCAGCAATTCTGTATCACATTAAATTCCCTTCTTATTACCAGTTTGGTGCACAAAGATTTTTCTAGTGGAATAGAACTTGAAAGTACATTTAATGACACTTGATTCTTGGTTGTTGTATTTTTCTGGGATTGGATACAGCTTTAATAATTCTGGAAAGAAATCCTTGTTTCCAGGTTGGGCTCAAAACATAGCCTTTGAATTAGAGTTAATTTTCTGAGAGGTATTGCCTTCATGACTTTATTTGAATTGAAATTGAATTCCCTCCCCAGATTCTTAATCTTCTCCCGCTCTGTCTTCAAGAAATCTGTGATTTCCAAGTAACTAAGTTGATGAACAAGGCACAGTTTTGCTTCTTGGAGAAGCACAAGGAGGCTGTGCCTTGGGACTAGATGAAAAGAGTTATACTTGAGGTCTGAGTATCAAACCAGTGCCCTCCCCTGTGAATTGGAATCTGAATCTGCTCTTTGCTTTCATTCCTTGCTGGATTTTTGGAAACCTGAAAATCATTATAGCAGGAAAATCAGAAGATCAGCACATGAATTTACAGTTTTAAATCTTTTCCCATCCCTCCTCTCCACTTACCTGACTGCTCCCTTTTAATGGAAATATATATGTTGTGACTTGCAGGGCCCAATTGAGTCTGCTTATGGACACCTGATTTTTATTGAAGGCAGAGGAAGAAAAATCCATTACTAACTTTTTGTTTCCATCTTCATCTTCATATGTGCCCTTTCCACATTTCAATTCCAGAAATTGGCATATCTTCCATTTGGCTGTCTTCATATCAATTGATGGATGGATGGATGGATGGATGGATGGATGGATGGATGGATGGATGGATGGATGGATGGATGGATGGATGGATGGATGGATGGATGGATGGATGGATGGATGGATGGATGGATGGATGGATGGATGGATGGATGGATGGATGGATGGATGGATGGATGGATGGATGGATGGATGGATGGATGGATGGATGGATGGATGGATGGATGGATGGATGGATGGATGGATGGATTTAATGATGGAGGGATTTATTCATCAATTGGGTGCACTAAACATCCAAATCTTATACATTACCTGGTATACATGTATGCATTGAGGAGTGACTCACTCTCAATGGTTGCCGTACATTACCTTAGCCTCACGGTTGCTGTCCATTAGCTTAGGCTGAGCTTGGCCTGATGGTTACTCTCCATTAGCTCACCCCTATGGTCACCATCCATTTGCTTGCCACAATGGTTGCCAACCATTAGTTTCCCCAAAGGGTTGCCAACCATTACCTTTCCCCAATGGTTGCCAACCATTAGCTTTCCCCAATGGTTGCTGACCATGAGATTGCTGCAATGGTGGCTGTCCATTGGCAAAATTCCACCATTTTTAAAATTAAATTCATCATGCCCCTGTGCTTTTCAATTCTTCAATACTGACCCTGCTCTCCTACTTTTGACAATCATGCATTTTCAACAACAAACAAACCATCATGGTACAATACCTCTTGAATGGAGCCCCATCAAAAAACCCCAGACTGTTCAATCAAGCTTTTTCCAGCAGTGTCCCTGGCTCCAACTCCCACTTCTCTCAATTTCTCTTGTCCTACCATAGATTTTTGATGAATATCACCAAGTCAACAGATACTCATTGTCAAAAAATCCGCAATTCCCTAAAACAATCCTAGGTTCAATCACTGCCATCATCTTGCATTCATCAACAGATCAACTCCACTACCTCTCCAGCCCCATCCAAGTCTTCATCTACACTACATTTCATATAAACCCTAGCAAGATAGTTGTTTCTTCAAGACCTTGCACAAATCAACTTCCCTTGCTGTGGTTTCAATTGTTCTGAGCCTTGGGAATTGCATTGGAACCAGGTTTTCATGGGACTCATCATGAAACATTCGAACCATGCCCATGCACATGGTGCATTTTGAAACTACCCATTCAACTCAGTGCATAACGCCAAATTCAACCATAAAATTGTCCTCAAGAGGTGGTTCATGGGCAGGAGATCCACTATTATGTCCAGAAAATACCTCTCAGAAGCCCATGCAGCAAAAAAAAAATCAGAAAAGAAAATCCAGATGGCGCAAACAAGTAAGCAATTACTCCCTATCATCCAGGGGTTTTTTTTACCCCACTTTTTTCACATGGTTTTTACTCTCTTCCTACAGCTCTCAAATCAACAAACAGAGATCCTGGAATCACTTGGATTATCAAAAAATTGGTTGAATATATTTAGTGAAACACAATGTTTTTCTGACACTGAGGTCTCAAATTAAAAAATATTCCAGAATTTCCAGTGCCAATGGTGATCTCAAGGTTTCTCTGCCCTTGGTCACCAAATAGATAAAACGTTTGACAAAATGAAAGCTGAGGAACTTGGTAGAAAATAAAAATGTGGTCAGTCAATGTGGATGATGAGTAAAACTTCCAACCTCTGAGAAAAACTCACAAAGGTGCCAACAACACTCCCAAGCAACTGTTATCATCCTGATTTGATTCCTCCCCTTTCTCTGGAGGGAAAACAGCTTTTGGATATGCAGCCTCCAATCAACCTGGCCTTCATAATTTCTAAACTCATACCTTAAATTATTTTGACATCTAAAGTCATGTTTCAATATTGATTCTTGTGATAATGGAATTTTCAAATCTCACTATCTTAATCCATAGACTCTTGCAAGGATATTCTACTTAGAATATTTTTTTCATCAGACATACCTGTGTTTTAAAATCACATACAACTGTTCCCAGTAAAAAATTCCACAAAACAAGTGGATAAAGTCCAGTGGAATTGTTTAGTGGGTTTTGAAGCATTGTTTGCTTGAATGCATTCCTTGTTCTGTTGAAAAATAAAATCAGGATTTCAAGAAAATCATGCCTGTTGACCAGGGTGGGAAGGCTGGTTTTCAACAGGATTGGCCACAAGGTCAGCCACAATACCAATCTTTCATCTACCACACAATATCTTCCCAATAAATGTATTTTTTTTTTGTGATTGTAATCAATCACAGTTTATTCAAACTAATAAAAAAAGCTACACCCATCAAGTTATTTTATTTATTTATTTATTTATTTATTTTGTTGGTCAAAAACCACAGTGGCTGCTTGACTTGTCCTAGGGACTTCCTACCCTTGTCAAGTGGACTTGAGCAATTGTCAAGGGGGCTTCAATCCCTTGTTAAGAAGCATTATTGCATTAATGACTGGCCTTGAATTAATTGAAAAGGGGTCTTGATTAGTTGTTATTTGTCCTTTTTCACTTGACAACTGGACATGGTTTTCTGGTCCATTGGACTTGTTTACTGGGAAAAGTGGTATGTAATTTAAGCTTGAGCATGTCCAGAGTGTTTAATTAATTTCCCCTGCATCAAAATACATTCTACATTTTGTAATTATTATCAACAGATCTGTACCAATAACATTTACATAAAAGCTCCTTCATAAAATGATTTGATGTGGTACATACCTGTGACATATAAGTCTGCATTCATCAAACGTGCACATGTATGTGTATGTGTATATGGCCACAAGAGAGGCCCAAAACAAAATTTTTCCTCATAAATATACACATTTGGGTTGCAATATACACTCCTGTTTGTGAATGTATACGCAAACCCAGATTTGAGGGGAAGATATACAGGGTTGACCCTGTATGTCCGGCTCCACCAGAATTATGGGCCACAAGACACAGTGTGTATATAAATGCAAATGCACACATACACTTTGTTGAACATGGCATGCTCCAATATATATATATATATATATATATATATATATATATATATATATATATATATATATATATATATATATATATATATATATATATATATATATATATATATTGGAGCACACCATAATAGTCACATCAATCAACCCAATTATATTTTAAAACCATGCAATAAAAATTTGAAGTGCTTTTCCTGATTTTTCAATAATTGGAAATGCTTTTCCTGATTTTTTCAAAAATTGATCAAACATTAGAGTTTACAAGATTAAACAGGAAATTCATTCTTGAAGACAAAAAAATGCTGCTATAAATGAATCAGATTTGCAAAACATTCATCTCTTTAATAATAGAAAGAAGTGTTTATTTGAAATAATAGTCGATTCATGCAATTCTTCTCAGCCCTCTTAATAATTCATTCATGATCCTGGTGGGTGAGGTGACACACCTATTACTCATAGGCATGCTCTGGAGTTGATGGATGGACTACTTCAAGATCTAATGGATTCTTATTTAACTTTTTGAGGAAAATCAAGGGTTCTTGGTGGTGATTTTAGGCAAATTTTACCTGTTTCTCAACAGGGTACACATCCTCAAATAGTTGATGGAAGTTTGGGGAGTTCTGCATGCTGGAGTTATTTTTAAGTTTCCCCCCTCAATTCAAATATTTGTGTTGCAAGTAATCCTGATTATCATTTTTTTTTACTTGATGTTGGGGATGGTCTTAATTTAATGCAAAATTCAAATAGAATAGTTGTTTTTCAACACATGGTTATTCATGAAAATAATTAAGATCATGCTTTAGGAATATTAATCAAAATTTTATTACCAAACTTACAAAACCACTATCTTGTTACCAGTTACCTGATTAATTGTGTTATGTTAGATTGCAAGAATACCTCAGCATACAAAATAAATTAATTAATGCTGAATTCACTCCCTGTTTATAAAGATTATAATATCATAGCTATTTAATCAAGCCATGGTTCTCTAGAGAATGACACTCAAAATTTGTACCAACAAGAGTTCCTCAATTCATTATTTCTTCCAAAATTTACTCCTCATAAATGAAAAATCACAAGCTCAGAAGATTTCAAATGTTAGTCTTTATCTTCAAGATCAAGCTTTCACCCATGGGCAGTTTTATGTTTCATTTTCAGATTTTTGATCCAGAAGTTTGGAATGGGTAGTGATTGAAAAGAAACCTTAAAAACATTGAGTTATTTTTGAAACTGAAAACTTGGTTGACCATGAGATATGGAATTCTATCCAGCACTGAAATTACATGCCAAGATCTCCATGGTATATACTTTGTTTTAATTGCTTATCTGTTGAAATACTTGAGCCATTTTTCATGTCATTATTTTTTTTAAGCTGTTGCCCAATTTTTTTTACTTGATTAAAATTATCTAAAAAAATATCCCATCTGTTCATGTCAATTTTTCTTATTCAATTGGTCTACCATTAGGTGTTGAGTTCTGTCCATCACTTAAATCACATACCAATATTTCCTGGATAAATACTCTGTTTTACTTGATTATCTGTTGAAATACTTGGAACAATTTTTCATGTAATGATTTTTTTTTTTAAATCCATTCCCCTAATTTCCCACCTGATTAAAATTATTTATTTATTAAACAACATCACATCTGTTCAGGTCAATTTCTTTTTATATAATTGTTTCCCCAAATTTGGGGCCAAAAGACTAGCAGTCTACTTTAAATCTTGGGTCCTGCACCCTTGGTCAATACCGGAAATGTTTTCCCCAGTGGTGCATCCTCCATTCATGTCCCAACCTCAAGAATGCACACTTTGCTTCCCATTCAGTTACAACGGGCACTTTCAGCAGGAAAATGGCATTCCGCCCAAAATGTGGGGTCTATATGAATACGTAAACTATTGATAAATATTCATTATACCTGTCTTTAAAATTCCTGCCTAGGGCTGGACCCTGAGGCATACCGGACCCAAAAATTCATTCCGAGATCCAACCTGCGGGTATACCCAAATTTTGGGTGTGCATTTTGGAAGGCCCAACAAAATACTCAACAAATTGGGTAAATACCTGGGCCCCAATATCAAGTATACTTCACACTTGCAAAGATGCCCCCTTATACCCTTTACAGCTTTGAATGACCTCCAATATCCCCCCTTACCTCTCCAACATTGACTCCCTTTACCTTATCATACATTCTGATTTCCTTCTGCCCCACCCTACTCCCCGCCAAAAGCCCTAAGGCCAATTTGAATGAGGATTGGCATTCCCAGGTATGTTTTTATCATCCTCATGCCGCCACTCTTAACTCAATCAAAACCATTCCCTTTCACTGACCTATATCCCTGTTTTATCTCTGTCAGCTCATTTTTTATGAAAGATATATTTATTTACCAGGTTGTTGTGCCGCTGCGTAGTCCAATAAATATCCTTGCGGTAATTTTGAATCATATCATTGATTTTATTCTTGTAAAATCAACATTCACAATATCTTTTTCAACCAAAACAATGCCCTTTCACTGACTTAAATTTATATCCTTATTTTATCTCCATCTGCTCCTTTTGTATGAAAGATACCATTACTGGGTTGCCGCACATATTCCAATATCCTTGGGGTAAGATTGATTCACATCATTGGTATGTAAGTTTGAATCATATTGTTGGTGTTAGTATCCACTTTTTTTCTGCCAAATCATCTCACCAGGCTCTCCCTTCCCAATTTCACAACCAGACTGCCTTAAATAGCCCCCCCCCACCTCCATTGGTTGCAAACTCCATTCTCAATCCCAATTCCCTCCCACTTCAACTTTCACACCATGCGTAGCCTCAAAAATAACCCTACCACCCTCAACACAGACTCTAACAGTGATGAGGAACTGCAACCATCTCAAACTCCTCCTGGCCCCAAAAAACCCAAGGCAGCCCATATCATTTCAACTGACAATGTTGAAACCTCAACAAGCCACAAAACCACGACCACAATTAACCATCTTCAAATGCTGGTAAAAGCTGGGTATGGTCCTACTTCATCAATAAAGGAAGCAACAACAAATTTATGTGTATTGTCCCTCTCTCAAGTGGTCATTCCTGTGGTAAAATTCTCCTTCAAGATAAATACAAAAGCACTAAATTTATGGGGGAGCATCTGATGCAAATTCAAAAGATCCATAATCCCCAGAAAATCTCTGACAACCAAAGCATAATTGACAGCTTCATTAAAGGGGAAAGCATTGAAAAGACAGTAAGTCTTACTTTTTTGATTTGATTCATGATTTTTAACTGACCTTTTTTTTTGTTTTTTTTAGATGGAACTCAACCCAACATCATTAAAAAAAATTATTTGTCATTTCATTGCTGATGCCAACCTCCCATTTTTGATTGTGGAGCGCTCTTCATTCATCAAACTCCTGACTCTCACCAATCCTCTTGTCCCTTCAATGCTCCCAAAGCAAAAATCCATATCAAATGAGGTCCACAATCTTTATACTGCCCACCTTGTCCATATCAAGGTTTTTGTTGAAGAAATCACTGCAGTGGCTTTTACCGTTGATGCATGGATGTCCTCAAACTGCATGGCTTTCTTGGGTATAACAGCCCATTTTATTGACTCCAAACGGAAACTTATCAAGATTGCCATTGGAATGCCCACAATATCTGGTAAGTTTTCATTTTGTTCATTTCAATTTTTTTTTTAGAAATTGATCCAAAAATTTTATTGTCTAGGATCACATACTGCAGCAAACCTTGGTGATGTCTTTTGTGGCCCCCTTGGATAAGTTGGTTTGCTCAACAAAGTCTCTGTCATTATGGCCAACAACGCATCAAAAAACCTCACCATGGCAAAGTGAATTGGGGAGCTCACTGATCATCAATTTGACCACAAGATGGATCTCTTGGGATGTATGGCCCATACCATCAACCTTGCAGCAAATGGAGGCCTCAAGACATTTGGCTTGGGATATGATTTGGAACCAAAAAGAAAAGAACCATTGACTTAGATTCCAATCCACTGTTGATTTCCCATCTTGTCAGCCAGCCCAATGGTGCAAATGTTAATCTTGCTAATGTCCAGCAAGGCATCCATGGACTTTCTACTTGGGTTCAGTCATCACCTCAACATTTCAAGCAGTTTCAAACCTGTTGGAAACTCTGCAAATAATCCAACATTCCCGCCAACTCAGCATGTATGCTGATTCTCAATGTTAAGACACCCTGGAATTCAACTTACCTGATGATGAAACATGCTCACAATCTGAAGAACACATGCAACCTCTTTTGCAAGCGATCCAATACCAAAAAGTTTAAGATCAACTCACTTGAATGGCAGAAAGCCAAACAAATGATCAACTTCCTTGAACCACTGCATGATGCAACCAAAATACTCTGCTCTGCCACGTACCCTACCCTCATCTATGCCCTCCCCATCTTCATTGCTCTGGTGTGTGATATTTTTGAAGTGAAAACACAGTACAATTCTGAGCAACTTATCCTGGTTGCAAATGACATGATCACCAAGTTGAAGAAGTGCTTGTGCCATTGATTGGCCAAGGTGGCTCCAACCTGTGCCATGATATTGGACCCCCGGATCAAAATTTCTTGTTTCACTAATCACCACAAATCAATCCTTGAGCATCTCAATTTAAACATCAGTCCACCAACATTCCTAACAACATTTAGGACCAAAGCCCTCAAGTTTCTATCAACCCAGCCTTGTTCCAATTCAAATGAAGGTTCCAGTATAAATCAAAAAGGTAAGTCTCATAGTTGATTGGAAAGCAAAATATTCCAATCCAATTGTGGAAAAGGTGATATTGAGTCTGTGATCCACCAATACTTATCTGATCTTGAAGAACCTAAAGAAACCAATGTCCTTCTTTATTGGAGCTCCCAAGTGTCAATCTACTCCACTCTATCCCAGATGGCTAGGCACTACCTAGCAATTCCTGCCACAAGTGCCCCTTCTGAACGGATCTTTTCCAAATCTAAATTGATTGTTGGGCCTCAACGTGCCTCCCTCGAACCCAAATCAATTGAGTATTTGTTGTGCTTGAAAGAGTGGTGTCGCACATTTGGAAAGTTGGCGTTGTAATTTTTTATTTTTATAATTCTGGTTTTTGTCTTACGAATCACAATCAATTGTAATACTCGAATAAGTACGTACAAGCATTGTTCTTTCTAACACTCTAACACGTGATGAATTTTAATACACAAAAGACTAACTACATTAATATAACAGTATCTACATACTTTGTTGATCCTTCCTGCACTATTGCGTGCGTGGCTATAAAAATACCCGATACCCGACTTCAAAAAGGTCCAAGAACGACTCCCGACCCGAAATCTTCCCGACCCATACCCGATGGCCAGAGGCAAGAACGATACTCGGCCCTGTCGGGTCGAGTTTCGGGTATGGCCCGAACCCGACGAATCGGGGTCCAGCCCTATGCCTGCCCCCTGGGCTGTCGTCCCCCCCCCTTTGGCCGTCCCCTGCCCCTTGGATGTGAGGCCGTCCCCTGCCCCTTGGCTGTGAGCTTGAGGATCGATGAGAGAGGCAATCGACCTTGGCTCGATCGACAAGTCCTCTAAACTTTTCACGATCAGACACGATGGCAGTCGACGAGATTTGAGCTGATGGTCATCAGCATATCCAGGAGGCTCGAAGGGGGGGATGTAGGACTCTTTGCCCGACTGAGATCCCAATCCTGATCTCTGATCTCATTTCGAGTAGCTTGATCGATGAAGTATTTCTCGATTGAAGTGTGTTAATTACGTACTTGAGCCCATCGTTCGGTGCAACACTCATGTCTGCCAACTGCTCTCATCCATAGGAGTCATTTCCTCGGCTGCTCTCTCCTCCAACTCCACAGTCCTCCCTGTCCCCGCTCCGACCCACCCGAAGTAGCTTGAGAGTAGTCAGTCACTCCGTCCGCCGGTGGTGGTCGATGGCGCAAGACCGCCCGTTGACGATCGCCCAGGCTCATGTCGCCTCCGGACTCGTGGCGTCCTCCTACGTCAGCGTCCTCTACCTCATCCCCTCGGCTCGATCTCGGCCCTGGGAGACCGACTCCAGTGGCAGGAGACGCGACCGTCTACATCCCCAGATCATCAGGGCCCGACTCTGGGCAATCGGTTTGAGTACCCTGCTCAGTATACTCCTCCTCGCTCTCCTCTTGGCTCGATCCAGATCTTCTACGGTCAGCCACACCCCCTCTTACCTTGCTCCCATCCCCACCATCATCATCTCACCCTTACCCCGGCTTGGCTTGGCTTGGGTTGGCAAGCAAGCAACCCATGCGAAACACAAAAAAAAAAAAAAAAAAAAAAAAAAAAAACACGCGTCGAGACGCAGAGTAGCTGATCGGGTCTGTGAATGGCTTGATCGGTCGGAATGACGTTTAGTCTAGCCACCCAATCCTGCCCGAAACTCTCGCCCTCGTCGGACTGAGAGTGACGGCTCATCGATCGTATCTCGAATCGATCCAAGTCTTGATCCAACCTGTGACTCTCACCATCATCCTCTTCTGGGGTCCACTCTATAATCGATTGCTCTTGGAGCGTGATTGGAAGCCCGATCGATCGACCACCGGTGACCGTTGGAAGGATCTCATCGATATCTACGTCCTCCGGGCTCTCATCGTCGGACCGTTCCTCGAGGAGCTCGTCTTTCGTGGTTGTATTATCGCCTTCCACTCACTCGTCTCACCCCACGAACGGTTATCGAAGACTCGGTTGATCTTCCTCTCTCCGCTTTGGTTTGGATTAGGTTGGCGTTCCCTCAAACCTTTCACCCAGTCCCTCAGCGTGGTGATCGTGTCCTCCCCGGCCACCCGGATCTGGGATCTCGTCTTCTTTCTCAAAAAAACAGACCTAAATATCTCCATCATGCTCTCTCCCCTTATTCTGATCTCCTACCATCCATAGCCCATGTACACGGGATTTGGGAAGTTTACCTGGCTCGAGGAGGCACGAGGAAGGCGTTGAACTCGGCGATCATCCAAAGCGGTAGGTCCCTTTCCGTTCTTGATTTGGGTTTTACCCCATCCCAACCGATCATCACGGCCTTCTTAAAGACCATCGATCTTGACTCGATTGTTCTTCCAGCCGTTCAATTCATCTACACGACTATCTTTGGATGGTATGCCGCCTTCATTCATCTCCGAACTGGTGAGCAACTTCGATCGATCGATCAGCAACCATCTCTCCCTCATTGCCTATCGACTCATTCTCACTCGCTAACTCTCCCCCTCTTGGTATCATCCTCGCCCCCTTCTTTTTGCGATCAGGTTCAGTAATTGCCTCAACACTTTGTCATAGTTACTGCAATTACATGGGGTTACCACCCTTTCTAGAATCGTTGAATAGGTTCCCTAACTATAGAACAAGTAAGTAGCCCCTTATCAAACAACTATAGATCGTCTATCCCACTATTTCCTTCTTCTTCTTCTTCTTCTCCTCCTCGCTTGCTATTGAATGCCATTGTGATTGGGTTTCGTTCGCTTTCAACATGGCTCATCATTTATTCATCGTTCTCACCATTTTGCTCATCCCCTAGGAATTATCATTCATCATTTGGGTGGGGTGCTCATGTTCGCCTACCTCCTCGGACGATGGGCCCGTGATTCGACTTTATTCCCAGACTCGATCCTTTGGACTACATTTCGAGAGACGCCCCAGGCGTGTTGACAAACTTGGGCCAATACCATGTTTTTTTGAAAATAATAATGAATTGAGATCTCCTTCCCAACTCTCGCGATGTGCCTTAGGTTGATGTAGCCTGTCTGTCCGTTGATGCTGATGACCCAACACGATTTCATCCCAAAATTCAATCATTCATGATACCTGAACGGTTTTCCTCGTGTGTACATGCAGTAGCCAACCACTCGTGTGGCAGCACAGGACTCGATCATTACTTTGGAGTCAATAAGCTCGGCTGAGGTCCATATGCTCATGAGTGACTTGCTCGATCAGGAATTTCTAGAGATCGTAACGACCTATAAGCAAATCTTCAATTCGGCCATATTCAAAACGTCTCAAGATGTCCCGCGCCACCCTCATTTCCTGTAATCTCTCCATCACATACTCTGTCCCCCCAGGTTCCATTAACGGGTTCGTCGTATGAGTGCCATCCACCTTCTGCTTCTCTTCATGTCCCAGCGCGCAAGTCGGCCGTCCACCGATGGTCCACCATCACTTGCGACCTGATGATCTGGGACGATAATCATGGTCTACCTCTCGTCTCATGTTCCTCAAGTTGCCTCTCTAGTCCTTAACATATTTTTCATGGATTCCTGTCTTTGACTCCAGTGTTACTTGTGACCAAGTCGTGATCGGCCCTCCTAGTTACCATCCCGAAACGTAGGCAAGTTACCCTTCGCAGGTATACCATATCACCTTTCCACGGAAACCTGTCCCCTGTTGCCAAGTCATCGCTCGCTTTCCCACTCAGCTGCCACCTGTCCTTTTCTTTGTCCTCTGATTCTGTATCGATGGCCCCCTCTTTCCAAAGTCCTTGTACTCCTTCCCGGATTATTGACCACCTCTTCCCAGATTGTCTGCCCGCTTTGCTGCAAAGGAGAAAGGTGAGTATTTTTTTGAACGAGGAAAAAAAAGAAATAGAAGTTGCTGGACTCCCATTGAATTTACTAAGCAACTCTCAACAACAGTAGGGTTGCAAGTTGATCTTGAACACCAAAAAAAAACTCAATCACCCAATGAGCAGTAAGTACAAAAGTCCAAAATGTTTTTTCAAAAAAAAAAAAAAGAAAAGAAAAGAAAAAAAAAAGAGCTCCATGACAGATAAATTGAAGTCACGCAGACTTGCCCTTAGATGGAAGAAAGGCGCAATTGAAGGGGGCAGGAGGGGAAAGTTGGGGGGATTGCTTTTTGTTGCGTTGTTTTCTTTTAGGGTTGGGTCTTGTTGGGCTAGGGGAGAGAAGGAAAAAAAGAAAACAAAAGAGGGATGCTAAAGGTTCAAGCAGTTGCCGTATACTGACCTATGTGTGCCAGACATATTATGGGTGACAATCATCATCAAGGATCCTCCTGGCCAGATCCAAAAGAAAATTCAAGAAATTTGGTAGTCAATCTTACTTCTCATTGATGATTTCTTGAAGTAGGATGAAAAGGAAAATACTAGATAAAAAGAAAGACCATCTTGTTGTATTCTACAAGTAAATAAGGCTACAATTGATTGATTTTGATTTTTTTTTTATGGCTGGATTGGTGTCATAAAACAGTTTGATACTCCTTCAACTAAGCCAATTCAACCTCTCATCAGCCTCACTCCAAGCTCAAGCCCCACTCCACCTGCCCCTGTACTTGCCACTGGATAGTACTCCTGTATATCTTGCAGCCTCCACCTTCTTCTCCCAGGCTCACTCCCTCCTGTATGGGATGATCTCTATGGCAATATACACCTTACCGCTGTGTCAAGTGTTTCAGTCACTCTTTCAATGCTCCCCCTCTCTCTATGGCTTGGTGCATCCTCTACCTCTCACCCAATAGGTACATGTGCATTTGCTCACTCTCCCGCTGTCTGGACACCAGTTCATTTTCCCAGGACTTCCAGATCAGCACATGTCAGATATCCTTGGACAGGTTCATCACCTATCACTGAGCCACAGCCTCCAGTCCACCAGATCAAGATCTAATAAAATGGGAAATCCTTCCTCCAGCACCACTCACTCATCCCTCAAGGCCTCCTCCTCAATCCTCACATAAACTGGCCTCTCTTAACCTCCTGGACTGATTCACCCAAGGAATTAGTATAATACTTCTTACTGTTTATTCCCTCATCCAGTATGTGTCATGTCAGCACAAGAAAACATTTAACCCACCTGCTAGTCTCAAATCACCTTGCCCATACCTTGTGTTACTCTTGTAGGATTCAAAAAATCCTCCTTCAACAAGCATCTCCTGGACTTCTCCTCCCATCCTCTCATTCTCATCCTTTGCAAACCTACTCTCATCCTCTTGATCAAAAACCCAATCTATCATCCTGGAGTTATACAAGTAGTAGTGCCTGTGCCATCTTCATTTTGCACACCAGAATCACTTGTGACAGTTCAATTCCAAGGAAAGAGGTGATCTAGGAATCTTGAGATTCATGAGAACCTCTCAGGCAGGATCTTTGAGTCATTTCTATTCATATAAAATATCTAATCTCTCTTTGAAAGAGTGTTGGTGTCTTGTAATAAACTCAGCCAGCTGAAAAAAGTACCATAAAAATGTTTTTTTTTTTTTAAAAAAAAAAGGGGGGAATGAGAAATAACAGGTTATCATTACAGAAATGGATTCCACAACCTAAATTATATAGGGTAACTTGTTGGTCCTACCCCAAAATTCCAACTTTTTAACACTTTAATTAATCCCATTAAACATCACACATATGTAACCTGGCTAAAATCAAGTCAGAAATTGAGTGTTGTGTATAGATTAGGATTTATGGAAATGAATGTGTTTTGTATGAGTTCCTAGATGCAGACATGTGCAATAATATAGATTTGAGACACACACACACAAAGCCCCTGTCTATATCAAATTCCTGTGCAAAGTTGCTTCAAAGCAAGGAAAAGGCCAGTACACAGCTGGAAGCTTTACATCAAGTGGTAGGAAACATCACAACCACAAACCTCCATGGCAGAAGGGTTAAAACTGAAATGTGAAAGGCATGCATAATTTGCAATTGTGGTTCACAGTTGAAGGGTTTCAAATCAAAGATGGGGTGCTTTTTGATTTATCATCATTAATTCAAGCAGAGATAATGTTGATGAATTAATACTCATTTGTCTCAAACTGAGGCCATAAATAAATTTCTTATTATTTTATAAGAGCTTGATCATGGATCACATGTTGTCTGGGATGGTATCTGATGAATTCCTGCTGGGAAGAATTCTAAAAAAAAGGTGCTTTATAAATACATTTTTGGGGTTAAGAGAGCCTCCTCAGTGCACATAGAGAGGGTAGGGCTCATTATCTGAGGCAAGAAATCCATACAGAGCTGGATTAAAATGTCCTCTTTGTGCTTTAGCTCAGCTGATCCTGGATCTTTATGGTCAGTGTATGATTTTTGGATCAGGATCAGCTATTGTGTTTATTTGTTAATTTACTGATCCTGCACATGATTTAAATTTGTACTATTTATAATTGACTAAAATGATCAGTAGTGGATGTCAAATGATTCTCAAGAACCTGATGATTTTTTAAGTATTTTTTATTATTATTTTATTTACAGATCTTTGGATGTGTTTTAAGGCCTTCAAAGATCTGGATCTGTTAATTTTGTGGTACCTGTTATTATTTGATTTTTAATTCAAATTACTTTCTAGTCTGGTATTCCACATTTTTATTTGATTAATGATAGTTTTGGATCATCCACTATGCATATGTCACATAATTACATATGCATGGATGATCCTTCTTGGTTGTAGCAGTTACATGCAGTACCCTTAGTCACTTCCTGTGCATCACAGATCCCATATGCGCAGATCTTGGCAAGCTGGATGCAGGCCTTGAGTTTTGTTTTCCATGCAGTAGAGCTCAGAGGCCCATAGGCTATGTGTGGAGAGCCACAGCTTCTGCAGCTGCATACCAAAATTTTGACAAAAACCCTTTTTAGCTCATACCTTCTTAACTATATAAAATTCATCAATTGTGGCAGAATCTTAGGTGTAAAACCTATATGTGACAATAAATGTGAAACATTAAATTGGCAAAGAAAAAACACAATGGTGGTGCCATGATTGTTTGGCCATTATTAATATGTTATTTTGAGGTGCTAAGGAGTAAGAGGTCAAAGTTGGGGCCAGCAACTGACCCTACCTAGATTTGGGTGGAGAATCCAAATTTGAATCAATACTTAGATTTCTCTTACTCCTTGTTTTTTTTTTTTCATTCATTACTGTATTTTCTTTAGTTTTTTTTTTCTGATTTCTATGTTTAATTATTTTTAGTACTTTTGACAGGATGATCTGTAAATATTACCAAGAAAAGATTTTTTTTCAGTTATTTCAGGGAACCTGGTATTAACCACTTACCAATCAAGTTAAGCCTCTCTTCTCTGGCTGGTTTGCTACTCAAGCCCATCCATACCCCATATTTTCTGGAAAATATTTCCCTTCTTTCCAAGGTCCAAAAGTACCAGTTGAATGCATTATAAGTTTAAGCCCCTGAATTAAGGTGTTATAGATCACCAGTATTTAATGTGGACCCACATTTTATTTTCTTATTTATTTTGATATTAATTAATCCACCCTGCCAACCTATCAATCCACTTAATTTATTTTTTTCTGTCCATATAACTAGTGATTATTGTAGCTCCATCTTGAATGATATATTAATTCTAATTTCATCAGATCTATTAGCTAAAGGATTGCAAGGGTCCTGGCATCTGGTAGGCTGACAAATAATCTGAGGATTAATCATTTATTTCTTGGTTTAAGATAAAGAACCTTTTAATGGCTCTAAATTTTTTTTGGACAAGTAAATTTCTTGAAGGATTTTGTCCCTTGAATGAATGGATGTGTGAGATTTAATGATGATTATAAGAAATTGGATTTCAAAAAAAAAAAAAAAGAAAAAGAAAAAATAATAAAAAAAAATATTGAAATTAGTAGGTCAAATGTGAAATTAATTAGTTACCAAAATTGTCTTTTTGATTGATCATCAAAAAGTTCAAGGTAACTATGAAATCAAGAGGTGGGGTTGGTCACAATCATCAAATGGAGAGCAAGATTGATTGTGTATTGTTTTACCCAAACCATCATGCTTACCGGGCTTAATCTCTATTGGTTAAAGTACCTGGGTTTGAAAATCAAAAAAGAAATTCCCAAGAATTTTGTCTACCCACTGTATGTGCTATTCAAGGTGGAGCATTAAAATGGCTAAAAATTCCAAGGTTTGTGTTTTGATAGTTTGTTACATTTCCTTTCAAGGTTCAAGGGATATTTTTTCATGTGTAATTCCATTGGAAAAACCTATCCAATTTTGAATGGTTAATCCATTTATGCAATAATATTTAGGTATTTCCATTTTCATTTGTTTATTTTATTATTTTATTATTTTTCATGGTAATTTTTCTGAAATAGTATCTTGCTGAAATACTACCTCTCATTCAATTAATTTTTTATTTTTCTAAATTAATCAATGTAATCTTTTTTAATTAGATGATAAATTCTCTCCATCAAATTTTATTTTACTGTAAATTGCTTTGCAAAGATGGTCTTGCACTTTGAAATGCAAGCCCACTTTGACTTCACAATCCACCCTTCTCCCTCAATTATAAGTTTTGATTGGCTCTTCCATCAAACCTTTTTCAAAGATCCTTTTCAAAAATATCTGTTAAAAAAATTGTGTATTGGTCTCCAATGGAGCAAAGCCCTTAGAATTAATATTATTTTTCTTCCATCCAGCCCTCCAATCCAGTTTCCTCCTTTTATCCCTCTTGTAATTCTCCTCATTTCCTTATTCTATTTCCTCCTCAGTTCTCTAATTTTTTGTCTCAATTGAAATTTCCACCCTCAAAGGGTGCATATTTCAACTCAAATCTCTTCCTCAATTCAGTTCATTACTTGTTTTTATAGTGGTTCAATAGAAGGTGTTGGTGGTGGTGATGGTGATGGTGGTGGTGGTGGTTATGGTGGTGGCGGTGGTGATGATGATGGTGGTGGTGATGGTGGTGGTGGTTGTCATGGTGGTGGTGGTGGTGATGGTGGTGGTGGTGGTGATGGTGGTGGTGGTGGTGGTGGTGGTGGTAGAGTAGCTGTTGTGTATATAAAAAACCTTGGAAATACCAAAAGATTTCTTCATTGGTTCTATTTCTTTCATTTATTTTCCATTCATATTTAGGGAATTATTTTTTTCACACCCCCCACCCTTGTTTTGCATGGTTTTGATGTTGCCACAACTTCTTGCAACATCCCTAATCTGCACAGTAATCCTTGATTTTGCGCAGTTTTGCAGGTTGGTCAAAAGAAAAAAAAAAATGAGCGCCTAGAAAGGCATCTGAAACCTCTGTCAAGGAAATATGAGATTTTTTTGGCCAATTTGAAGGCCTTCAAAATTACACTCAAAAAATAGAAAAAAAAACTGCTTTATGTTTCAAATATTTTGACATTTTTAAATTTATTTTTTTATGATTTTGGAAAGGGTAATGTTGAATTCACAACCCATTTGAGTTTTGTACACAACTCAAATGGTTTGTGTGGCACTCTGCACAACTGAAATTGAGTTTTGTGGCCTCTACACAACTTGACTGAGTTGTGTAGCGTGCCACACAAGGGTTTGCAGTTGTGTGGCACCACACACAACTAGGGGGGGGGGGGGGGGTGTAACTGGCCAACATTCCCCCCCTCTCTCTGTCAATTCCCTAGAGGGGGAGGTCAAACCCACCTACCAGGGCCCTGGAGGTCAATTCCCCCAGGGCATTGCTATTGGAAGATGAGCTGGGGGGTGGTCAGATCCCCTCAGCCATGTCACTCCTCCCCCTCAGTAAAGAGGGGGGGGGGGGCAGAGCTCCCCTCAATGGTGGGGAGGTGATCAGCCCCCCCCACCACTGTTTGCCTTGCTGCAACCATCCTAGTTTTTCATGGCTGATGGGAGTGTGATCAAATCCCCCCACCAATGGTTGCCTCATTGCAACCGGTGTAAGACTCCAAACGGTGCTAGGCCGTGGCAGTTCTGTGGAGGGGAAAGGTGCTGTTTAGGCTGCCCTCCTAGGAGTTACAATAATATTTAAATGTAACCGGAATCAAGGTCCAGAACCTTATGGGTGAGAAATCAAAGCAAGGGAAGAGGATAAGAGTTGTTGGTAGCGATGGAAACAACACTATCTGAGGCAAGATGGTGCAGGTAAAGACTTGAACAAATAAGTCATGGTTTGTTCAGAGTTCAATCAAACAAGGCAGTTGTAAGTAACAACGCCCACAAGCTAATAACTCTGGTCGTCAGCAGCTGATTAGGAAAGATCAACTCAATCCCAACCAACCTCCAGGTTCTCAATGAACCTGCCCAACTCTCCGCACTCAAGCGCTTGAAGGGTACCAGATAACTGTGGGAGGCTGAACAAAACAAAAGCAATTTGTTTATGAAGCTCTAGACGCAAATCAATAACAAATTTGAGCAAGAATATCCCAACACTTCTCAAGGGACTCAAGAATAGCATGGCGAAATTCAACCTTAAAGAAGAAGGGAGGTATAACACTCCAGGTTTTAAGCTTAATAAAACCTCTTCAATCAAACGTGATTGGCTCCAGAAAGATGATCAAGGAGAGATCAAGACCAGTATGGTCGGAAAAAGGGATCGGAGTGGTATAACACACTCAAGAATTCAGACAGACAGGAATTCTTCTTCAACCAGCAAGGCTATTGGTTGGTGATAAGGATCAAGGTCACAAGGGACAGAGTTTGAGTATGGAGGCTCAAAGGATCAAGGGGGCAATCATGGATATACCCGGATAAATGGCTCAGATAGGTGGGGAAGGATGCCCACAGATAAATTGATTACTGATGATGGTCTGATAGGATGGATTGGATCCTCTGATGCTCTCATGCTGGGCCAAAAGGCAGGGGAGAGCCCCTCCTTTTATAGACATGAGGCCCTGTATACTATGTACAAGTGATACTACACATAGGTGTGGAAAAAATGAAAACAAAAAAAAAAATTACATGAGAGGAAAAAAAGAAATGTCTCCCGCGTCGAGAATGACTGCGGGCAACCAGATGGACACCCGCGACAGCGGTCGCGGGTGTCAACAACAGCTGTTGTCGCCCGATTGGCGGCGACAACAGGGTGAATGTTCCGACGGCCGCGAGCGGTCGCTTGCGGTTGTCGGTTGGATTGGATGATGGGCAAGGAGGAGGTAGAGGAGGGTTGAAGGATGAGGATCATGACAATGATGATAATAATAAATATAAAGATTCCTGGTTGGATTCATGAGTTCCCAGGCCTCTCTGATGGCCCGTTCGGGATTGGATGATGAAGATCCATCACTGGTGAGACAATTGGGGAAGGATGAATTGGAAGGAGGGGGAAGGTCAATGGGGGAGAGGATGGAGGAATTGAGGCGATCGATCAAAGGTTTCTTATCAATGGGTGCAATGATGGTCTTGTTCCGAGGGAGGGAGATGTAACTGAACTTGATCTCGCCAATCTCTTCACCCACCAGACCATCTTGAGATTGTTTGTAGACTGCCTTCTGATGAGAGTCGTCCCAACGGATGGAACCATCCTTAGAGGCTTCAAAGATGATCTTTCGATGTTCCATGGGATTTGTATCGACGGGGATGATGACCTTGGTGACAACCAAGGATTGATCAGGACTGTAGAAGACGGGTAGCGCATTATGTTTGTTGGAAGCTCGAGCGGCGGCCTCGGCGAGTTTGGCGGTGGTAGGCTGATGAGAGGCTTGATGGGAGGAAGGGTGATCTTTGGAACTGTAGGGGGTATCCGATGAGGTTTGAGATCTCTTTCGACGTTCATTGGATCTTCTGAAGGATTCTAAGGAATCTAAGATGTGTTGATCGGAGTTTGATTCTGGAGATTGGGAGGAGGAGGATCGGAGGAGGAGTGGGATGAGGATGGTGGGGAGATTGTAGGGGTTGAGATGAGGAGTTGAGATGAGGAAGGGATGATGAGTGGATTATTGATCAAAGGATGGGATGGTGAAATTCTTCCATGATGAAGGGCAAGAAGAAGAAGAAGAACGGTTCATGAGGGGGAGGAAGGAGAAAGAACGGAGAAGGGATCGTCAAAAGTGGTTCAACGATTGCTTGCGTCGCCAAAAGTCAGGGCCGCAAGCGCGAAAAGTGGGAGTTGATCATAGGAAGAGGGGATCAAAGCGGAGAGACAGGCAAGAGGCCTGTCCTAGACCGCTAGGACAGGGAGGAGTTGAGAGATGGGGGGAAATGAAGGTACCCATAGGGGTACAACCAAAAAAGATATTTTTTTTTTCGTGGTGTCCCGGATTGGTCACCACACCGGCCCGCCAGGGTTGCGCGGTGTAGAGACTCCTGTGGGATTATATAAATAATTAAGCAAATATTCTGTGGGATTATATAAATAATTAAGCAAATAGCTTGCTGGAGTTCCTTGAAGGGGAATTTAGTATACTTCTACTCCTTTAGAGTATTAGTAAGACTAAGGTGTTTTTGAATTGCCTGCCCTTCTAGTACTATAGTAAGTCTGAAAAATATTTTATTTAAATTAATGGATGGTTTCATTGAGCCTTAAAATAGGTCTCAGATCAGAACTAGATTAATTATTCACTTTTTATTGGTAGGATTTGTTGAAGAATGGATCAGATGTATTGGATTATTGGTTAGTGGTTGATCAGATATATTTTATCTTAACCAATATCCCAATATTAAATGGTTGAAGGTTTTATCAAAAGGATGGTTCAGGAGAGGACCCAAGGATGGTTTTACCCACAGGGGGCTGGGTAGAGGAAAATTTTGGTAGTTGCTTTTTGTTGCGTTCTCTTTCTTTGTAAGGTTTATTTATTGACTGAAGGGTGGTTCTTCTTTGATATGGTGCTGAATAATTAGGTCACAGAAGAACCCTTATCCAAGCACCTGTTGGATGGTTCAGTTGGTTTAAGGTGTGTTATAAATTGGTCTCTGATTTCTTGTTTCTTTTTAATTGTTTCAATAATAATATTTTATCTGGGTAGGTACCACAGATGACTACTGATGGGATAATAGGCCTGGATGGCATGAGATGGACGGTATGGCCAGAGGGCCTGGGGAGATGGTAAGTATGATACAACTTAGATAGGGCAGAGAGGCCCTTCTTAAATAGACAAATCCTGCCTCAGGGGGTTCTCAAGTGTTCCCCTGAGGGTTCTCCCTGTTCTCGTGAGGAACAGTGAGATACAGTTACATGAGGCATTTCTGCTGGTTGGAAAAAGTTTGTACAGTTACATGAGGAATTTCTTCTGGTTGGAAATAGCTTGCAAAGGGGTTTCATGCATGCACAGCCTTGCATAAATTGCTGTGTAGTGCAGATAAGATATATTGCTGTGCTGTACTGGTAGTTTGTACAGTGATAATTGATTCTACCTACATTTATTGCTGTGCAATACTGGTAATTTGTTTGGTTCTTGTTAATTCTGGTCCCACTTCTTCCTGCATATATTACACCTGTACACTTCTACACAGCCTCCTGTATTTATTTTTCTTGTATTTGCTTCTGCACAGCCTCCTGTATTTATTGTTCTTGTATTTGCTTCTGCAAAGCCTCTTGTATGTGTATTTTCTGCATGTTTGTTTGGTTCTGCTTGAGACTGGTTTGACTTCCTCCTGCCTATATAGCTCCTGTATACTTCTACACAGCCTCTTGTATGTGTATTTGAAATCCTTGTTTGGTTCAGGTGACCAGATCTGACATGCTGCACTGCCTCCTGTATCTGTATTGCTGTATTCTGGCTGAGGTGACTGGATCTGACTGATTGAACTGCCTATTTCATCTGTATTTCTGTATTCTGGGTGAGGTGACTGGATCTGGACTGGTTGCACTGTCTCCTGGATCTGTATTTTTGTATTCTGGGTGAGGTGAAAGGATCTGAATGGTTGCACTGCCTCCTGTGCCTGTATTGCTGTATTCTGGGTGAGGTGACAGGATCTGACTGGTTGCACTGCCTCCTGTGCCTGTATTGCTGTATTCTGGATGAGGTGACAGGATCTGACTTGTTGCACTGCCTCCTGCACCTGTCTTGATGTATACTGGCTGAGGTGACAGGATCTGACTTGCTGCACTGCCTCCTGTATCTGTATTTCTGTATTCTGGCTGATGTGACAGGGTTGGTGTATGGTCCTGGTGGTGAAGGTAAGCTTCAAATGGTATTTACTTGAGGGTTTTCAAAGCATGCCTTATGTCTTCCACAGAGATGTGACACATGGTTGGGTATGAGTTTGCCATAGTTGAAGGTTTCTTGGGATGAATCTTCTAATCCATGAGAGGTAGGGTGGTACTTTGGCTGAGTCAATATAGGTCATTTTGGATTTAGAATCCATTTCTGAGGATTATTTGAGGGTTTGAGCCATTTTTAAAGTGCAAAAGTGAGTCTGATGGCTATAGGACAGGTTTTTTCTACCACAGCAGAGTTGTGTATGGGCCCCCACGGGTCAAATGTGCCTTTTAGGGCCCTAAAAAACTCCCACACAACAGGTGGTTGTGAATTTATCATCACCCTTTTGGAAAATCTGAAGAGACAGAAAGTTTCCAAATATGACAGGAAATTGAAATATAATTTTTCTAGATTTGTAGTACTTCACTAGAGAATTGCCCCCAAATTTGGGGACTGATTGCAATTGAATAATTTGGATGGAATGTGGGTTGATTGGAAAAATGTGAAAAATAAAAACATTTTTGAATTTTCCATTGAATCATGTTTAAGCTAATTTCAATTTATTGATTTCAGGAGTAAGTCAAACATAATATAAATTTCAAAAAAAAATGTTTTTGGGATTTAATTTGGGAACTGATGGAGCTTTAATAATATTTGGGCACAGATTGGAAGACAAATTTGAATTTTTAAATTAAATCATGATTAAGTTAAAAAATAAATTTCACTTTGAATTTTCAATAAAATAAACATTAAAATAAAAAATAAATTGCAATTTCTTGATTTAGGAGTAACTCAAACACAATATAAATTTGAAATTAATTGGTTTCTGGAATGTAAAGAATTTAAAACCCCATTCTAAACAATGTTACCAGTTTCAAATGAAATTTGGTTGTCAGCTTGGTGTGCAACCACTAACCTTGTTGAGTGGCTGGACCTGCTCCTTGAAAATGCTAAATATAAATGACCATGGCTGAACAGTGGATCTTGCAGATAAATACCAACATTGAAAATTTTCTGACCTTGAGATTTGTTCATTGTCAATGCAAAAGCAAAATGTACACAAAACTGTTTGCAAATCAACTTGAAAGGGAGGCCATTTTAATTAGGCTCAGTAACCAAGGGGATGCAGGGAATGGAAACCAGCCTTCCTATTGAATCACCAATTGAAATATTTGTAACTATAACATTCCTTGCCAATTTGAAAACAGTCAAGAAAGTTCAATTTCAAAGCTCAATTTTAAAGTCCATTTTTCTCAAAATAATTATAGGGGCACCCACTTTCAGAGTCAAGCTATGAGGAGGAAATTTAGGAAGAAATAATGTGTTGAGGAACTCTTGTTGGTATATATTTTGAGTATCATCTTCAACAGAGTCATGGCTCTAATAGTCTTCATAGTTTGGTTTTATTCATTTCCAGGGAGAGACTAATAGTAATTTATTTATGTTGTAAAGTGCTGTATTTTTGCAACATAAAATCACATGGTCCATGAGATAACCACCTTCAAGGTAGCAATGGTGCAAGTTGGGAAAAAATTGTTGATTAATTAACTCAAAGCTTCATCTTCACTATAACCATGAATAAACATGTGATGAGGAAGCAAAATTTTGTTTGAAACCTGTATATTATTCAGACCATCTCCACAATTGAGTAAGAACTCCTGGTAATCAGGATCCCCTGCAGCATGTATATTTGAAGTAAGGTGAAAAACCTAGAAATGTCTCAAGCAAGAAGAATTTAACAAGATTTCATCAACAATTTGTGGCTGTGTACCTTTTTGAACCACAGGTAGCATTTGCCTAAGGTCACCACCAAGAACCATTAATTTTCCTCCAAAAGGTAGGTTAGATCCATGAGGTCTTGAAGTAGCCTGTTGACCAACTCCAGAGCATGCCTATGGCTCATAGGTGTTTCATCCCAGATTTTCAAAGAAGCCTTTTTGAGAGCTTCACTCTTTTGAGAGTTCTTTGATACTCTTGATACAGAGGAGTGATTTAACCTCAAGGGAATTCCAAAGGTGAGATGAGCTGTTCTTCCATTTGGTAGATTAATAGCAGCTATTCCACTACCAGAAAATGCCATAGATATTCTTCCAGATAATCTGATAGAGGCCAGCAAGAACTTATATAGGAAAGGTTTTCCAGAACCACCAGGTCAATCAATAAAGAAGTAAGAGGGGTGAGAGGAATTGCATGCATGAATTATCTGATCAAGTATTTGCTTCTGTCTATGATTCAGAAGAGAAATTTTTTGCAAGTCTGATTCATTTATTAAAGAATTTTGTTCTTCCTCAAGGATCCAGTTCCTTTTTTTCCTTTGTTCTTCCACTAATTGATCAATTCTTGGAAGATCAGGAAAAGCTTCTTCAAAACTTGTTCCAAAATTCTAAAATAAAATGGGGTTTATGTATTTTAATTTTTCATTGATGAGAACTCTTTGATCTATGATTCAAGAACAAATTAAATCATAAAACATCAAATTGAAAGAAAAATTCCATAGGCCTTGTGGGTTTTCAGTCTTTCAAAGTGCTAAAAGCATTCCAAGCAACATCCTTAGCTCAGCAGGTCCAAGATATTCTGCAGCTTTCTCAATTGTTGCTTCAAAAGGGTGATCATCCTCAAGTAGAACCTTTGCCAAGTCAGCCTCTCTGAAAGTTTTATAAGAGATTCCAATTAACTGCTATAGGTTATTGAAAGAAGTTGCACCAACAAAATTATTCAAAAAAATCTGAGATACCACCTCTCAGAATCAGCAGGATAAACAGTATCAATCCTTCCAATCAAAAAAACTCTCTGTCTTGGCCTCAATTCTTTTCTCTGAGGATGCCATGTGAAAGGTTGTGGAAAATCAGAATGTTTGATGGTCCTTGCCAAAGGTTCAATTGAATTTATTTTAAAACATTGTGTCAGAATAGTTTTAGAATGGTTTGATCTTTGAGCAAGTTCATCCAGGGCTTCATCAGGTTCAAAAAAAAACATCTTGTCAGCCAGGAAGGTGAATTTTCAGTTGTATAACAGCAGGTGAGATAGCAGAAAATTTAAAGAAAAAAATTCTCCATCATGCCTCAGGTGCAGCAACCCATCTTGAATACCTAAAAAAATTTATTTCATCCAAGTTTTGACCAAAATACACAGTAACACGGTCATGGACCTTATAGAAATATTTTTAGAGATATTTGAAAGCTGAGATACCTGAAAATACTTCTACATTGATGTGGAATTGATACTTTGCCAAGAGATAGGTATTGTAAGGGAAAAACAAGGAATTATAAATGAGCAATCTTCTTTGGTTGAGGGAGAGAGATATTGTAACTCCATCTTGGCGTGTTTGATAGACAGGATAGGAATTTTCACCCATTATGGTTTTGGGGCAGAAGGATTTGGGTTATCTCTTCCTGCATTTACAATTATCCATGCAAGGTGATTCAAGGTTCAAAATACCACATGTTTCATGTAGCATGTGTCTCTTTACTTGTTGAAAAAGATGATGCTCAGCGCTTTCATTAGGAATCTCTGCACAATAAATCATGTCAATATGTTCAGCTTTTCTGGGCTTGTAGTCATGATGCAGGATCACCAAGATGTGAGCATTTGGAAGGCCTCTCTTCTGGAATTCTATGAAATGAGTGATCAATAGATTGTTGGAGAAAAAGGAACACTTTTTGTATTTAAAGTGCAGGAAACAAACTTATGAGAAAAAAAACATAATTTCAAGAACTCATTGCAGATAAACAATAGACAAACAGGTGAAAACAATGTGATCTTGAGCGCTTAGGTTTTCAGCACATTGTGGTTTGAGCATTTCTGTTGGGCATCATGGGAAAATTGGAAAGAGCTTCAGCTTGTAGAACAGACCCCTGGGACTTGCAGTGGAGGTCTCTCTTGGTCTATTAATTGTTCAGGAGCGGCAATCAGCTTACTGGGATTGAGTGGTCTGAGTTAGATATTTACCATCTTGGGGGTCAGTCCACTTAAGCTGTTGGGGGCCGAGTGTATGTTTGAAATGTCGGAGTGTTGTGGTTGGGATGTTGTGGTAGGTAAAGGGTCTAAGGTATGATGGTGAGCAGCCAAAGGTGATTTCAAAGCTCAGAAGTGTCTGTGAAGATGCGGGAGGATGGGCTTGAGTGTTTAGCGTGTCCCCTGGGTTTTCATTCTCAGCGGGCCGGGCCTAACGGCGTCATGTGATCCGGATGAGATGAATTGGCTTATATTCAAAACCCCTCCTTAGCTCATAGAACAAAGACCTATTTGCTCACATGGTTTACAAGCCGGTCAAGGTAGGATTGGTTGGCAGTTTTGGTGAGGCATTCTGCAACCATCTGTGATAAGGTTATGAGCCTGATCTCTATTTTCTTATTTTTCAGATCTTTTTGAAGGCCCTTAGTTTTCAAGTTGATAAATTCAGTCTTTGAGCTGCTACCAAAATTCTTTACATTGTCACCTAACCCCTTGTTGTCAATGAAATGGATAGAGGTATTAGTTTTGAATTCATAGAGTTCTTTGATAATGTGATTGATCCATCTTGCTTCTGACTGGCTCTTGTTGAGTGCATTGCACTCAGCCTCCATTGATGAGCATGTAATATTGTGTTGTCTTTGACTAGTCCAGTACAATGGTGAACCCCTAAATAGGCAAATAACTCCTGTTTGCAATTTTCTTGTAATTGTGTCATCCGCCCATGTGGCATTGATATAGCAGACCAAGTTAGGGAAGTTGTATTTTTTGGAAATAACTAGAGGCTGGTTGATTGTGCATGATAGATACCTCCAGAACCTGAGAACCTCATTCAAGTTATGTATTCCTTGTGTTTTGGAAAATTGGGCCACAGAGGAAACAGCAAAGCTAATGTCTGGTTGAGCTAGCCCAACAATGAAGTTGAGATGGCCTATGGGTCACCAATAGCTCATGCCGATTTTGTTGAAATCCTCAATCTTTTCACTTGAGGCAGGCAATAGCTGGAGTCCAGGAGTGCAGGGTGAGTTGGATGGCCAACAATTTTCAAGGCCAAGTTCTTTCAATTCCCTCTGGGTATGCATTGGCAGTGACAGTTGGATGCATTCCTTGGAGCGTTTGAGTTTCATGCCCAGCAGCGTGTTTGGTTTGTGAGCTGACAAATTTGGGAACTTTGACAAGAATTGGTCTTTGAACTTGTTGATGTTGCCCACAACCAAGATGTCATTGAAATGTATGAATAATCTTGAAGATTGGTCACATCCAATGTACAAGCATGGGTCTGCGTCTGATGGTGAGAACCCCTGCTCAATGATTGAGGTGCTGAGCATTTTGTACCAATTCTTTGGGGCTTGCCTGAGTCCATAGAGTGATTTCTTTATCTTCAATATTGGCAATCTTTGATTCAATCCTACTGGTTGTTGGATGAACACATCTTTGTCAATTGGAGCATGAAGGAACGCTCCCTTCACGTTTAACTGCATCATCTTGAGGTTTTTTTCAACTGCATATAGAAGAAGAGCCCAAAGAGAGGCTGGCTTGCTGGTTGGATCGTAAGTTTTGAAGAAGGAAATTCCAAACGTTTGATTGAACCCTTGAACGCAAAATCTTGACTTGTAGACAGGAGTATCATCATGAGTTTTTTATTTAATTTTGAAAGCGTATGTGGTTTTCAGAATGTTTTTTGGTTTGGGACCAAAATAGTCTTCCCATACGCCATAGTCTTCACAAGTTCCAAGCTCAGCCTTAAGAGACTTACTCCAAGTTGTGCAGCAAAGAGCCTCCTCCGCATTATTGGGAATGGTAGTTGCAATGAATCCAAACCTGTCGGGTTGCTTAAGGGTTGATTGGTCTCTGAGTGATTGGCTGCTTGGGACTAGTAGTCAAAAGACATCTTTAGCTTTGTCTTTGGTATCGGCCGGGCTTGTCAGTTGGTTCTCTTCCTCAGGTTCTTTTTTGATATTGGCAATTCGCGTCATTTGTCTCAGCTTGAGGCACTGCGCTAGTTTCCGCCTGTGAGTGGTTTGTTTTATCAAATAGTTCTTCCAAGATCTCATTGAACCAGCCGTCTCCATTGTCCTCAGGAATGGGAGTGAATTTTACATTTTTGGTTTCTATGACCCCCCCGGTCTCAGTGAGGATTTGATAGGAGAGCAGCCTAGGTTGGAAGCCTACAAGTTTTCCCGTTTTAACTTTCTCATCAAACTTGTTGAGGTTCAGGTACATAACCTGTGTCCCAATTGGTTTCAGGTAGTTGGCAGGAAGAGTTGTTACGTGCATGCATTCCCACGGTGACTGACCGTTGTTGTGAGGTATTTGGTTGAGAGCTATGGAGCAGCTTCTAATTGTTTCATTCCAGTAGCACTTAGTAATACCAGAGGAGGAGTGAGTTGATTGGACTGATTTGGCAATGGTTTGATTGGCGCGTTTGGCGCAGCCGTTGTGTTGAGGATGATATGGCTCGGACACAAGCTGTCGGATCCCTTTCTTTTCAAGGTACAGGGTAAGTGAGTTGTTGATGAACTCCCCTCCTCCGTCACAGCAAAGTTTGGCGGCGTATCGACCAAGACAATTGAACTCGTTGTCCAGTACAAATCTGATTGTCGGACCCGCATTGCTTTTGAATCTGAGGGGAAAGCAGGCTAAGTAGCCATTATAATTATCCACCAGCGTTAGAATGAACCGGTATCCGCCTTTTGCCGTTGGTTTTATAGGTTCCATCAAGTTGACATGGATTTGTTCAAGAATCTTTGATGCTTTGGTTGAAGTTTGATTGAATGTGGCTTGAGTGATTTTGCTTTTGTCGCAACTGGGGAAATGGAATTTGTCTCTGATTTTGGCGCTGATGGGTTTGTTAAGATATCTCTCAATTCAAGCTACCCCAGCATGTCCTAATTTAAGGTGAAGATCTTGCAACTGATTTGTGTTTGTTATTGGAAAAAAACTTGAGTGACTCGTATCGACCAACAGTAGGTTATTGATGATTGTTCCGGAGAGGTTGGTCATTGGGCCTTTCTTCAATTTGAACGTAGGCGGAGAGGCTTGGTGGTTGAAGTCCAACCTTGCTCCTTGCGCTAGGAAGGCCCCCATCAACAGCAATTTAACTGAGGAATCTGGTGTCCATGCAGCGTTGGAGATAGTGATCTGTGAATTGTTTCACTGGATCCGAGCGGTTCCAAGTCCCATAATGAACAGGGAGGCCCCAGGTTTCCCGGTTCTGATCTGCTGGGAACCGTCTTTGGCCGTCAGGTTAGTGAAGAGACTCCGGTCTTTGATCATGTGGATTGAACATCCTGAGTAAAGAACAAAAGAGTGGGGAGCGATAGCGGCTATGGCAGCAAAGGAGTGGAAGAAGGAAAATAAATTGATGACTTCTTCTTTCTTTTTCTTGTTGCCTTGTCTAGTTCAAAAACCCTTGGGTTGCAGCTCTGGGAACTCTATCCAACACTTGTCTCTGGTGTGATTCTGAACCAAAGGGTTGTGGGTTCCGTTTTTGCATCTAGGGTAGTTGCTGTAAAGGTTCATGTTGACTCGGGAGGCTTTCTTATCTCTGCCCTTTGCGCTGATTTTGTTCTTGTGTTGGGTGAGATGATCTAGGACTTGGTTGACAGTTATTTCTCTGTCTCCGTGCATAATCTGGGTCGCCATGGCTTTGAGGTTGGGAGGAAACTTGAACAGAATTAGGTACGCAAGGATGTCTGAAGGCAGCTCTATTCCTACTTTGGTGAGTTTGTTGATGTGGTTCTGGATGTTGGTGACAAAATTATCTATTCCGTCTTTGCTAAATAGAAGGTACAGGAATACATTGAAGATTCGCGCTCAATTTGCTGATTGGGAAGAAGCAAAGTAGTTTTTTGTGGCTAACCAGATGCTTATTGGATTGCTTGAATTTCCGGACTTGATGATATTGGTGTGGGTGGCAGGTTCAAGTTTAGCCAGGATAAACGGAGCAATGTATCTGTTGATCTTGTAGTCCAGTTGCACGGATTTGTCCTGATGATTCATAATTTCCAGAATCCCCCTTAAGTCAAACAGACTCTCCATCTTAATTTTCTAAATCAAATAGTTGTCTTTGTTCAGCAATGAAGTCAATTTGCTGAGGGTCCAGATTGTCATTGTCCTCATTGTGCTGTCTCCCCCTGATCCTGGTGTTGCTGTTGACTTGGCCATTGTGAGCTTTGGCTTTTAACCGTGATATATAGATTTTTGGAGAAACAGGAACACTGTTTGTATTTCAAGTGCAGGAAAAAAACTTGTGAGAAAAAGAAAATAATGTCAAGAACTCATGGCGGATAAACAATAGACAAACAGGTGAGAACAATGTGATCTTGAGCGCTTAGGTTGTCAGCACTTTGTGGTTTGAGCAGTTCTGTTGGGCATCATGGGACAATTGGACGGAGCTGAAGCTTGTAGGACAGACCCCTGGGCCTTGCAGTGGAGGTCTATCTTGGTCTAGTAATTGTTCAGGAGTGGCAATCAGCTTACTGGGATTGAGTGGTCTGAGTTAGATATTTACCGTCTTGGGGGTCAGTCCACGTAAGCTGTTGGGGGCAGAGTGTATGTTTGAAATGTTGGAGTGTTGTGGTTGGGATGTCGTGGTTGGTAAAGGGTCTAAGGTATGATGGGGATCAGCTGAAGGTGATGTCAAAGCTCAGAAGTTTCTGTTGAGATGCAGGAGGATGGGCGTCAGTGTTTAGCATGTCCCCCAGGTTGTCATTCCCAGCGGGCCGGGCCTACTGGAGTTGCGTGATCCGGATGAGAAGAATGAGCTTATATTCAACAATGAGTGTGTTCCATTGTGGTTCCAAAGATTCCATCCTTGAATATCTCATCACAGATCCTTTTCAGTTTTGAGTTGAAAACAGGTGTTACAATATCTGGCCTATCCTGTGCTGTTTGACCTGGAAAAAGATTATTCAGAATTTCCGGCCATACTGGGTTACATGTGACTGTGATAAAAAGATCAGGCTTCCCCATATGCTGAAAAATTGCCATAGCATCCTGATGTCCAGCCTTCATGTCCCTTGGGCCACCTATAAATTATTGACAAAGGATGAAACAATAACCTAAGAATTAAAAAATATCAAGTTATGCATAAGTATTGGTAGAAGATAGACATAAATCTCGCATGAAAAATTGCAGAGAAACCAACTTACCTATTCCCTGACCCAACTCAACCCCATGGTTTATTGCATCCACAACACCCTAGAACTTCTCAACCCTTAGATTATTTTGATGATGTTGAATATAGGATAATCTTTCTGTCTCAATTTTTATGTATTGATCAACACAATATTTTTGGAACAGTCAAACACCCCAGTGCAAAAGGAAATAATCAGAATTACTAATTGCAAGACAATTTGAGTAAAAATTTATGGCAGTGAACCAATTCTTTCCTGTTTCATCTTTCAATTCTGGAAGCCAACCATATTCACCATGGGGATGAAAAAGAACATAGTGCAGAGGGTCATAAAATTTTCTCAGTTCACTAATTCTTCTGAGGTATCCATCTGAGTGCCTGATCAAAACATCTATATGGGTCCATTGAGCGGGATCATTACCTGTGTGCAATTCAAATCCATTAGAAAAGGTTCAATTTCATTATCTGAAACAAAAAAAAATAGGAAAAACCATACCCTCTATCAATATTCCAGCTATTTGATCTCCTTTTGGTAGGTTGTAAACTTTTTTATCTGTATTGTGTGAAGATGGGTCACAAAGGCTGATGGATTGATTTTGACCAAACTCAGGAGAAAATCTTTGAAACAAATTCATCAAACCATTATTTTGGTGTAAAATCTCTCAAATCCCGAGAAACAAATCTTGTGCCACATGTGCACCCCACCTATGCCAATTTTGCAATGAATTTTCCCTGTCATATATATACAATTAGAGGAATGATGGGTGATTCAAACCAATGGGGTTAAGACTACCAATGTTATGATGAATTGTTTTATTCACCCTAAAAGTGTATATTCCCCTTGTTTTGCAATTGAGGGAATTTCAAGTATTTTTGTTAAGACCAATTTATGTTAAGGAAAAATTGGAGTTTATCAGTCTTACATTGGAGATCAGTTGATGCTCATGGGAATGATGATCCCTAGTAGCAATATTAAACATACGGATCAAATCAAGTCGCCTTCTTTGTTGCTGTCCTAACGCCTGTCAATTGCTACAGCACAGGGGGCTTGTCTCATTTTGTAAAAGTATTGCTTGGCAATGTTGGCAAAGCCTGGTGGGCCTTAGAGCTTATGGTTCAAAAAGAGTTGTTTCCATCCACCCCCAGGCAACAGGCTGGCTAATCTGTAATTGTTGAATGTTCTCTTCAGTTTCTACCATGAGTGAATTAATCCACAATGTTGTGATCTCCATAAGATAACCTTGAAGAATTGTCTCTTGTGGTTGGCCTTCCAGGTATTCTTCAATTCCAAGTGATGCAGATTGTGGGGAACCATGGCCATTTTCATAGTTTAGTTACTCAACATGTTCATCAATTTGATGTTGATTCAGCTCCAAATGGTCTAAAAAAACATTGAGATCCTCATTGATGTGAAAAAAATGAGGGTGACTTTGGACAGGAATAGGAATTTTGGGATTTTGAGGAGTAGTATAAACATTTTTTTGAGGAGGTGAAGGAAGTGCACTTTTATTTGGTAGATTATAGAATAAATCAGGATGGGTAATGTTTGAAATGGAAATAGAATGAGGAGGAGGTTCAAGTCTACGCTGATTGATGCAGTTGGAAGGGAGAGGTGGTAAGTTGTAAAGAACAGGAATGGGATAATGATCATGTGTTGGTCTGGTATTGTATGGGGATGACAATAAAGAATTGTGCCTTCTATGTAGAGAAGTGCTGGAAGGATATGGTGGAGTTGGGATTAAGGAAGAGGTCCCCATAAAATGGTGATGAGGCAATTTGTAAAGATCAGTAATGGGATAATGAACATGTGTTGATTGGGTATTTTATGGGGATTAAAATGAAGAATTGTGCCTTCTATGTAGAGCATTGGTGGGAGGATATGGTGGAGGTGGGAATAAGGAAGAGGTCCCCATATGATGGTGATGGGTATCATACAAATGGGTGTTAGAATGTGATTGGTGTAGTGAATTTTTGACCACCAAGTAAGGGGAGGATACCCTTCTTCTATGTGAATTTGGATAGTGAATTTTTTTTTTTTTGAATTTCAATATAGGAAAACCCTTGTTGGTGCTGATATCTGGGTTGAGGGGGGGAAGGGGGCTTATATAAATTTTCAAAGCTCAAACCAAAAGTTTGAACCAAGTGAGCAATCAGAGTTCATTACATGTGTTTTCCATGTCCTCTGTTTCATCTGTTCCATTAAATCTTTTCTGTTACCTGTTTCATCTTTTCTGTCACATTTTCTCTGTTACATGTGCGGTCCTTGTGTTGTCCATGTTACAGGTGTTGATGTGGTGTTGCTTCTTACATGTGTTTGATCCCCTACTTTTTACATACATGTGTTTGATCTACATAAATGCAGAATTTGAAAGGGAGAAAAAAAAGTGAACCAAGAAAAAAAAAAGCAGACAGAAAAAAAAAGTGGACAAGAAAAAAAGCGGACAGAGGAAAAAAAAGCAGCTGAAAAAAAGGAAACCAAAAAAAAAGAGGACTGAACTGGATGCAAGAGGTGGATACACAACAACCTCAATAAATGAATACCTAACCAAGGATCTCAATGCCAAATGGGGCGTGTGAGGTTTTTCAATCTTTTTATAGTTAAAAGTTTTCCTGCTAGAAAATGGGATTAAAATCAAAAATAAGACATTCTTTTCCATTTTCTTTTTCCTTATCTTTCCAAAGAATTTTTCAAATTTTGAGCTTGCAGTATTTTAGTGGGAATTTAAAATAACAAAAAAGATTCATGTGAGGATTTTTAGGATCAATTATTTACCTAAAAATAATTGCTGCATCTACAAAAATTGCAGGAAGTGTCTATTTTTGGGTGCATTTTGAAGCCATTTCTGATTTTATTTTGATTTATTTTATGCACAATCTGAGTTCATAGTTTTGAAATCAACTTCAATTGAAACCAAAAATTCTTTTGAAATATTTTTTGGACCTTGATTTAGCCCTCAAATGTCTAACCTCAAATCAAAGTATCAGAAATGGCTTCAAAACGCACATCAAAACAGAAAATTCCTTTTATTGTTGTAGATGCATGAATTAATTTTAGGTAAAAATAATTGATCCTGAAAATCCCCAAATAATTTTTTTTGCCCTTTTGAATGCCAACTAAAAGACTGCAATGTCAAAATTTGGGAAATTATTTAGAAAGATAAGGAAAAGAAAATTGAAAAAAAATGTCTTATTTTCAATTTTAATCCCATTTTTTTGTGGGAAAAGAAAGTACTAAAAATCTAAAAAAAAATTATGTTTTAATTTCCTGTCATATTTGAAAAATTTCTTTCTCTTCAGATTTTTCAAAATAATAAAAAAAACTAAAAATCTGAAACAATTTGAGACGTAAAGTGGGTTTTTTTCCAACTTATTGAGTGCAATTTTTCAGGCCTTTAAATTTGCCAAAAACTCTAATCTTTATTTGAAAGACGCTTCAGATTCCTTCCTAGGCGCTCATATTTTTTCTTTTTTACCACCCTGAAACACTACACAAAATGATGGATTACTGCGTGGATTGGGGATGTTTCAAGACATTGTGGTAACTTCAAAACCATGCAAAATCAAGGGTTGGGGATGTGAAAAAAATAAATCCCTATATTTTATAGTTCACTTAATAGCATTAGGCTCTCCAGTTTGTTTGAAAGTTGGAGCTGGTAGTGGTAAATAATTAACTTGAGGAATAGCACCAAATATTCAAAACTTTCTGGTTGAAGCTTCTAGTACCACAGGCTTGGCCCAATTCTCAGATAAGTTACAAATGGTGATGGTACGGTTTGTTTCTGGGTGAGCTCCTGACCAGGGAAGATGAAGAATGAGAAGTGGATGCTGAGAAATCTGGCTTTATTGTGCAAAAATCAATTCCAATACAGCAAGGATTTTCAAATAAGATCAGATTGAACAGGTTAGGGCAACAGAGAAAGGAGGACACAGGAAAGCAGATACAGCACCAATGACAATGATCAAAATTGAGAAACTGCAGGTGCTTCAATTAATAGATCTTAGGGGAAATATTGGGGAAGGAAAAGGATGGAAATTGATGGGTTCTGCAATATTTTGAGGGATTGGTGGAATGATAGTAGTTGAACTTGGCACCTCCAAGAGAGAGAGATACAATGGTGGTCATGGAAAATGATTACAAGTGGTTATAGATTTTATTTTCCTAGGACAGTGGGTATGGATGAGGGTTGAGTGAGTTGTAGCGAGGTCATAAATCAGGATGGATGAGATATTTCTTGGATTCTAAACATAGCTCTTTGACCTCCAAGGGAACTTTAATGATTTATTCATTCATGGTAAAAAAATGTGTCTGTATGATGGGTATCTGCATATTTACAGAAAAATGAATGAATCTGGAGGATAATTTCCATTTGACCTGATTTTGAGCTTGTGGAAGGCTAGATGGGATGGATCAGGAATATGTTTTTATGTATTGTTCTAGGACATGGTGGCAGAAAATGAAGTATGGAAAAGTTATGATGAGCTAAACCATCTTGAATCCAGCTGGAGTTCTATTGTGGGTGGGCTCAATGATCAGCACAGTTCCTTCTGCCAGTGACTCAGCCACAAAACCTCTGAGGAGAAATCCCAGCACTGCTGAACTCAAGTAAAAAGAAAGCTGGCTGGTGATTTGACCCATAGTTCAAAATAGCCTCCAGAAATTCATCAATCAACTTCTTGCCAAGTGCCTTGTCAAAAATCCAGGGGGTCAACACAATTGAAATAAAATTGCCTCCAATAATTGGCTTCATGGAGTATAAGTTTAATCTTAGAGAAGGTAATTGAGTGGATGATGCATAGAGAGATATCAGATGATGAGGAATGATATCATGTGAATTTATTACATTTTTTCTATATAAGATCAATATGATCAAGTGGTTTCCTTTGGTTTTTTCATTTTCCCAATTTTTTTAGTTTTGTTTAAGTAATTGGATGTCTTTGAGCTAGTCCTACCCCGTAATTTTATAGTCCAGAAACAAATCACTCAATTCTTCTCCCAGAAAAAATTTTTTTTATTTAGAATTGGCTGGAGGTATGGATTTATGCACACCAGTATCCAATAAAGAATTTCATTTAGGCCTAGGGCCAGTTTTATAGAGCTCAGATTTGGGGTGGGGTGGTGTGGGGGGGGGGCTGGTACTGATTCATAAAAATAATATTAAAATTTCTTGTTATGGAATCATTACCATGAAAGTTAATCAGTGAATATAAAGCCAGTTCAACTCAAGAACTACAAAAAATCTGCCTTCCCACAGTTGCCATCCACAAAGTTGTTTTACCCTGGGAGGTATGTCAGCATTTTGGTTAGCAACATCTGGAAACCATATAACTCCTGTACTACCATTGATATCCTGAAACATCCATGTGCAATACATGTCAATCCCACTGCACACCTCTATCTATTCCTTGAATAAATTTTGCTAATGCCCCTCTTCCCCCTTTCTTAATATTTATCTCCATCTTCCCAGAAGTTTTTCCCCCCCTTCATCCTCACCAACAATCATCCAAAATCTGGCCTCTTCCCAAAAATCACATTCAAACTTAATTCTGATTGGTCAATAGATATATCTGCTCATCAAAGGCTTCCTTACTTCTTCCCATTTCATCTACCAGATGTACTATATTTCTGGAAACTCCCCCAAAACAGAATTTTCAAAATCATTACATTGGCTTGGCATCACTAAAAAAATTGAAAGGATTGATCCTTTTTTACCAGCTCATGTAGATCTTCAACCGATTCCCTGTTCTGGAACGAAAAGCTCCATATGTACCCAATCATTAATCAATTCTCTTTTTTTGTTTTCCCAGGCTAAAATAATGCATTCAAAATGACTAAAATGATGTTTTATTTTTGAAAATAGCATCATTTTAGAATTTTTTTTGCTACACTCAAGCCTTTGGTATCATTTTGTTAATTTCTTTCAACAGCATGACACCTGGCATGATTTTCCACTCCAAGAAGGCATATCAACCTTAAAAAGGCATAGAAATACAAAAAAGGTGCCAAAACAGACCACCAAGGTTTCCATGCCATTTTAAGGTTACAAGATTGTTCAGAGTGGCAGAACACCCCTTTTTAGGGAGTGTTGGGTCCCCTAAATCCTGTAAACATTAATTGGAGCCTTAAAGGCTAATATAAGGACTCCAGACCCCCTGTGGGGTTGGTCTGGGGTAGAATTTTCTGGAGAATCCAGATAGGGACACCAAGTCAGTATAACATGAAAAAATGCAGTAAATATTATTATTTTTTGCAAGGAATTAAAATCTGACCTCAGATTTGAAAAAATGCTGGATTCAATTCAAGAAAAATAAAAATAATACTTTGAATTCATTTTCATTACACAAAATGGCATATTTCCTGTTATTCTTAAATAAATTTTTACCAAACATGACAAAACATACAAAAATGCTACATATACCTATTTTATTCTGGGAAATAAAATTATTTGAAATATCCCAACAAAAAAATCATAGTTCATCAATAATCATAAAAAATCTGAAAAAATATTTCTTTCAAGAAAATTGAATATTTCTGATGAAATTTAAATAAATTTGTACCCAAAATCCACAAAAAAGCTAAAAATATTTATTTAATGAGGAAAAGTTCAAATATTCTCATAAAAGCTTCATCAAGTCAAGAAATAAAAACCTTAAAAATGAAAAGTTGATTTTTTTTATAAGAAAAGATATTTCCAGTGGGATATAAATAAGCCTCAAAAAATGAAAATGAATAAAATTTCAGCTTACTGATGCCAGGAACCTTGCAGTCCTTTAGCTATAGGAAGTGATATAAGTTTGGAATTATTATAATTCCTAGAAAACATGCAAAATGCTTAAAATTAATGATATGGTGAGAGCAGGTGCAAAGTTTGGAGTTGGTTTGGTTAAAATGGTTTTAATATATTTTTAAAGAGGGGCCACAGCTTATACAAACCTGGGAATCTTTAAAGAAAACAACCTCTCTTCAAGGGGTAACTTTGTGCCATGTAAAGACCTTGGGACAATCAGGTCCTGATGATGCACCAAAAGGGTTGACTCAAGGGAATAGGGATTAAAAAATGTGCAAAAAACTTGATTCTTGAGGCAAGGTGGAGGAAAGTTACTTTTTTTAAGTATTGGCTCAAGGATCTTGAAAAAATTCAGGGTTGAAAGGGTCTCAGGGCAATTTTTGGGGTTTTTGCTGATTTTCTTCAATGGAATGAATAATGGGTCAGAATTAATATTTAAAATAACAGACTGAGGCCACATATCATTTTTTTATCTCTTATAAACATTTGAGCATGGATTGCAATGGGTCTGGATTGATACCAAAAATCACTGGGGTTTAAATCATCCAAAAAGGGCTGTATATATACCTTTTTTGGGTAAGAGGGCCTTCTCAGGGAACTTAGAGAGGCTTGTGCTTGTGGTCTAAGGCTAGAAGACTTGCCAGGGCTAGTTTGGCACGCATCCTTAGTGCTGCTACTCAGCTAGGCTTGTCTGTGTCATTTTTATGTGTGAAATAATTATCAGAATTTGTTTCAATGTTAATTTGTTATTTTGACAGTTCTGACATATTTGCTAATTGGCCAATGTTAAATTTGGAACCTAAGGGTTTCAAATGGGAATGAATTGCTTTTCAAAATCTAATCCAAGTTGTATCCAACTTGCGCAACCCCCAGGGGGTTGCAAACCCTTGTTTGCAACCCAAAATGGGTTGCAATTGGGGAGCCCCAACCTAATATACCTTGCAACTGTTGAAGCCACTGAGGATACGCAGAAGTGAGAGAAGGAAGAAGGATGATTTCAGATTTATGAGAAAAAAGAAACAGAGAATCATCAGAGAGCATAAAGTGTATGAAAACAAACTCACCTGAGGATACGCAGAAGTGAGAGCAGAAAGAAGGATGAGAGAAGATCCTTCTGTCTGACTCGACTGCTGTCCTCAGGTAGTGGTGAGTGACTGAGTGTCACAGACAATGTGACATGATATATGAGACTATAAGACGGGCGCTAGTGACATATAGTTGAAATCAGGAAAAGGGAATTAGAGTGTGAAAGATGTGAGAAGCACATGTGACTTGTGTATCTGATGACTGAAACAGGTGAGAGATTGAAATGAGAGATGGAGATCTGAGAAACAGAAATAGATGAAAGTGATGTAAAGAAAGAAGAAGAAAAACAGAAAAGAAAGAAGAAGAGAAACAGATTATGTGGCATCAGATATGGGAACTCCAACACCCCCTCTTGCTGAGCACATCATACCAAGCCGAAAAGAGAAAGATGTTTTTGAAGAAGAGTCCTGGGAAGAGGCTTTGTGAGCATGTCCGCCAGCATGTTGGAGGTGGAGACATGCTGTACTTTGAATAGAGACCTGTTCACGCATTCACGGATGAAGTGATGTCTAGCATCAATTTTCTTTGTCCTGGAATGGTGGAGAGGGTTTCTAGCCAGTGCCTCAGCCCTGCTGTTGTCCACAAAGAGAGGTACCGGCGCTGATGCACAAAGTCGTAGTTTGGACAGGAGGTTGCGCAGCCACAGACCCTCCTTGCACAAATCGGACATGGCCTTGTATTTGGCCTCCGTGCTCGATAGCAAAACTGTGGGTTGTTTCTTTGACTTCCACAAGATGGCCCCTCGACCAAGCCAATACGTGTAGCCCGAGGTTGACCTTCTATCAATGGTATCCTCAGCCCAATCTGAATCCGTGTATCCCGTGAGATCAAGCGTAGAACCCCCAAGAACAAGCCTTAGGCCGCAAGAGCCCCTGAGGTACCGGAGAACCCAAATTGCGGCGTCCCAGTGATCGACTGAAGGGTCCTGAAGGAACTGTGAAAACCTGTTAACAGCAAATGCGATATCAGGGTGTGTGCACTGGGAGATCCAGAGCAAAGAGCCTATGAGCTGACTGTATTCGGGAGGAGCCGCGAGGGAGTCTGGAGGCCGTTTTTGCAGAGACTTGAAAGAAGACAAGGTGGGCAAGGGAGCGGTCTTGAGATCCTTAGCCAGGAGAAATTGGTCGCAGACAGATTCAATGTAGTGAGACTGACCTATGGAGACAGTCTGAGAAACTCTGTCGCGTTGAACAGAGAGTGACAGAAAGAGGTGTAGCTCCTCATCCAAGCCAACCTTGAACTTTGCGCCTATGTCTGCTATGAAACCCTTCACAAAGTTTGGGGTACCTACAACGGCAAGATCATCAACATGAGCTGCTACCGCCCCCACGAGGCTACCATTGACAAGTTTGAAAAACAAAGCAGGGTTGTAGGAGGACTGAGTTAAGCCAAGGGAAACCATTGCGGAACTCAGTTCAAGGTTCCATTGGCGGGGTGACTGGCGCAGGCTGTAGATCACACAAGATACTTTGCACACCCAGTCGGGGTGGGATGGGTCTTTGAAACCAGGGGGCTGGGACATGTACACAGGTTTGTCCAGCCGGCAGTTTAAGAAAGCGGTTTTAAAATTGACTTGGCCGCCAATCCAATTCTTGTGTCCGAGGAGAGATAGGACCAAGCAAAGGGATTCCATGCGGAGAGTAGGGGCGAAGACCTTGGAGAAATAAAGCCCTTGAACTTGGGAGAAGCCCATGGCGACAAGCCTTGCTTTGAGCTTTAGAATTGATCCATCTTCTCGGCGCTTGACTTTAAAGACCCATTTGCATTGGATGACTTTTCGTCCTTTAGGCGGAGGAACCAACTTCCAGGTTCCCATCCCTTGGAGCGATGACATTTCATCTTGGGCGGAGAGGATCCAGCGGCGATGGTGGGTTGACCAAAGGAGCTGCTTCCATGTTGTCCTTTACTGAGACGGAGCAAGAAAAATTCCCGTATTGCAAAGGAGATTGGCAAGGCCTCGAGGACCGTTGAATAGGCTGAGATGCGGTTGGGAGAGTGTCAGATTGACTGGAGGGGATCTTGTGCTTGGGACCGGCGGCGGAGTGACATCAGGAAAGGAAGGGGGGAATGGAGTCAAAGGAAAAGAAAGAGGAGGACAATCAAGCGCTGGGAGAGGGGAGGAGGGTGAAGGAGGCGACGGTGGATGTACAACACTGCCGGGAAGGGCAGGGATCCAGTCAGAGCCTGACGAGTCAACGCTTACCAAGCGTGGTCGGGGCGAGGGGGGGCGGAACCTGGTGGCCATAGAGGGTGAGTGATTCTGATGGACGGAGGAAGTGGGAGGTGGCGGAGCCTTTGCGGGTGCGGGCAGGGACAAAACATCAGGTAGGACACTGGATTCCGGCAAAAGTGGAGTGACGGGCTGGTTAGGGGGGACAAAAGAAAAAGAGGAAGGTTCTGAGCTTGGCGTTGGCCCAGGTTCACTTCTGACGCCAGTGGTGGAAGCATAGGGGAAAACGGCATTGTTGAAGATGCAGTCACGGCTCTTTATCACCTTATGGCTCTCAGAATCAAGGATACGGTATCCATTACCGTTGGGGAGGTAAGATAGCAAAATACCACCATTACCCTTCTTGTCAAGCTTTAAACGGTTTTGTTCAGGGATTTTGTACCATACTTTACAGCCGAACCGATGGAGGTAGGAAAGAGGGATGTCATTGTGTCGAAGGAGAGAGTTAGGAGAAACAAATCCGGAGGGGGTTTTGAAGGGAAAGGAATTGAAAGCAAAAGTTGAATGGCGGAGAGCGTCCACCCAAAAAGACTTTGGTAGGTGTGAGGATATGAGTGCAGCACGAATCATATTGCAGATTGTTCGATTAGATCGTTTGGCAACTCCATTAAGTTGAGGAGAGTGTGGAGGCCCAGGCTCGAGAGTGATGCCTTTCAATTCAATTAAAGCTTTCATTGATTGATTCAGGTATTCTCCTCTGTTTTTGGTTCGAAAGGAGGTGATTTGGGATTGATACTGATTTTCAAAAAAGGGAATGAATATTTTTGTGCATTGAAAGACATTGGATTTGTTTTTCATAGGATATGTAAAAAGGGCTTTGGAGTAATTGTCAATAAATGTAGCAAAATATTTGTACCCCTCCCGGGAAGTAGTCTCAAAACTGCATACGTCGGAGTGGATCATTTGACCTGCTCTGGTTGACCCATGGCTGAGACGGGTGTGGAAGGGCGTTCGTGTCATTTTTGATTCAATGCAGGTTGGACACTGTTTAAACTCAAGGTTGTTTGATGGCATTGGTGAGATATTTTGCAACTTGAGTAGCTTCTTGAGTGATTTTAGATATAGATGGGAAAGTCTGCTATGATAGCCAAATAGACTGTAGTCAGAAGAACAATCAATAGTTGAAGAACAGGAATCATGACCGCTCACATCCTGTCTTGGCAGGTAGTAAAGGTTTCCGCGTTGGTATCCTGATTAGAGAGGTGGGAGTGTCAAATCGGTGGTTTTATTGTCAAAAATTTTGCAGCCGTCCTCAGAGAAAACAACCACAAAACTGGAGTCACAGATGTTCGAGATCAATAGGAGGGGTTTTTTCAGTTTAGGCACCAGAAGAGATGGGATCCAACAGAAAGAAAGATCGAGTGACCCTTTTGCTACTGAGGTGATGGTGGAACCGTCAGCCAAGCGGATTGGAGTGAGATTTGACTTTCTGTCAGAGATCTGGTACTCGTACGGGGTCATTGACACTGAACATCCCGAATCCAGATTGAAATCTCTGTTCAGATTTGCATTTGAGTGAGTGAGGTTGCAATTTGTGGACCCCGCATGGACTATGATTTGAGAATTGGAGAAGTCATCGGAGTCTTATTCTTCAGATTCATATTTGACGACTGCCTTGCTTGCTTTCGCATTTGATGGCTTAGAATTTTTACCCCTGTTGTTTGATTTCGGATGATTATTTCCTTTTGATTGTTCCAGAATTTCAAGGACTTCTGGAAATTTTGAAAAAGAGTGTCCTTTGGTTTTGCAATGTGTGCAGTAGTACGTTTGGTTGTATCTATTTGGGTTCTGAGTAGAGCCAGATTTCTCTTTCCTGTTTAGCGAGACATTTGATGCAAACTTGGTGCTGACTGACTGGATGGTTTCATCTTCGATCCTAGTTTGTCGTCGTAGGTGTTCCTGTTTCAAAGCTGTTATTATTTTTGACAAGGGAACCGATTCCTTGTTCATCATACTAGAAACGCAACCAAGCCAATCGTCCGGTAGTGAAAGTAGAATAGCTGTGGACTGAAGATTGTCTGCGGTAAGTGGACTTTCTGGAGTGATGAGAGAACTGAGTTTCTCCCCATAAGATACGATTTTGGAGAGGTGAGTTGGCATATCCTTATTTTTTAATCTGGTAAGGAGCAGTTTCCGGAGCCAATACATTCTACCGCCCAACAAATTATCCTGGTGAGCCTCCTTCAGTGCGTTCCACATTCCCAGCGCGCTTTCTTCATGTTTACGGATGTATTGAAAATTAACAGGAAGAAGAGACCTGGAGATAAACAAGCACACAGCCAAATTGTCTTTTGACATTGTTTCAGGATTGATCTTTGAGGATTCGCCGTTGAGGAGATAGCTTACGCCTGAAGCTCTGAAGTGGATGCGTAAGATCATTGCCCAATCAAGGTAATTTGATTCTGATCCTGGCGAGTTCAATGGAATGATCAAAGGGGTTTTAAGGGCTGGGTGAGATGATTGGAGTTCATCCATGGTGATTGATAGTATAATTTTGATATTGAGTTTAACAACGCTGGACAGGGTCCAATCCTTCTTTGGGTTGATTTAAATTGCAGTGATTAGCCTCTGGGCTCATAACCTGTTGAAGCCACTGAGGATACGCAGAAGTGAGAGCAGAAAGAAGGATGATTTCAGATTTATGAGAAAAAAGAAACAGAGAATCATCAGAGAGCATAAAGTGTATGAAAACAAACTCACCTGAGGATATGCAGAAGTGAGAGCAGAAAGAAGGATGAGAGAAGATCCTTCTGTCTGACTCGACTGCTGTCCTCAGGTAGTGGTGAGTGACTGAGTGTCACAGACAATGTGACATGATATATGAGACTATAAGACAAGCGCTAGTGACATATAGTTGAAATCAGGAAAAGGGAATTAGAGCGTGAAAGATGTGAGAAGCACATGTGACTTGTGTATCTGATGACTGAAACAGGTGAGAGATTGAAATGAGAGATGGAGATCTGAGAAACAGAAAGAGATGAAAGTGATGTAAAGAAAGAAGAAGAAAAACAGAAAAGAAAGAAGAAGAGAAACAGATTATGTGGCATCAGATATGGGAACTCCAACAGAAACTGGGGGTTTGCAAACCCTGGGGGTTGCGAATGTAGTTTTTGGGGGTTTAGAATTTTTTACAGGCCCATTTGGGTCAAAATAGCCCCCAATGGGCCATTTGAGGGGGGAATTGGGGTGCCTAGGCACCCCTGGACTACATTTGAGTGCTTTCAACCCAAAGTTGGGGATCTGGCATACTATGTGGGACTGTTGGACCACAAAAAGAAAATTGGAAATCAAAAATTCTGCCTATTGGCAAAAAAACTCTTGGCTCAAACCATGTACACACACAACATATGCCTGTGGGATAAATAAATTTTTATCAACCCAAAAGTGAGCAAACCTTTGAAGTTGTTGGATTGAAAATTGAATTGAATATTAAATTACTGTTAAATTTTGTTGGTTGATGGGAACAGTGGCAAGCCCCAGCCCTCCCAGATTAAACATGGCTAATTTCAAGGACTCAATTAAAAGTTTACTTAATGAATATTTGGAGGAATCTAGTGATTTGGGTAGGGAGTTGGAAAAAAGAAAAAATTTGAAGCCCAAATTGAATCCTCATCTAGGGTGAAAGATTGAGGAACAAGATGTTTCTTCAAAACTGAAAAAAGGTGTTTCATCAACTGGATTTGACTTAAGGTGGTGGTTCACATTTCATATTTTGTTTGACTGAGAAGGATTTGGCTTTATCAATACACTGACCTAACCATGTGGGGTATAAATATTAAAATAAGGGGTGCCAGACCTGCTTGAACCTCCACCTGTGAGAGACTTTTCTAGTAGGAAAGAAACCAAGATTCATTGTCAGAAATGGGCAGCCATGAATGGCTACGCATTGAAAACTTTCAAATCAAGGAGAGATAAATATGTGGATCTAGCATGTGACAGATTTGGGTTTTATGAAGGGCAATGCCTCACCAAACATCAAAGGAAAACTCACACTAGGAAGGTCAGGTGTCAATTCATGATCTTTGCAAGTAGGAAAGTAGCAGATCCCATGTGGCATCTCTCCATTAGAAATGGCCTACACAATAATCAACCATCTGAAAGCCCTTCAGTGCATCCTCAAATGAGGAGAATCAAGGGGAAAGCCTTCAATCAACTTAAGGAAGGAATGAAAGATGGGCTCAATATGGTGCAAATTAAAAGGAAATTTAGCAAGATTAATGGTGGAGAATAAATTGAAAAGAGAAAAACCTATAACACTAAGCAGAAGGTAAAGCAAGCAGAACTGGATGGGAAAGGTGTTATGGATGTTCTATTGGAAATGCTCCAGTGATCCCAGTGGTTTTCAAGGTCAAAATTTTGTGTTTAGGGTCACTTAGAGGCCCTTTTCTCGGACCATCCTGATTCTATAAAACTTTTTGAAAAATTCCACCATATTGCTTTGCTGGATTGTACTTATAAAAAAGATAGGTACAAAATCTCTACATTGCATGTTGTAGGAATGACTGCCAAAAAAAAAACTTTTACAAGGTCTTTTTTTTATAAAAAAATACAAATTTAATTTCTACAGTTGGGGGTTGAATGCATTGAAGGATTTAGCTTATGATCCCAAGAGTCTTCCCAAAGTCTTTGTGATGAACTGTGAAAAAGATCTTATTTGTGATTTTAAACACAGTTACCCTGGGTCCTCCAGAAATTTTTGCTCCTGGAACTTTTCTGAAAACCTTAAAAAAAACTGTAAAGTGCCCTTTAGTAATGACAATGAAGGATGAAAATGTTTCATGACTCTTTGGGAAAAGTATGGGGCCTCTAAAAGCAAGGGTGAGGCCAAAGTAAATGATGCAGAACTCAGAGTATTCCAATTTATTGCTTCTTCTATTGATCTCAGGTGGGATGTCTTACTTGAAACTTGTATACAGTGTTTCTTGAAGGAACGTGAGGATTTTCTCAAGTATATGGAAAAGAATACTTTCGCTACCAAAGAGAATTTTGTAACCGCATGGACTTGTGTCAACCCAGACTTTGGAATTAAAAAAACATCTTGGGTAGAAGCGGCCCATGCGGATTTCAAAAAATTACTTGTGGGATCTTTAAGGAAAATTTTGGATGTGTGGAAACACCTTGAAGGAACTATTGAAAGTCAGATCCAATCAGTCCATGCAGCACTTCAAAAATCTTGAATAAATTTGGGAACAGGTCTTCCAACAGAACTATTACCTTTGGGTGAAAAATTCTTAATTGAGGCAATTAAACTCATTGGGGAAACATTTGAGAAGTTACAGTGCAACCATGATGGAAAGGTGTGCTCAAATTCATATTCAAAAAAAAATGGGATTGACCTGCTCTGACATTTTAGGTTAAATACTAGCATCAAGAAAATCTGTTGTTCCTGAGGATGTTCATCCTCAGTGGCAGTTAGACTATGACCCTTCCAATGAAGTAAGTGTGGTTTTTTGAAGTGTACCAATTATTGGATTGAGAGATTAATTATTGGATTGAAAAATTGTGTATTGTTTTGGTTTTTGAAAGTTTGAAACAGACCTAGGGCTTGATGAAGAATCTCAAAATGTTTCACAAGTGGAATTTTATGTATAGGGAACAACCTAAGAAGTTAATTTAGATATTCTAAGTTCAAGGCTCAAGAATACAACCGCTTTGATTCCCAAGCCAAGGCTTGAGCCAAAGGTGTTAAGGTTTATCCAAATTGTACCTAAATTGAAAGCAACCCGTGGTGAAGTTTCAAAATTTGGACACATTGAAAAAGCAATTAAGACATAAAAAAGGGTTAAAAGGGAACCAAAAAGACCAAAGATAGTAAGTCTTTGATTTCAAGAAATGTTCATTTGTTTGGTTTGATGAACTGATGGGAAAATGATTTCTGTAGTGCAAGGAAGAATCTTCATCTGAATTTCATAGTTCAGTGGAAGAGATTGAATTTTCATTAGGGTCACTTACATTGGAATCAGAATACTTTTTAAAGGAGGAAGAAGAAGAAATGGATGAGTCAAACAGAAGCTCATCTTTGGTGAGTATTGATTTCTTTAATGAGATTAGGATTTTGGCTAACTAATTTTTTATTGTGGGAAGTGAATTACCTCAATCAAATACCTGAGAACTTACATGAGCTCTTGGAGGAGGTTTGGTATCCAGTTGATGATGAAAGTTGTGGATTTAGAGTCATTGCTAAATCACTTGGGTACAATGAGCATGGATGGTTTCAAGTACAAAAGGAAATGATTGAAAAATTGAGTAAATATAAGACATACTATTCTAGGATCCTTGGTGGCAGTAAAAATTTTGAAAAGATAGAAAAAATAATTGATTTTAATGAAATAAATGAAAATATTCCCACTTCAAAATGGCCTTCAAAGTTAGATATGGGTCAAATAATAGCAGATACTTATGGAAGACCAATGTGTTTCATTTCATTGGATTCATGTTGTAATTATAATCCTATGAAAATGAGGGTAAAAGAAGCATCAGAAACAATATTCATTGCATTTGTTAATAATAACCATTGGGTCCAGCTTTTACTTACGGGACATGTGATTCCAATACTGCCCACAGTTTCCAAACCATGTTCCATGATTTCTAAAAAAGACACTGGTTAGGTTGATCACCTCAAAGATCAACTATTGTATTCTAATGTATAGAAATCATTTTAGTTTCATCATTTGGTTTTGGGTTCTGATGCTGATCTTGTAATTCTATTAATATAAAGGATTATCACATTTTGAACATAATTATGATGAGTGTTTTGAGTTAAAATCATCATGTTGAGTGTATTGAATGAGATTTTATTGCTAAGTCATTTCAACTTGTGTTGGGCTGATCCGATCATAAGGAGTATTTTTACTTCTTGTGATGGGATCAGCTTAACACAAGTTGAACTTTTTTTTTTTGCTTTTTTTACTTTAGGGCTAATCAAGTTACTTGTTTTTTTTTTGCTGTTTTTACTTTAGGGCTAGTAAAGTTGAACTTGTATTTTTTGGCACTTTTACTCTAGGGGTGGTCAAGTTGAACTTGTATTATTTATTCAATTTTTGGTGTTTTTACTTTAGGGCTAGTCAAGTTGAACTTACTTGGATTTTTTCATTTTTTTCCTTTTTGGTGTTTTTGTTAATAAATTAAATTATTCATTCATTTTTATTTTTATTTATGCTGACCTTTTATTTATTTATTTATATTCATTTTTATTTTATTTACTTTGATTTACTTTTATTTTTTTTCAATGTCTTTCCCTTTTTTTTTTGAAAAAAGAATACATTAAAATAAATTATATTTTTATTTATTTTTATTTTTATTTCTTTTTTGTTTCTTTTTTGTTTCTTTTATTAATTTCAATTTTTTTTTCCGCAAATGGGTTGTGAAAAGCCACTCACAACTAATTCCAGTTTTGAAAGTTTGATCACAACCCTAAGTTGCCTTGTGAGTGGAATTTCACAACTGAAGTAGGTTGCAAGCGGCCATTTGAAACTGGGCCTGGTCGCAAGCAGCCATTCAGAACCCAAAGTGGGTCACAAGTTGCGCCACCCAACCCTTTTTAGGTTTCAAATTTAACATTTCTCTTCCTATTTTTATATTATTTTATTTTGAGTTACATGGTCAGAAGTGGGCATTTGTAGATTCTATTCCATCTTCTGATCATGTTGGTCATTGTAAATAATTTTTAGGGGAATTTCCTTGGTATGTTTCATGGTTCATAAAGATTTTATAATAGTATTTATGTGACAACCTTTATTATTATTTTCCCTAGTTTGCCTGTCTTATACTTTGAATTTCATACCTTTTATTCAATATCCAGAGGTTTCAGAAATCCCTTTATCCTTCATTCAAGTTGTTAAATATGCATGCTGCATGCATGTGGTGTGTATCCTGTTCCTGCGGTAACTAGCTGTCAGGAGTGGTGCAGGTAATTTTGACGCGCCCATACCTGACAGCTGCATATGGGAATCCAACATCCGCAGCCAGAAGAATATTGAAAGCGTGTTTTTTGATAGGTGCCTAAATTTTGAGTTTCAGGAAAATGTGCCCTTACTGTATGGATGCAGGTCTGCGAGAAGGAATGGTGAAAGAACAAAAATCTGGCTGTAACTCCTAAAATATACACAACACCTCAATTCTGAGTGAATTTTAGGGGTGAAAACTATGCATGAAATTACTTGTGAAATCTTAAAATCGCCAAAAAGTGCCATAGTGGTGCCGTTGTTCTTTGGTGATTTTTCCTTTTAAATTATTTAAAATATTAAGGAGTTAGATTTCAAGGGTGGGGTCAGTGAGTGACCCTACCTTATTTCAGTTGAGGAATGAAAATCTGAAATAATATTTTGGGATTTCTCACTATTTTTATTTTTAATTTTTAATTTTTTTTATTTTTAATTCTACTTTTGACAGGTTTCTCTGTGCAAGTAGCAAGCTGACATAAAATAATGATAGATATACCTATCTTCTGAGGAGAATCCAAATAATTTGTAATAATCAAAAAGAGAATCATTGAGTAGCATAATAGTAGTGATAAAAGAAAAAATTGATTTTTTTAAATAAATATTAATAATTCTGATGTATTTCACATATCCTTTTACATAAAATGAAAAAACACATACAAACAATTCCACATAAACCTATTTAATGAGGTCAATTCAAATACTATTAAAAATTAAAAAATAAAATACATCAATTTCAAAAATAATGAAAGAAATATCAAAAAAGGATTGCTTTAAAAAGGAATCAATTGTTTTTTTCTTTCCAATAAAATTCTTTTTGAATTTTTTAAAATATTTTGATCAATATATTGAAATAGCTCTGTGCTACCTGTTTAAATAATGTTTACATTCTGCACAAATTCAGCTGAATTCCATCACAAAAATTGAAAAATCCCAGAATTTTTTATCTTTACTCCATTATTCCTTGTACTTAATTGATTTTTAATATGAAAACTTCATTCAGAAAGTCCTAGCTGAAGATTAATTGACACCTTTTTACTTTTTACCTTGACACATCTTTAGATTATGAAGTGGTTCCAATAGGGAGTTAATCCAGTCTTGATGTCTTGATTTACTCCTTTATTCCCAGTATCCTACGTTCTATTTGGGTTGAATTTTTCACAGTAATAATCTTCTTGATGAAAGTATCTTTTATTTATATATATATATAAATATATTTATTATGATTTTTTTTATTTGTTTATCAGTTTAGGCTCTTGCCTACAAGCCTTATTGATCAATATTATAAACTTGCTTTTTTATATTTTTATATTTTATATTATATATATATATATTTTATGAGCAGTTTAAACTCATGCTTAGGAGATTTTCTTTGTCCAAGTGTCCTTCTTAATGATAGGTTTAGCATTTTAGGCTATTTCTTAGGAGCTTGGTTTTCTTTATTATTGTTTTTAATGATGTTTTTAGCAGCTTAGGATCTTGCTTAGGAGCCTGTTATTGTTGATCAATGGATTCAGCATTTTAGGCTCTTGCTTAGGAGCCTGTTATGTCTATTTTTTTTATAAATGGATTTAACAGCTTAGGCTCTTGCTTAGGAGCCTTTCTTTTCTATTTTTTACTGATGGATTCAGAAGTTCAGGCTCTTGCTTAGGAACCTTGTTGGCCTCATTGATCTTTTCAATGATAGATTTAGCAGTTTAGGCTCTTTCTTAGGATCCTTTTATTTTATATTTCTTTTTTGTATTATTTTCTATTTTTTCATATAACCCCTTTCTGACTCAGTCTCAACAGTGTTTTTTTAGCGCTTGCGCACATTTTTTGGCTTTGGGATGACAAGGGAGACTTTTGAAAATTTTAGGGGGCGCCCAAGGTTTTTTCCAAAGACGGAAGCATTGTGCGCAAGGTGGTAGTGCAAAGGTAGCGCACTACTTCCCCTGTTAGTTTTTCTGAAGCCCAACTTGATCCTTGATTCCTGTTGCTCTGATTTTTTTTATCTTTTCAGTGGTCACCCACTGTTGGATTGTGCTGGATACAGCAGAAAGGCTCTCAATGTTTTGGTAAGCCACCAATTCCTTCTTCTGTTCCTGTAATTTTTACTTGATTTTTTTATCTTGTGTATGTAGATCATGAAAAAAGTGCACCCTCCTTGATTCAAGGTAGGAATTGAAAAAAATGGGGCCCAGGGTCATTGCGTAAAATTGAAGTGAGTTTTCTATATTTTGGTCAATCAGTCAATTGATTGACTAATTTATTTATTTTATATTTAATCTTATTTATTTATTTATTATTTATTTTAATTTTCTATCAAACCACTTGAGAATGATGTAGAATCTACAGGGCCCAGGCGGTGGGGCAATGGGGATGTTATGTGTGAGGTTGTTGTACAAAAATGGGGTATTGCATGGTGTGATTGCTCTGGAGTCCAATTTCATTCTTGATTGATTTAAATCTTTGTGGCGGTCACCCAATTTTGAATTTCAATAGAAAAATAAAACTTCTATAAAAAGATTGAAAAACTTCCCACATCTCACCCAGCCTTGATGTCCCCAGAGTTTCATTCATTGACTGACCTTCTATTCCCCTCTTGTATTGAAACTGGGAAAATTGACACTGGGTAAATTGAATACCACACTGGGTAAATTCCATGCCTCCACAAATTTGGGGGCATATACTAGTTTATTTAAATTGATATTATTTTCCTTGGGGTTTAGCCATTTTTAAGTACCAGTGAACCCAAGTCAAATTGCGCATAGTTACCAACAACCTATTGTGAAATCTAATTGGATGCAAGAAAAATAATTGGGGCCCAATTTCATTGCAGGTGTTTTGATAGAGGTAGTTGATTGGGAGTTTTCTTTGTTTTTTTTTCACTATTTCTACAGTTTTAATTTATCTAATTTTGTTTATGATTCTTCTCCCTTCCAAGTGAAGCAGGCCAGGTGGAGGTTGTGTTGTGGCCATCAGAATTTTTGTAAGTTGATTGCAAGCGGTGTTTGGTCTTGTGAGCTGACTCAGGTTTGTTTCCATAGTTGCTTCAGACCCCCAGGCAGCTTTTTTGTACAGTTTAAGGTCATGTGCAGGACCAACGCAACCCCATTTTTAATTTCTATGCCTGGAATCACCTTTGCCAAAGATAATTGGCTTCCTCCAATCCCAGCCTTCCTTACTATTTATCATCACAATCACCACCTCCCCAATTGGCCATCTTACATTCTTCCACCCTGGAGTGGGTTAGCTTCTGCCAACAACTTTCTTTCCCCCTTGCTACTTTATTCTGTAGGATCCTTCTAACTATCTATTTGCTTCCTCTTCCAAATGAAGGTGTCTTTTTTTCCCCTTCCAATCTTGGCCTAACTGTTGCTTGAATTTGACCTGATTTTCAAACTTGCAATTGGCAATCCCTGCTTCTCCATCATTGCCTGGTTTGGTTCATTCAAACTGAAGGGTAGGTTCAGCAAGCCTCCCCTCTCCTTTCAAAATCTATATGAAAACCCCTGGGATGGAGCCAATCTGTGTCCTTGTTAAACAATCCACCCCTCTTCCACAATCCCCCCTCTTCCACAATCCCCCCCTCTTCCACAAGTTTTTATTTTATCCATCCAAATTGTTCCGTGCCCCTTTCTCATGCACAATTTCTGTTGCCACAACACCTACTTTATCCAATTTATGTTGTCCTTGTTGCTACACCAGCCTCTGAATCTTTTTTTTGTTGATTGAAAAATGAATGGGTGTGGAGCTCTGCTATGCCTTCCTTTCCAAAGCTGGTAACTGCCCCTTACTCTCAATTTCCAAGCCCACAAAAAGAAAAACATGGTAATTAGTGCCCCCCCCTTTTACTTGTGGTCCTCTTTGCCAACACTGCAAATGCTTTTTTAGCTTGAACAATCAGAACCAGTGGCTATATGTTGAAGTACCACTCAGCTCTCTCCCGTTGGTGCCCAACCTTCAGCTTACATCATTGGCGGCACCCCAGAGAGAAACGCGGAGCTCATGTCCTACAACTCAGAACTGGGGGAATTTGACCCAGGCTTTCCTTTTTAATCATTGTTGTTCCTTCATCAATTCAGTTTCATCTGTTTCTTCCATTTCTCATTTTTCCTAGTTTCTCTTCTTACTATCATCCCTATCCGCCTCAAGCCTCAACTTTGATCTCTACCAAATTCACACTCCTCAGATCAAGACCATTGATGACTCATCCATCCAACTCCTCAATCTCAATTTGTGACTGGTGAGAGTTACTCCTTCATTTTCCTTGCAACCTCTGTCTGATTTTTCCTTCAGCTTCTCAATCTCAACACTCTCAGTCTCCCCATGATCAACCTGCCAAGTAAACCAACGTCTGCCAATTCTCAAAGAGCCTCTGCCAGTCCCATTGGTCACCATTCATCTCTTCCAATTCTGTTATCCTCTTTCCTTTCCGTTGTGTTGTCTCTGTCTCAAACCTGTGTCTGATTCCATTCCCTTAGTCCTTCTGTTGGCTGTAATTCAATTCAAATCTCACAAAAATTTCACGGTTAAAAGCCAAAGGCTCACCACGACAGCCAACGGAGGCACACACGATGGCGTCATCCTCCAGTAACTTCTCCAGAGATGGATTCCGACAGGCGATGCTCAAAACCGCTCTGGAACCATCCCCCTACTCTCAGAGAATAATTACGGCATCTGGCATGATAAGATGAACGTACTTCTCAGACTCAGAGGAGTACTGGAAACCCTTGAATCCAGCTCCAATCAACTCTACTCACTGAATAACGACAAAATCCAACTCCTTCTCATCTCCAAGATCAACTTGGTGACACACAACAATATCATCACTGCCACCAACGTCAACTCAGCTAAAGCCATTTGGCAGGCAATCAAGGAAAGGTACTGCTCATTGGAAGCCTCCAATCAAGCCCGGATCTTCAACAACTTTCTCCACATCTCTTTCAAAGAAGATGAAATCACTCACTTCATCACAAAGATCAAAACCTCAATCAAGAAAATGAACAATATTGGCATTTATCTCCCTCAAGACATCCTGGCTTACCTCATCCTCTTCAAATTCCCTGTCACACTTCACGACCTCAAGCGCCAACTCATGCACTCCAACAAAACCATAGGAGTCAACTTTGTATGCAACCATCTCATTCAGTACAACAACAAAGTGAAGGCGGAGTCCTCCAACAAAAACATCTCTGTGCCAGAGACCGCTCTTGTGTCAAGCAAGAAAAAATTCCAATCCCAGTCAAGCAACCGCTGCATAGAAGGCTACCACAACCCAAAAAAAGATAAGAATCACCTAGAAAGCAAATGTTTCCACCTTCACCCAGAGAAGGCCCCGGAACAAGGGAGGGAAAACCAAGCCAAATGGAGAGAGAAGCAGAAAGCAAAATCTGATTCAGCCCACTACCACGCTTTTGTCACCAAGTGGATTGAATCAAGAGTAACGTCAATCCAGAACATACTGATGGATAGTGGTGCATCAGCACATTTCTTCAAAAACAAGAGATTCTTCTCCGAGTTGATCAAATCCAACAATGGGGAACACATCTCAACTGGGAAATACGGCGCTAACCTTCCTATCAAAGGCACGGGAACAGTCAAACTGGTCTGGAAACATCAAACCATTGTCATCAGCAACTGCCTTTTTGTTCCCAATATAGTGGTCATTCTAATAAGCCCTGGCAAGCTGATTGCCAAAAGCTTCTCCCTGAAATCCTCCAAAGGACAGTTCAAACTCATCTGCAACAATCACTGCCTCTTGGAAGGCAGAATTATCAAGAACCTGTTTGTGGTCAAGAACCCCAAGAGCATCGGACAGAAAAACTGCTATCTTTCCACCTCTAAGAACCTTGCCACATCCACTTGCAACCTTCACCTTGCCCTTGGCCACACTTCCATCAGCAGACTCAGAGAGATACCAGACCTCAAGCTTAACAATGACAATTTCTTTTGCAAGGACTGCACACTCTGCAAAATTACCAAGTCTCTGTTCAAGATACAGTCCACCCTTGCCACAAAGCCCTTTGAAAAAATACATCTCAAACTTGTTGTACCAATCAAAAACGAGTCACACCAACAAGAGAAGTACATCCTAACTATTGTGGACAACTTCTCGGGCTACTTGAATTGGATTCCTCTCTTCAGCAAAGAAGACACCCCAAACACCCTCATAGAAATTGTCAAACAACAGAAATACAAATTGGGATACTACCCCTGCAAAGTCTGCTCCAACAGAGGATCCAAATTTGTCAAAAAAAGACTCTCCAGCTTCCTCAAGGATATTTCATGCAAGCAGCTCATTTCCAAACCCTATCATCCCAAGCACAATGGTAGGGCTGAAAGAGCCAATAGGACAATTGTCAAAAGTGTGCGCACATCCCTCAGCTCCTCCAACCTACCCAAGAGGTACTGGTTGGAGATACTCAAAGCATGTTGCCTTGCTCTGAATCAGATTCCCCGCAAGGGCTATTGCCAATTTCCTTGGGAAATTATGCACGGTAGTTCCCTTCCACTCTCTTACTTCAAACCTCTGGGAACCTCAGTCATCTACCTCAACCATCTCAGAACCAGGGGAAAGAAACTCCATCCAAAGGGCCTAGAAGGAAGACTAATTGGATACAATCCAGAATTCCGCTCCTACAGAATTTTCTGTCCCAACGGATCCATCATCTCAAGCAAACATGTCCAATTTGACAAATCTTCCACAAATTGCAGGGAGTTGAGTCCAGATCTGGACTTCTCAATCAATGGATTTGAAATTAGCGATGATCCAGATGTCCTGGATGGTTTCCCATCAGTAGCAGAAGAAGAGTCCTCAGCCTCAGCGCCTTCTCCTGACAGGAACTTCACCCAGTACAGAGAGACGCTGGAAACCCAATTGGACTCATCTGACTCAAACCCCCCAGAAAACAGCGACTCAGACGCCTCAAATAATCCATTTGTGTCCCTGGAAGATCACTCCCCACAACCTAATCCTGTCCCAGAACCTCCAACTCATCCCGCTCCTCCTTGACTCCTGCAAAATTGGGCAAATCTCAAACCTCCACTACAGGTTTCACCACTATTTCAAACCAAAAAAATACCTCAAAGCTATCACCTGTGAAGAGGCAGAAAGATGGAAACAGGCAATAAGAAAAGAGCTTGATCAATGTGAGGATCTGGAGGTGTGGGAAGAGTACAACAGACCTGAACAAATAAATCTGCTTGAGACTACCTGGGTCTTCAAAATCAAAGACAACTGCCGCAACGACGCTCTCAACTTCAAGGCAAGAGTGTGCGTGAAGGGCTACAATAAAATCCACGGGCTCAAATTTTAAGAAACCTTTGCTCCCACGGGAAAAATTTCATCTCTCAAAGTCATCCTTCAACTTGCCCTAAGAGACAATCTCAAAATCAAACAATTTGACATCAAGGCTGCCTTCCTCCATGCTCCCATTGACAAGGAAGTTATCATCAATAATCCCAACAGATCTTCTCAACAGAGAAAATACCTAAGACTCAAGAAGAGTCTCTACGGACTGAAACAAGCCCCAAAGAACTGGTACCACAACCTCACTAGTTGGATCAAGTCAACGGGATTTGTAGAATCCAAAAGAAACCCTTGTCTCTACAAATCAACGGACAGAAAGTCCTTCATATTGTTCCACATCAATGATCTCATCCTTGTAGGCGATGGCTTTGACTTCAAAGGGAAATTCAATGACAAATTCAAAAACTCACAGTGCCACGCCCCTGACACCATCTTGGGAATGAAGTTTGACCGGACCAGCAACTCAATCCTGCTTAGCCAACCAAAACACATAGCTCATGTTTTAGAAGAACTCGGAATGTTGGATGCAAAAGGAGTCTGAACTCCTCTAACTCCTCATCTTCAACTCACAGAAGCATTGGACAAGGATTTTGAAGACTTCAAATGCCTCAATATCAACTACCGCTCAGGGGTGGGTCTCCTGAACTACATTGCATCTTGGACTCGCCCAGACCTCAGCTTTTCGGTCTCAAGCCTTGCCAGGTTTCAGAACAAACCCGGCCTGACTCACTGGAAGGAGCTCAAGAGAACCTGGCAATACCTGAAGGCCACCAAGGAAGTAAAACTCACCCTAAGTTACAACGGATTTGCCAAACCTCTGATTTTCTACAGCGACTCATCCTGGGGTGAGGATCCGACATCAAGGAAATCCCAATCTGGCTACTTGGGATTCTCATTTGGCTCAGTCATCTCCTGGGAGAGTTTCAAACAATGCAACATCACCTACTCCTTGAACAAAGCCAAACTCAACCCCCTCCTGGACTCCTTCCAGGAGGGAAGATGGCTCAAACACCTCCTGGGAGAGGTGTTCAACATCTCCATCCCCTTCACAAATCTCCTCATTGACAATAAGGGCCTTGAGGAAAAGCTCAAGCAATTTGGTTCCAAAGCCAAAACAAGACACATAGACTTCAAGAACAAAGGCTTGCGGGAATAACTTGCACTGGGAAACCTGAAGGTCAAACTCATAACCACGGACTGCATGTTGGATGATCCCCTGAATAAAGCGGTAGCCAAACCTGCCATCCAGGCCTTTGTACAAATCCTTAACCCTAAATTCAAACTCAACAAATCATCCTAGTCAGACTCTCTCCAGTCATGGGGAGTGTTGAAGTACCACTCAGCTCTCTCCCGTTGGTGCCCAACCTTCAGCTTACATAATTGGCGGCACCCCAGAGAGAACCGCAGAGCTCATGTCCTACAACTCAGAACCAGGGGAATTTGACCCACCCTTTCCTTTTTGATCATTGTTGTTCCTTCATCACTTCAGTTTCATCTTTTTCTTTCATTTCTCATTTTTCCTAGTTTCTCTTCTTACTATCATCCCTATCCACCTCAAGCCTCAACTTCAATCTCTACCAAATTCACGCTCCTTGGATCAAGACCGTTGACGACTCAACTTCAATTGACTCATCCATCCAACTCCTCAATCTCAATTCGTGACTGGTGAGAGTTACTCCTTCATTGTCCTTGCAACCTCTGTCTGATTTGTCCTTCAGCTTCTCAATCTCAACACTCTCAGTCTCCCCATGATCACCCTGCCAAGTAAACCAACGTCTGCCAATTCTCAAAGCGCCTATGCCAGTCCTGTTGGTCACCTTTCATCTCTTCAAATTCTGTTATCCTCTTTCCTTTCTGTTGTGTTGTCTCTGTCTCAAACCTGTGTCTGATTCAATTCCCTTAGTCCCTCTTTTGGTTTTAATTCAATTCAAATCTCACAAAAATTTCACTTTAGTGGCAATAATTTGTTGGAGAGCGGTACTTCCATCCTACAGTGTTGGTAAGTGTTGTTTTATTGTGATATTGCCACGGTGGGGCTTTTCACCTTTCATTTTACAATAAATATTTCTTGCCATTGATTTATTGAATTTTGTGATCACCTGATTTGGGCAAGCTCTTTTGAAAAGGTTGATTTTTATCATGGGAAGAGCGGGTAAATTAAACCCAATCAACTGGTGATTTTTACAAGATTCAGGGAAATTTTTATTTATTTATTTTATTATCATTATTAAGGTGATGAAAAGAAATGGAATCACATTGCCCAGCCTTACTCTCAGCTCACCAAAGTAAACTGGATGGCCTACTTCTGCATCAAATAAAGTGATATGAAGTTTTAATCTTCCAAGTATCCTGAACACCTAACATGATCTGGTATGACTTTGTCCATCATTACAATATGGCTTATCCAGTATTTAGCCCAATCTTCCCCATAATATTAACAATAAATAACACCCCATGGAACTCTACCATGATGAGATGGCCATTTTCCATGACCGAAAAGGGTATTTCCAGTGTAAGTTTTGAGTAATTCCATAAAAACTGAATTGTCCAATCCTGCTTGAGGTATTTATTCCCAGTTGGTTCCTTCCATGTCTTCAAGTTTGGTCCAAAACCCTCAAAAGAATTTTTGAAATACTCCCAAGGTTTCTCCAGCTTCTTGTTTTTTAAGAACCTCCTCCCATCCCATTCTACTTTTAGTTCAGGAGTGATGATATTATTTTCCCAGGGGTCTAGTGAGTCTCCAAGGTTTACTACTGGTATATCCTGTCCACTGATCCAGAACTCTTCTTGGCCTAGATTTTCTGTGATGATCTGTGATGATATTCATGCCAATTGGTCTTCTGGGTGGTTTAATCTTCCATCCTGCTGGGTTTTGTGAAAAAATTGGGATGCATAACCTTTCCCCATCTGCTATTTCATAGCTTAAGACTTCTCCTTTATCCTTGGATAGTTCCAGCCTAACTTCATTTTCCACCAAGAATGGTATCCAAAGTACTGTATGAATTGATTATGTGGCTATGAAGAAGTGGGAAGATTTTGGTTCCCCAGGTGCTATTTCAAATACTGTTATTTCAGCAAATCCAATTAGTGGGGTAGAATGGCCTCCAATTCCTGTAAAATTCATGAATAATTTCCTGGAAACCAAGCCCGTCTGACTTTCCAAATGTTCAGGCATGAAATTTAATTCAGAACCAGTGTCCAAAAGAGCCTTGATCTTCTTTTCTTTGATCCAAATCTCAATGAATCCCAATTGGCAAGCATAACTGAGGTTTTTGCCTATGGAGCATGGGTATTCATCATCCGAATAGTCTTCAAAGTTGTGTTGACATCCATTAATCCTCCTATTGCTCTTGATGGTTTATGCTTTAGAGGGTTTCCTCAAGTGCAAGGTTCCTTCAAGTTTCATATGTTTTAACAGCTGGAAGAAATTTGGGGAAACTGAAAGGAGCTCCTCCAGTTTTTTTATATTTTATTCTTCAAACTTTCTTCAATCTTGTTTCCTTCCTGAGAATCCACTGGTCCTGAGTTTCCTTGGGTCTTCTTGACAGGTTCAGTTTCAGGTCATTTGGGGGACTCTTCTTCATCTTCAGAGTCTTGTTCCACTTCCACCCATTCTCCTGGATAGCTTGTTTTCCTCTTCCTTGGTTCTGGGACTGATTCTTTAGTTGGTGCTGAGGTTCCCTGGTATGCTACAGGTGTCTCTTGGGTTTTTTCCTTACCTGGTGGATTCCCAGCCAACCTTTGTGATCTTCCCCTTCCCAATTTAACTTTAGATTGCTTCAGTGGTGTACAAGCTTTCCAATTTTCAGTCTTCAAGAATGCTGCAACATTACTTGGTTCTTACTCCTTCTGAGGTTCTTCTACCTTTGGAATTTGTTGAGCTTCTGAGAATTTCTTTACTTGGTCTCTGAAGGTTTCCTGGTTGCTGAAGGGAATGGGTTCTGTGTTTGGGAAGTAATAGTTGGTTCCTTGCTTGAAGACCCTCCTTGCCTTAATATCTTCTTTCAGGTCTGAACAGGTGGCTTGAGTATGGAGTTCATCCTTGAAATGATAAAATCTGATTGGCCATCTAGGTCCTGCATTGGGAACTGGTGCTCTGAAGGTTGGTGAAATTCCTTGGTTGGTTCTTTCAAATTTGGTTTTTCAGCTTCCTGATGCCAGCAACTTTGCCGTCCTTTAGCTACAGCAAGTGATATTGGTGTTGGAATAATAATTCCAAGAAAATTACGGTAAAATGTTCAAATAATTGATTTAAAAGCAAGTTCAAAGTTTGGTTGGTTTGGTTGGATTAAATTTGTTCAAAAATATTTTTTTCAAGGGGGGGCACAGTTCATGCAAACAGGGGATCTTTATTGGATAACAACCTCTCTTCAAGGGGCTCTTTTGAACCGTGTAAAGACCTTGGGACAATGAGGTCTTAAATGATTGCTCACAAAAGACTAACTCAAGGGGATGGGTGGACTGGCTGTCTTACAGCACTTATGCCTGGGTGCAAGGAGGAGACAACTTACTAATTTAAGTACTTACTCCAAGAAGCTTGCAGAGATTCACGGTTGAAAGTGTCTCAGGACAATTATTTGGGTTATTTGCTGATATTCTCCACAGAATCAATGATGGGGCCAGAATTATTAATAATACTATCAGACTATAGCCATATATCACTTGTTTATCTTGAATAAAAACTTGACCACGGATGGCAAGGGGTCTGGATTGATACTTAAAAATTGCTGGAGTTTAAACCATCTAAGAGGGTTGGTTTAAATACTTTTCTGGGGTAATAAGATCTTCTCAGGGAACTTAGAGAGGGTTGTGCTTGGGTGCTGAGGCTAGCAGGCTGGCCAGGGCTAGTTTGGCACGTAGTTCTGGTGCTGTCAATCTGCTAGCCTTTTCTATGTCATATTTATTTGTGAAATAATTTTCAGAAGGTGTTTAGATGTTAATTTGTTATTTTTATGAGACAGACATATTTCCTTATTTTGTATTAATTTATTTTGAGTGACATGGGTGGAAGTGGGTATTAGTAGATTCTACGGAATCTTCTACACATGTTGGGAACTTTTAATAATTTTTAGGTTAACTCCTTGTTGTGTTTTGTGGTTCATAAAGATTTGGCAATCTCATTTACGTGACAACCTTCATTATTGTTTCCCACAATTTATTTGCTTTATATTTTGAGTTTCACATTTTTTATTCAATATTCTTAGGTTTCAGACATCCCTCTTTCCGGCAGTCAAGCTGTTACATATACATGATGTGTGCATGCAGTTTGTAGCCTGTTCCTGCGGTACCTGGCTGTCAGGCTTAGTACAATTTTTGTTGACACGCGCAGGCTTGAAAGCTGCATGCGGGAATCTGTTGCCTGCGGTCAGTCAGTCATTTTGCATGCGGGCCTTTTGACATGCGCCTACATATTGAGTGTCAGGCGTGTGTACCCTTACTGAATGAATTCTGGGCTGCGGGCAGGAATTGTGACACAACACAAATCAGCCTGTAACTCCTAAAATATACACAACACCTGAATTCTGACTGAATTTTAGGTGTGAAACCTATACATGGCATAATGTGTGAAATGTTAAAATGGCCAAAAGGTGCCATGGTGGTGTTGTGGTCTGTTGGTCATTTTGTTTAATAATCATTTAAAAATGTAAGGAGTTGAAATTCAGGGGTGGGGTCAGTGAGTGACCCTACTTAATTTTAGGTGGGGAATCCATTTCTGTAATAATATTTATGGATTTCTCACTCCTTATAATTTTATTTTTTATTTCTGCTTTGACAGGTTGCTCTGTCCAAGTAGCAAGCTGACATGGGTGGTGCTTGCTTCTTATTTAAGGCCATAGTGAGTTTTGCAATTTCTTCCTTCATTTTCAGCAGTTCATCTATTTCTAATTTCTGAATCTTGAATTATTTCTTGGTTTCCACTGAACTCTTGATGATAGGTTTAGAGGTTTCTTCTTCATCTACATCCCATAAATATAAAGTTATTTCCACTAATTCCTTCAAGGTTTCCACATCCGGGGGAAGGTATCTGCCATCTCTTGCAATCTTTATTTTTCCTGCATGGGCAAATTCTCTGTTAAATTCCCTCCTAAGATCAGTGGAAAAGGATTTCCAGAGGTTTTCTCCAATTTCCCAGTTGGTGTTTTCATACCCTATTTTGATGAAGTAAAGGACCATTTCTTCATAACTCCCAATGAACTTCTTGAAATCATGCTTAGTCTTAATACCTCCTTCTTCTTGATTATGTCTGAGCAGCCTTGTTCTGGATTACTCATTGAACCTTCTATGGGGGGTAGCTGCTCCCCATTTCTTTTTTAATTCCCTCTTGAAAAAATCCCAATCTCCATATTCATGTCCTTCCATATCTTCAATAAATTCCCTTATTTTCTTGTCCTGCAGTAGAAAGGGTAATTGTAGATGTATATCTATTCCCCCTGCCTTCTGAATTCTTTCCAGTTTCTCTACTCTTTTAATAAACTGTTCCACTTCTGTTCCATCAAGTTCAATGTCCCTTTTCTTTCCATTTAATAATACACCATTTTGCTCATTATTATTTATCATTGAGTTATCCTGGACTAGTCTTCTTGCTGGGGTACTTTCAGTATGTTTGTTCCTAGTGGCTCCGGTTCCTTCTTCTCTAGATTGGGTTAATATGCTTATTCCTGGGATAATGGAGCAGTTTTCTGATTCTTCAGTGATTTCTGCTGGCATTCTGCCAAAGGGTGATCTTGGGGTGGAGATCTGAAATCTGGTTCTTTTTTGAGTGTATGGGGTTTCTGGGATTCCCTGTGCTGTTTTTCCTTCAAGGATTTGGTTTAGTATTTTGTACATGCAGGCAAGGTTCTCCCTCATTTCTACTGCAAGGCCTGAATGATTCTGAATTCTTTACTGGTCTTCCTCTAGTGTTTCTTGGGATCCACTAGGTATTTTTGTTTTTTCTTGCAGTTCTTTCTCCATCCTGATTATTGAAGATAGGGCTTCTTTGTTATTATGTTCAATCCCTCTGAGTTGGTCCTTGAGGTCTTCAATTATCTGGTATGGGTTTCTTCTTTCAGCCTTCTGAATGTTGAGTTAATTCTTGAGGCTAGTTTTCCACCAATATTATTATTATTTATTTAATAACTAATCAAACCTACAAGAAGCAGGCCACTGTTGGGAAACCAATTGTAGATACTCCTGTGGGATTATATAAATAATTTATCAAATAGCTTGCTGGAAGTCTTTGAAGGAGAATTTAGTATTAATTCTACTCCTTTAGAGTATTATTAAAACTAAGGGTGGTTTGAATTGCCTGAATTTCTAGTACTATAGTAGGTCTGCACAATAATTTATTTAAATTAATGGCTGGTTTCTTTGAGACTTAAAATAGGTCTCAGATCAGAACTTGATTAATTATCAAATTTTATTGGTAGGATTGTTTGAAGAATGGACCAGATGTAGTGGAACATTGGTTAGTCGTTGATCAGATGTATTTGATCTTAACCAATATACCAATATTAAACAGTTGAAGTTTTTATCTAGGGGATAGTTGAGGAGAGGACCCAAGGATGGGTTCACCCACAGGGGGCTGGGTAGAGGAAAAATTTTGGTAGTTCCCTTTTTTGTGCTCTCTTTATTTTTAAGGATTAATTATTGGGTAATGGGTTGTTTTCTTTAATTTTTTGAAAAAGGTTGGTAGTTCCCTTTTGTTGTTCTATCTTTATTTTTAAGTTTTAATTATTGGCTAATGGGTGGTTTTCTTTAATTTGGTGCTGAATATTTCAGGTAACAGAAGAACCCTTATTCAAAGCACCTAATGGGGTGGTTTCAATGGTTGATGAGGTTATAAAATTGGTTTTTATTTCCTTTCCCTTTTTTATTTATTGGTACACTGATGATTTCTCTTTTTTTTTTATCTGAGTAGGACCACAGATGCTTGGGTGGTGAATTGGTTATAAGAAGGTGATCAATGAGTGGTGGGGGATACAACCTGGATAGGAAAGAGAGGCCCTTCTTTAATAGAAAAAATCCTTCCCCCAGGGGTGCTCAAGGCTTCCCCTGAGTCTCCCCCTCTTCTGGTGACAACAGTGAGATACAGTTACATGAGGAATTTTTGCTTGTTGGAAAAAGGTTTTACAGTTAAATGAGGCATTTATTCTTGTTTGAAAGAGGTTTGAAAGGGGTTTCATGCATGCACATCCCTTCATAAATTGCTGTTTAGTGCAGATATAATATATTCCTGCGCAGTATTGTTGGTTGGTTTTGGTGCTACTTGATTCTACCTACATGTATTGTTGTACAGCACTGGTGGTTTGTTTGGTTCTACTTGCTTCTTCCTTCATGCGTTGCTGTGCACCACTGGTGGTTTTTTTGGTTTTTCATGATCTTAACTGCATGCATATATTGCTGTGTGGTGCTGGGTTGAGTTTTTGCTGTGGTGAACTTGTACTGGTGGGTTATTTGGGTCTGCATGGTCCTTGCTGCCTGCATACAATACTGGGTAGTTCTGTGATGCCTTTTACTTCTGGTTGTTTGGTTACACATGTTCCAGACTGCCCGCATATATTTCTGGGTATTCCTGTGGTGACTTGTACTGGTGGTTGTTTGGTTCTAAATGGGCCGGACTGCCTGCATATATTTCTGGGTAGTGCTGTGGTGACTTGTACTGGTGGTTTTTTTGGTTACACATGGTCCAGGCTACCTGAATATATTACTTATTAGTCCTGTGGTAAACTTGTACTGGTTGTTTTTTTGGTACTAAATGGGCCTTAGTGCCTGCATATATTTCTGGGTAGTTCTATGGTGACTGGTACTGGTGGGTGTTTGGTTACACATGGTCTTGCTTATGGTGCTGAGTATACAGGTGAGGTGATTGGTTGTATGTTTGGTTGAGGTGTTGTGGTGAGATTTAACTTGTATGCGTTTAGGAATTTCAAGTAATATCCATATGCCCTTTCACTGGTTGTGATACCTGGGGTGGGATATGAGCTGGCCATCATTGATTTTTGGCTGTATCTTCTAAACCATGGGAGATAAAGGGGTAGTTTGACTGGGTGACTATAGAATATTTTTTGGTGTAGAATACATTCCTGAGTTTAATTTCAGGATTGGGGTTGTATTTATACTAGAAAATTGGTTCTGATGGCTACAGGTAAGATTTGGTCTACCACAACAAAAATGATTCTTTTTATTGAAAGAAATCAATTTTTTATATTTAATTTCCATATTTTTTTTACTTGATGAAATTTTTTCTTGAAAATTTTAAAGTATTTTTCATATCCTAATTAAATAGAAAAAATTAGCATTTTTCTATTTCTCACTTTGTTTTGTATTAAGGTATATCAGTTACTTCAGAAATCTTTAATTTTCTTCAAGGAAATTTATTGATCATATTATTTATGATTCTTTATGTGTTTGATCATGTATTTGTTGGACTAATCCAAATGATTTGAATTCCCAGCATTAAAAAGTTATATACAGCATTTTTATATGCTATTTTATGTTTTGTACAAATGTATTTAAAAACCACTTGAAATGTAGCTTTTGTGCCAAGAAAATTAATTCTTATCATTTTCTGATTTTTAAAACATGACCTCAGATTGGAATTCCTTGAAAAAAAATGATATTCATTGCCTTTTTCATATTGCATATACTCTATTGCTGTCTGTATTTGGATTATCCAATAAATTATACCCCAGACAGGCCCCACAGGGGCCTGGAGGCGTTATATTAGCCCCCCAGGGACCCATTCAAATGTTTAAAGGCCTTGGGGGGCCAAAAAAAACCTCAAAAGGTGTTTTCTACCACCTGGGGAGTCTTGTAAGGCTTGAAAAGGTGTGGCAAATCTTAAATTTCTATTTTGATTTCTCTTTTTTATTGGTTTCTTTTCAAACTTCACACACCTTCCTTGGCTGGGAAATCATGCCAGAAGGATTCATTTTAGTAAAAAAAATCCTCAAATTATTCCAAACGCTTGATTTCAAAAAAAAAAATTCTAAAATGATGCCTTTTTTGAAGAAAAGTGTCATTTTGGTAATTTTGAAGGTATCATTTTAGCCTGGGCCTTTTTTTTGTTATTTTTTGTAATTTACTTATTCAGATAGATCCTTTTTGAACATCATTGGTTACTTTTGTAAAATTTGAGGCCATTCCAGGAACCAAGAAACAGGATAATTTTTTTCCTCAGGCATGCAATTATAATTAATTGGAATGCTTTCAGTTGTGCAAGTAATGCCAAAAATCTTGCAGGATCCTCTTCCCAACACCAATCTCAGATCCATAGGATTTGAAAGCATTTCAAGACATCTTTTTTCATTAAAATACCCAAGATTCCTTGTTCCTCCACAAGCCTCAAGAGCTGTTAGGAAGAAATCCAGCACACCATAAACAAACTCAGCAGCTGCATGGGTCAAATCCATCAGGCAAAAAGCAGTGGGACAAATACCCAGAACCAAACTTTGTTTTCTCTCAAATTTTATGCTGGGATTCCCAAGATAGAATTTCCAAATTTTCAATTATAAACATTCTAGTGAACCCTTTAATAAGGAGTGAGTGCATGGAAGATTTAGAACAAAAAAAATGAAATCCAAAAAGAACAAAATGAATCAATTGATGTTGAAAATTCCCCAAATACCCCTTCATTCCCAATCTTATTTGGATTCAATATTCCTTCCAAACCCCCAATAAAAACTGAAAATTTAAATTGCCAAGCAAATTTTTAGCAAACCATTGAATTTCTTTTCAGAGGTTTCCTCTGGTGGGGTCATTTTGCCATGGCATGAAGAGATGACCAGAGCCCACCTGTCATAAACACAAATTTACACTCCAGCCTTATTCAAATCTTTCCCCCTGTTTTCCAGGACTTCCATACCAGTAAATGTCAGACCTTCCTGGAAATGCCCATTACCCACTGTTCAGCTAAAGCCTGCAGCCACCAGATCAACATGTAAAAACATGGGAACTCCTTTCCCCAGCATCAGTCATTAACCCCTCAATTCATCCTCCTCAATCTTCACATATACTGGCCTCTCCTCCCCTCTTGGACTAATTCACCCTAAGGAATTAGTATTATAATTCTTACTGGTTAATCCCCCTTCCATTAGGTTTCATCTCAGCACAATCAAAACTTCACATAGACTGCTAGAATCATATCATCTTGCAACTTCCTGGTGTTACTATCATGGGATTAAGAAACTACTTCCTCAAAAAACTCCTCCTGGAATTCTCTTCCAATCCTTCCATTTCTGTTCATTTTTAATCCTCTGCGCATCTTCTTTATTGGAATCCCAATCAATCATCTTTGAGTTATATGAGTATCAGTGCCTGTTCCATCTGCCTCTTGCACACCAGAAGAATTTGTGACACCACCAAAGTATGGCCTCTGAAGTGACTTGGAAGAATGTTTTTTTCATATGCACAGGAAGCCACTTGAGATGATTTCTCAAGAATCAATCATGGGGAAGGTTATTTCAGGCTTAGATCCCAAAACCCAAAAATATTATGAGGTGAAGAGGGCCAAGATTCTCAATATTTTGGATGCCAAATACAAGCAAGAAACCTCCTCATCCTCAGATTCAGGAGTCATGGTAACCCTTTCAAGGAGATTCCCTTGCATTAATATCTGTAATCTCACTCCCAATTCACTCAATTAGCAGATATACATAATATTCTTCCCTGATTAGAAAAAATAAATGATAGTCTTCCCCAATTACAAGAAAATCCATGATAGTCTGCACTAGTTTTTTCCCAATTATTTTTTATTGTTATGTCTCCAAAAAAAATTATTTTTTTATTTTAAATCTCTTGAACTTTCTGTGGGTTCAAAAAGTTGCCATTGAAAGATTTCCAGATGAATATACAATACAATCAAAGAAAAATTTGGGGAAATGAATTGAATAGATTTCCCTGACTCAAGCACCCAAGCTAAATGATAAGAAAAAATTTTTAAAAAACAAAAAGGTGTCTAAAAAGAGTGAAACAAGAAGAAGGACACAAAATTAGAGAAAGAGCAACTAGAGGAAAGAAAGAGTGAAATGCTTTTTCACCAAGTGTGATAGTAATCTACTCAAGTTCAACTTTGATTTTCCATAAGTGTTCAATGAGGTCTTTGCACAGAGAATGATGGGTTTCAGGATTTTGTATTTTGTGGTCCTTGGTGATGAAATTGTTGAATTAAATTTTTGATTCTTGGTTGAATTTTATGGTATTTCTTGATTTTTCATAGAAACAGGATTTATCAATTTTGTGTTCATCCTCCACAAATATATTGTGGAGGATGAAAGATTTTCTCAATATCCAATGGACTTATTTCAAATTCAAACTGTCTGCAGGCCTTTCAAAAATTTCAAGGTGGGCCTGAAGCACCCCAAGTACTCTTTTGAGATCCTTTGAAGCGGCCTCTTGCATCTTTGCAAAGAACTGGAGAAGGAAAAGGAGAAAAACTCTAGAAATTAATCCTGTTTAGGGATAAAAAATGGAAGTGAAAATTTAAAAGATACACCCTTTTTTGATCCAGTGGCTCAAATATGGTCTTCACAAGGACCCCAAATTGGGGTATATTTGATTGGAAAGATAGTACTCATGTTTTTAGCTATTTCCATTGACCACAGCTTCCACACTGGGGGAAGTTTGATTCATGAGGTACTTGAACAAAGGTGATCAGTGCAAAAATTGGATGTTCTTGTGAGACCCTGGCAGACCAAGAAAAAATTCCAAATGCAGAATTATTCACAATCAACTTCCTCAAAAATAATGGTTGGCAACTACAGAGGATCATGAGCACAAAGATTTCCAAAAGACAACAACACAAAAAAAGGACCTTCTCTTTTCCCTTCAATTTACCAGCTTGAGAGAACCCAAAATTCCAGGTAATCCTCAAGCTTCACCAATAGCTTCCAGAAAATCAATTTCATCTTTATTTGGATATCATAGGTAATAATTTCCATAGATTTTTATAACCACCTGGCAAAGATCTCAAAGGCTTCTCAAGCTGGTGGTTTCTGAAATACAATAAATACTCATGATTTCAATCAGCTGAGTTTCTATAGGAAAGAATTTGAATAAAGGAAGAAGTTTTTGAATATATTGGGTTGAGAACTTGTTCTCCTAGAGCACCTTCCTTATGAGCAAAGAACCTGTAATGGGCCCCCAAGTCTTGAACCATCTTCAAGAAGAGATGCTTGTGAACTTGCAATCACCATCACAATAGATATCCACTTTAAACAGGTTTTTTGACAAAAAAATCTTTCATCAAACCCTGGTGGAGTCACCTCCAAAATCTTGGGGAATTTTTAGTTTGCAATTTTTTTTCAACGTTTTGATTTCTTGCATTTTTTTTTTGGATTATTCAATTATTGTTGGGATTATCTGTACTGCTGCAATTTTTCTTTTGATTTAGGAAGCTAGGGAAATAGATTGGGTGGTGCAAATTTTTAAAAATAATCGTGGTTCAATGCTTGTAGCCCTCAGTTTCAATTGGTACAGTACCCATCAAGGTCCAAGTGGTAGGGAATAGCACTTTGATAACTCCCTGAAGTTTTTGGCACAGCAGTTTGAAGAGTCAAATCTTTCTGCAAAAGCTCAAATGTTCCAGTTTTCCTTCCAAGTTTTACATACTATCATTTTTGAGAAAACTGTCCAGAGTTTTTTCATGCATGTCTGGCTGGCAAAATGTTTAAATTGCCAGACAGCCTGGAGCAAAACCCAGACGCACAAGGGAAAAATTGTTTGCCCAGTTTTTCATGTGATAGTGCACCTGTATCAGTTTTCCTGTCCATGTTTTCCTCAACCAGACAGGAGACCCTGGGCTTTCCCACCACACCCCTCAAATTTGAAATCAACCTCCAACATTGACCTTCAACATCATTGCGGTAAGTATTTCCTATTTTACTTTCTCCTCAAATTTATTCAGCCGGCTACTCAATTCAATTGATTAATTTTTTTCCTTTTTTGGGTTTGATTTGCCTCAGCATAGCAATGGATGAACAAATTGATAAAAACAAAAGTTTTATTTTTTTCTCCCTTTTTCTTATTCTATTATTTCTATTCATTTTAATTGTTTTTTTTTTTGGGGGGTGGGGGATTAGATGGCCAAGGAACCTACCAAAATGTCTCAAATTATATTCCTAGTCTTAAGTCCCATCACTCATCCATTGTTACCTGGTCCACCCACAGCCCCAGGGCAATTATTACTTGACCAGATCCAAAGTGCACTATGACTACTTGGCCAAGTTCCTCCCAAATCATTCTGGTTTTTTGGAACACCAATTTCTAAGTACTGCTCAACCCCAATCCATCAAACTGGATTTCATAGCCTTGGGTTGGAAAGGGTGGTGTGATTGAGAATATTAGGGCTAGAAAATTTGGGGGGCCTTGGTAATGATCCCTCACAAGATTTATATCATACTAAAAAAAAATATTCAGATTTTTTTATGTATTTTCATATGATGTATGCATCTAAATACAAAAAAAAAAATGAAACAATGAATACTACCAATCAATGAAATTAGTTTTCATAATTATTTTTATTTTTTGAAATGAAAAAAACTAGTTTTCATGGTCAATGCGACCAAATTTGATTGGCACCAAAGAAAAATTGGCAAGGCCCAAAACCAATTTGGCCTGGTGCCAAGGAGGCTTTGCTAGGGGTCACATGTGCTTCAGCAAATTTTCAAATAAATTTGGTTGGTTCCCAAACAGGATTTACACACCATACATTGTTATTTACTTAATTGATTTTTTTTGATCTTGATTGATGCACCTTCTTTTTTTTAGCTTCTTTGGGTTTTATTCAGTTCAGGAAGCTTCCCTTGCAACTAATGCCAGGGGAATCATGATCCATCTTGTTGGGGCTTGGGAAAATTTGGGCATGACCTATTACAAATTGCTGATTGAGGAAAGTAAAAAAAGGAGGTAAATTTTCCCTTGAAACTGCCAATTTTCTTCTCTAACTACATGTAAAATGCTAAACAAACTCCCTCATTATCATGAACAACACACCAATTCATTTTGGAGAAGATTTTCATCAAGTTGTCCATATGATGAAGGAGTCAGCCCCCAAAAAAAATCAAATTCCTTCCCAAATACTCTCCCATGCTTAACCCAATTGAGATCATTTTCAACATCATCAAAATGAAAGTCAAGTATCAAGACACTCAAAGCCAGAAAGAGCTTGCACAAGCAATCCATTAAGCTATTGAACAAGAAATTGTGCCAGAAGTTGCACAACAATGCTTCACTAATTGCCAAAAACTTTGAAAATAATGTGGCAATATGCAACCTATAACTGGGAATATTATCAAGCATCATAACTCTTATATTCAAATTGCTTAATTAATTTTTTTTTCTCAAGTTTTTTTTTTTTATTTATTTTTTTTGGGTTTGCTTTTACTTTCTCATGTACTTAAGTATTTGACTATTTTCCTGGAATTTAAGCAAGAGAAAAACAAATTCCATTTTTTTTTTGAAATGACAATGAATCAATTTATCAAGATTTTTGTCATACTTTATCCTTCCAACAAAAAAAAAAAACTTGTCCACCAAAATTAACAGGCAGACAGAAAGCCTGAAAATACAGGAAAAAAACATTATAAGACTGGACAGCCTTTTTTTTTAAGGCAAGGCAGTTTATTTTTCATTGCAGGACATAAATAGTAAAAAGTAGGACAAACAAATTTAATAAAGGACAATAACTTGAAACAATAGGAAAGATAAATTAAAAGAGAGGAAAGAAAATCTGAACATTTGGACAAGAATCACAAAAAAACAGTACAGCTTCCTTGAAACTGATAGTGCTTGCATCCTGCGGTAAGGATGGCCCTCAGACAAACAAACAGAAGTTGACAACTGGCTTTGAACAAACCAAAGTTTTGGTGAGAAGTGTATATATTGTATAAAAAAAACAAGATAAGACAGGATTTTTTATTTATATACATAGTCACCATCCCCCACAAAAACCAATTTCTCTAGACCAAGAGAGCCATACGTACGTATGGTACCATAGGGTGGACAAGGACCCAGATATTGGCCCAACCATGCATGTCAATTAAATTTGGGGAAATATTGAATTCACCACTCGTTTGAGTTGTGTAAACAACTCAGATGGGCTGTGTGGCACGCTACACAACTTGACTGTAGTCTTGTAGCCCCCACACAAGGGTTTGGTTTTGTATGGAACCAAACAAAACTACATTTGAGTTGTGTGGGTTTGTACACAACTTGGATGTAGTTGTGTTTGGTGCCACTGTTGTAGGCCAAAAAAAAAATAAAAAAAATAAGAAACTAAAAAATAAATAAAGAAAAATACAAAAAAAAAAATCAACCAAAAATCAAAAAATGTTCATTTTTTGGTTAAAAAAAAATAAAAATAATAGAAAAACAAGCAAAAATAAATAAAAAAACAAAAAACTGAAGGAAACCAAAACTTTCAAAACCAGTTGATTTTTTGATAAAAATTGAAAAAGAAAATCAAAAAGAAACAAAAAAAAGAAACAAAACCAAAAAATACAAGTTAAATTTGACTAGCCCTGAAGTAAAAAAACCAAAAGATACAAGTTCAAATTGACTAGCCCTAAAGTAAAAACACCAAAAAAAAAGTTCAACTTGTGTTAAGCTGATCTCATCTCAAGAATTAAAAATACTCCCTATGATGGGATCAGCCCAACACAAGTTGAACTGACTTCCCAATCAATTTTCATTTAAAACACTCAAAATAATGAGGTTAACTCAAAACACTCAACATAATGATGTTAAAAATGTGATAGCCCTTTATATTAATAGTAGTAAAATTTATCTGAATTAGAATTAAAATTTATATGGAAACCCAATGATGAAATGAATTCTATAATTAAATTATATAATCTAGAATACACGTGCAGTTTTTTTTTTGAGATTATCAACCCAACCAGAATCTTTTTTTGAAATGAAAGCAGAGGGTTTTGGTAAAATTGGTGGGATTGGAATCATTTATCCCTCAATTACCAATAGAACCCAGGGGTTATTGTTTAAAGAGGAAATATAAATAGGCCTCTGATTGATCTGTAACACCTTTTTTTATTGGATTATAAGTACAAAATTACTCCAATTAAATGAAACATATAGGTCTGGCAAATTTTTCTTCTATTATTTGAACCATATCTAACTTAGCCAGCCATTTTGAAGAGGGAATCTTTTCATTG